>OZ012735.1:169924222-170524222 GCA_963859935.3 Lathyrus sativus | reverse complement strand
CTCTTGAAAATTCATGTGTAGAGGAAAAATTTTCCTTGGTTAATCGGTTAACCACCTGGGTTAATCGATTAACACCCTTAAAATTTCAAGTTTGCTCTGACTTTGCATTGGTTAATCGGTTAACCATTTGGGTTAATCGATTAACACCTTAAAAATTTGAACTTTGGCGCCTTTTGGAGGGAAATCTGCACATTTGCCCGCTTTCATCCGTTCTGAGCCCTGTTCAGCCTCTAAAACTTGCTCTTGAATACTACAACCATGAGAATGCTTGAGATAGCCTGAATGCTGCCTTTTAATCTGAAAATACCCTGCAAAATAAAATAAAATCGACTGCTCAATCGCCGGGCAAAATAAATGTCGGAGCCCTTGATGCTCGTTGTTTGGATTCTTGCACTAAGAAAACCCTGAGCCACACGAAAACCTTGATCCCATGCCTCAAGAATAAATGCTATGATATGCGGGAATGTAAAATGCAGAGAAACAAAAGTCAAGTACAAGAAATGGTTGGTCAAATTTTGGGGTACAAGACTAAATTCAAAAGGTCATACTACCATCCGAATTAAAAACTAGATAACAACAGAACTTCAATTTTCATTCTAACACCAAATCCTAAACCAAGTTGCGAAAAGAAAGCGCGGTGTTTCAACTCTACAATTCTAATTATAGAACCAATAATAAATCCCTTAATCTAAAGGACGAAAAAAGTCGCCAATACAAAACAGAGTTCCATAGTACTCAAACCAACCCTTCATTGATGAAAACACTGCTGCCCTTGATTTCTACGAAATGGGAGTGAAACTTCTTGGGATCTTTAAACGCGCGGTGTAATCAGAATTGAGCCCAGTTAGTTTTTGAGAGCACCTTTAAGCTAAGTCAAACAAAAGAAGAGTCAATTAAGAAAAGAAAATTGGGTCACCTAACTTAAAGAAGGTCATGCCCCAATCTTTGAGCAACAAGGAATCTTCACCTGAAAGAAAAATTGTCGCTTGTAAAGATTTATAAATACACTTTGAGCAAAGAAAACAGAAACGCAGGCATAATTTGTTTTGAACAAGAATCATGAAATTATTATGGAAGAATCATTGACAGGAAAAGAGACAATGAGGAGAGTTCAAAGGTTTTCAACCGTCAAGAATACGGTTTATGATATAGTTACCTATTTTAGCCATCGAAGAGTTGAACCGATGCCTCCAAATTCATCTTCATCAGACACTTGAACCATTGTTCAAAGGTTTACGAACCAAGTTCTGCAGGAAGGAAAAATCGAAGTTACACACTATGGCAGTGTTTATTTCAACCATCAATACAAATTCAAAGATAAGGAGATATGTTTCAAACTACATCATTGTTATAAAACCTTTCCAAAATCTCACGACATACCAAGTTAGATAAGGAAAGAGACAAAGACATGTTTCCAGCCTAAATTAAAGAAGCCATTAAACCAGTAAAACAAAAACAGAAATTGCCATTCATCATACTCAATGTCAGCAATTGAACAAGGGATAGGTTTGAACATGTTTTAACTCCAAATGTAAGGTTTTGTCATATGAATTCATAACATCACATGAATATTTAGACAAGAAAACAAGTTGAATTTCTTTCTAAAACAGAAAACCGACAAGAAATCTTTCACTTTCAATTGTGAAATCAGAGATTTTAAATACATGGCAGTATAAAAGAAGGAGGATCATACACATACGGGGGAGAGGGTTCAGAGAAGAATAACACAACGGCACACAGTTTTAAAACAACAAAAATTCACACGCAGAAAAGCCAAATTCACATACATGGGGAACAATATCAAGAAATTCACGTCATACACCATACCCACGGTTGAAAGAAAGATTCACGAAGAATATCATCCTTCATACACACACACACACACACATGTTGCAGAAAACATGAGACTACAATATTAAGGAAGAGTAAGATCCACAACAATAACAGTAGCATAAATCCACACACATGACTCGCATCAACAGTAAGGAAGGAAAGGGGATTTAGGAAAACTTATCTCCGAATTTGCTGGTGTCATCGAGTCATCGTAAGTACGCCATTCACTTGCTCAATTGCATTAATCTTTGTCCCAATTTCTCAATCCTTGGTTTTGGTTTTGTTTGTTGTATGATATATACTTTGAGGGAGAAAAACTGCAAGTCAGAAAGATGTAGCTTGGCGAACGAACTTTTGAACAAGGAGGAGGTGCAACCGAAATCCTGTGTCGTTGCAGCGTTGATTTTGGAATAACGGTGGGGGTTTATTCGTTATGAAGGAGGATCACCGATGGAGGTGGTCATCGCGTTTGGAGATGGGTCGTCTTCTTTTTAGGACGAGAGAAGAAGATAGAATAACCTAGATAAAGAACAATCGAGAGAAGGCCATAGGCGGCCGCGAGAAAGAAGAGAGAAAGGGTTTGTGAAGCTGAGAGATCAAACCTAATCTTTTAGTGCAAACTCGGGTGGGCCTCACCTAAGCCAAACCCGTTTCATGGTTTTTTATTTATATATACTTTGTTTTTTTTGTGAAAGTGGGCCAAACTCGATCCTTTTCTTAATCAAGTATTTTAAATTTTAACTAATTTAGTTTTAATTATAATTTATCTAGTTTTAATTGAAATCTAAAATTTTGATTGTTGTTTAATTAGTATTTTTTTAATTAATAATTCACTTAGATTTTATTTAAGTTTTAACTCAATTAAATTTTCTAATAATTTTTATTTATTTAGTTGTTTAGACATTTTAAAAACTTATCATAAAAATTCCTCAATCAATTTTGGTTATATTGACGTCGTACAATCCTTTATGGCTCAGTTTTTTTTTTAATCTTGACATTTGGTTTTGATTAGCTGATAAGGTAGCTCGTGACATGTATCAGTGGTGACTAAATTTTGACTTGATTCATGCCATATACTATCTTTAGTTCATTATTATGTTATTATACATTTCCAAAGAAGAGGATCCCCTCTTGTTGGCTACCATGTCACACATACTCGTTCATCCTTCCTCATCCTAGCCATAGGATCAAAGTCGTCGTACTCCATACAAACGTCCTGCCATGGACAGTCTTTTCGTTTATCCTAGCCTTAGGATCAGGATTCGCTGCACTCCACGTAAGTTCCCCCTGCGAACACTTACTTATCTTTCTCTTTCAACATTAATGTAGATTCGGAGTCTCCCTACTCCACGTAAGTGTCTCACTATGAACACTTACTTCCCCCTGGAATCTTGACCATAGTCAAGAGTTCCTCGCCCTCGTTGAAGGGAACTACGAATACTCTGATTCCATTCCCGTCAGGATATGTAGGCACAAGATGTAATTTCTTAGCGAGTATACTTAAGACTAACCCCTTAGGTCTCCCTTCAACCCTTTAACAAATAACACATATCAAACAAGAGGTTCCTGTAGAGTACTACAGATGCTTAGGATGCTAACTCCTTCTCAAGGTATAACCAACCCCCGAACCCTAGATCTCCCTGCATTATGTTTACGATGCAAATTAGGTTTTTCTTTCTTTAACCTTTCCTTCGGATAAATCAAAGACCGGTTGTGAATTCAAAGATTTGCGATTCAAGTTCATTCAATAACTTGACATCTAATTCTCACCGCGACAGCTATGAATATAAGTCCTCTCGAGTTACATGTACCACTCCAGGGATGCCCCAGCTAGAATATTGTTGTAACCCGAAATTTGACCTCCCCTTTTTGCCTTTGCATAAATATGTGCATTTGCATCACTAGCATACACATTCATTTTTTTCTCTGTGATCTTTGTTGTAGGAACTTTCAGGTTTTACGAGCCCGATTAATCACATCTTCCCAAAGATATCACTTCATCAAAACAAGCACAAAATAAAGGTTTTTATACCTATTCATCAGAATAAGAGGTCAAAAATCAGAGCCATAGCCACAACATCATTTTTCAAGCAAATTTGGGCAAGTCTTAGCTTGGTTAATCGATTAACCATTTGCTAGGGCAAATGGGTTAATTGATTAACCCTTGCAAAATGTGTAGAATCTGCTACATTTTCAGGACAACAACTTCCACTTCTCATTTTTGGGGTCTACATTGTTCTAGCATTGTGTAGAACATTCTAGACAGCTCTAGACACTTCAAGACATTTCTAAACACTTCAAGGAATTTGCTCCAATACACTAATTTGGGTTGAGACAACCATGTTGCTTCATTTCTAAGCATGTGAGCCCTTAGAGTTTGCATTGGGATGGTTACCGAGTCAACTACCTAACTAACTGAGTTAACCTCCAACTCAGTGAGTTGAGGCTAACTAACTCCAAGGCTAGTTCCAAGGCTACATCCAAAGGTCACTCCGAACCTAGAAACTCCGAAGCAAAACTCTATATAAGAAAATCATCACCATTTCACAAAAATCATTTTTATCCAATCATTCTCCCAAATTTTCACACTTGATCACTCTCAATTCTCTCACATTCTCTTTGAATTTTCTGCAACTTGTAATCATAATCTTCTTCACTTTCATCCAAAACCTCACTAGAGCTCAAAACCTCCATTAAAGAGTAGCAACTTCTTCATTGGAAGTGCTTCCTCTTGAGCTTAACCATTATCATCTTGCAAATTCTTGTTGCTTTTCTGGAGTTATACTGCATTCAGATTCATCTCAAGTGATTACTTCAAGCTTATTCAGTGTATATTCAATTTTGAAGTTTTCGTCGGATTTTGCTCGGTTTTGCTAAGGTTGAATTGCAAATTCAGTTTTCTCTGGATTTCTTTGAGTAACTTTATCACATTCTCTTTGCAACAACATCCAAGATAAATCTCAACCTTGTAGGTTGGTTAGTTCTCACTCTTTTCATTGTTTTGATCGTTACCATATTGTTTGCGATGTAGTTTCGATGTTTTTCTCGTTTGTGAATTGATTATGCATTGATTTGATCTTCAATCTTGATGTGTGAATTTATCACATAAATGCTTATTTTCTATTTTTAAACTTGATTTTTATGCATGATTGTTTTCCCTAACGTGTGAGGGATTGCACTAATCAAAATTGGACAAAAGTGCTTTTGAAAACTCTTTTTTCAGGTTCGGTCTCAGTGTTAATCGATTAACGCTTTTGCACAGGAAAAGTGTTAATCGATTAACCATGCATTTTTTCAGAAAAATTGCCTATTTTTTAAAGGGTTAATCGATTAACACTTTTGCACAGGCAAAGTGTTAATCGATTAACATTGGTCCAGAAGGCCATTTTTGTGCATTTTTCATGTATGTTTGGTTTTTCTTCCTCTTTCAACTCCCATGGATTGATACGATTGATTTTTATGGATTTTTTAACTTCTTGAAGCATGTTTGTGCATTTTCCAATGCCCGATTTTATCAATTTCGCATTTATTTTCATTTTTTGGCATTGTATGAACATGTTCATTTTCGCCTAATATTTGATCACATGATTACTTAGTTTGTGATGCATGCTGATTGACTTTGGTACTGTTTTACACTTCCATCCTTGCTTGCATTAAGATTTTTTCCTCTTAGAAATGAACTTAATATTGTATAATCAATAATTTACCCTTTTGCTTTAATGATTTTTCATTCCTTTGGAAAATTGTTAGCACGTCTTTTCCCTTTGATTAATTAATCGAAACTTCGTTTTGATTAGTCGATCTTCCTTTTTTATCCTCCTTTGGATCTTCTTGAGCTTTGTCCTCTCTTTCTCTCGCGAAGTTGAAGATTTGCAACGCATTGGAGTATTGTACAAATTTTGCGCCGTTGTGCTGTCCGTTTCGTTTCTTGCACCGCACTTTGGTTTTAGAGTAGGAATGAGAGTGGAGAATTATTACACTCATTCTAACTATTTTGGGTAGGGGACGAATGACCCTATGTCTGGAATACTCGCCTCTATCTCCTTACTGTGGTTTCCTTGTTCCCTCAGTCGAGTTGATCCTTGATCACTCACCCTCTTTTCTCTCGTGGTCGTCACCGTCCTTGGTTTCCCTTGAGATTCATTATTCAGTACCCTTGCTTGGTTGATTAATTGTCCTTCGGTTAAAACATAGTTCTCTTCTTCCCCGGCGAAGTTGACATTTTCTTTCTTCAGTTTAAAACAGACTTTCTGTTGAAACCTAATCCTCACCAGAATTTGCAACCTTCTCTTGGTTCTCTTTCCTTCCTGTTTGGTTCATCATTATCTGTCAGTTAAACATCATTTGCCTTTTCTCAGTTAATCACAACATGTCTGTTAATACTGATCTTTCTTTGGGTTAATCACCCGATCTTTGGTTAATCACAGTCCGCCCATTAAAGCCAGTTTTCTTTGGGTTAATCACCTTTCCAGGTTAATCACTCGTTTTTTGGTTGATCACGGTTCGTCTGTTAAAACCAATTTTCTTTTGACTTAATTACCTTCTCTTGTTTAATCACTCATTCTTTTTGGTCTATCACAACCCGTCTGTTAGGCACTTAATCCCCAGCAGTTAGTAACCTTTCTTTGGTTCGGATGTTGCCAGCTTTGGGTTAGTAACCTTTGATCAGTTCGAATACCCTTTCCTTTGGTCGAGTACTATTTATTCAGTCAGTGTACTGTTTCTTTGAGTCCCAATCTTTGCTTGGTTCCATAGTCGTTTCTTTTGGTTGATCATCGTCTTCTGGTTAAAACTGCTTTCTTTCTTCTTTGTTTCGGTTAACCACTGTTTATCAGTTAATATACCATAATCCCCTTGGAGTTAACATCTTTATTTGGTTCCTTACTCTCTTTTTATCGATCCATCGCAGTCCGTCTGTTGGCACCAACCTTTTGGCTTTCCCTGCAGAATATTTCTCTTGTTTTCTTCAATTAATCAATGTCTGACAGTTAATGTATTGCGTTCTCTGCATATCTTATCTTTATTTGATTCTTGTCTCTTTTTCCCAGCCCCGTCGCCATTCTTTTGTTTTCTCCCCAGTGCAGTCATCTCTTTTCTTCTACATTCTCCGACAAAGTTCTCGCCTTGCTTTTGTGGTCCTCAGCAGAGTTATCTTCTTTTTCTTTCTTGGTTTTGATACCATGACTCTTGCATTCCCCAGTTGGGTTTTTCTTTCTCTTATCGTTCTTGGCTTTGGCGCCATCTCATGTTCCTTCCTTTTTTAGCGTGGGTTCCCTGAACTACGTAGACTCTAATTTCCTCATCGCACTATAAGGGTACGTAGGCACAAGATTGCGAAATCTTAGAGAGCCACCTTCTTCTGTCTTCTTCTTCTATCTCTCTGGTCCATCCAGATCTTCTTCTTTTCCTTGGTTCCTTGAACTACAGAGCTCTGACTTCCTCATTTCACTATGAGAGTACGTAGGCACGAGGGCCCCAATCCTCCGCGAGCATGTTCTTTTCCTTTTCCTTTCCTCTCTATCCTTTCCTTTTCTTTAGTTAGAAGCCTTTAGATAGATAACCCATCCAAGCCTAGAAGTTGAAGGTGAGATAATACTTAGAAAGGGGGGGATTGAATAAGTATGGAAAATTAAGACTTGAAAATAATCACACAATTATTTTTATCCTGGTTCGTTTAACAACTACTCCAGTCCACCCTTCCAGAGTGATTTGCCTTTCTCAACAAGGACTTAATCCACTATTTAAATCAAACTGATTACAATAGTATCACCTAAGAACAACAGTTCTTAGTCTTCTCAAGAGCTACTGATTCTACCTGAATCCTCTTAAGGAATATCCTTTACAATCAATGTAAATTAAATACAAGAGTTTTTAATGCTTCTATAAAGCTATAATCACAACAGTGATTTTTCTCTTAAGTTTAAGTACAATGAGATTCTATGAAGAATAAGAATGAAGGCTTTAGAATATTTTGATTTCTTTTCAGCAAGTGTGTAGCACTGAAGAATGAAGTGAAGATCTCCTTTTATAGGCAGCTGAATCATGCAAGCTGAACATTGAAAAGAGAGTCCAAAAGGTCTGAGCCTTTTTGTCTTCACATCAACTGACCTTTCCTTGAAATAGATGGCACAGAGAAATCCTTTTTGTCTGTGTAAGTGTGTCTAGCACAAATAAGGAAAGAGACGTTGAATTATTCCAACGGATATATTCTTGAAAATACTTCTTCAGTTTCAGCAAGTTCTTCAGAGTCTGAATGGATCAGAGTCTTCTAATGAGAATCAGAACTGTGCTGTATCAGAGTCTTCTGCAGCGTGTGTGCTTCTAGCGTGTTGATCATCAGAGCATTTTGACACAGAACTTCAGTACATGGCAGCGTAGGTACTTTCAGAAACTTCTGTAGATCAATGCTTTGAGAAACTCTTCAATCAATATTCTTCTATACTTCTGATGCTTCAGCTTCAGATGCTTCTGACTATCTTCAGATGCTTCTGATTATCTTCAGATGCTTCTGACTCAGAAAGATCTGGAGCTTCTTTCTTCAGATCCTTCTGAAGACTACGCTCAGGATCTTCTGTAAGGAGCAAGCAGATTCTTCTGTGAGGTGCATCTGGCGCTTCAGAGTCAGAATAACTTTTTGTATTCAAGGCAGATTTGCTTCTAGAGAGTTAATATAATTTCAATCTGCAGTAAAACTCTCAAACAAATTTTAGAGTATATAATTCTTAAATATAAATTTCCTAACAGTTATCATCAAAACAAAGAGTAATTATTAAGAACCAATCTGTGTTCTAACAATCTCCCCCTTTTTGATGATGACAAAAATATCAGAAATTTTATTTAATTGAACATAAAGAATTATAACTCCCCCTGAGATGATGAATCTCCCCCTGAGTTAAATATGAAAAAGGAATAGAAACTTCCCTTTTTATCTGAGTAATCTTCAGAGTCAGATCTTGTTTGTCTTTGTAATTAATTAATGATCAGAATATCTTGCAGATATGAGATTCAGAGTTTGATAAAAGATAAATGATCTGAGAGACTCAGAGATTCTTTTCTAGAGGTTCTTATCAAAAGTTTTGAAATAGTCAATTTAGATATTAGAAAAAGTAGATATGTCTGAAGATTCGTTCTAGTGAAATTATATTAAATAGTTCAGATCTTTATTTTCTCCCCCTTTTTTGTCATAAGCAAAAAGTAAAAACTTTTAATAAAGACAAATAAAAGGAACAATAGCAGATAATTCAATGGAGAATAACAATCTGATTCATTTAATCATAACAGAGCAAAAGTACATTGGAAAATATCAGAAGATATTACAATAACAATTTAGATGCAAAACACCAGATGCACAAATATGAGAAAAAAAAACTAAGAGTGTTTTGACAAAACCATCTTCAATAGGTCTGTGATCTCAGATTGTGATTGCTCTTGCTTTGACATCCACTTAGTCATTGTCTCAGTCTTCTCATCTTGTTTAGACATCCACTCTGACATGTCCTCAGATTTCTTGTCTTGCTTCACCATCCAAGATCTTATTTCAGATTGACCAGCTTCCAGAGCAACAATCTTGTTTCCAAAATCTGGATTTTCTGTCTTTATCTCTGATGATGGAGGTTCTGTATTCTGAACAGAGTCAATTGCCATAGGGTCTGGAGATCCTGAAGAGGGTTCTACCAGAGTCATAGTCAATGCATTGGCAGTTGGTTCTGGTGGAGGAGGAGGAGCATCCAAACAAAGCAGAGGTTCAGTCTTGTTTACAATCCAGAATTGAGTTCTTTCAGCTCTGAGCTTGGCATCATCAGAACAGATGTTCTTCAGATTAGAAGCTACTGTGTTGAATCTCTTGACAAAACCTTTCTAGATGATGTCAGTCTCATTTGCATCCATAGTTTCAGAGCATCTCTTCTGAACAGTACCTAAAGACATCTGTATTTCTTGCAAAAACGTTTGAAATAAATGATCAATATTAAGTCTGGGTGGTGGTTTAAGCAAGGTTTCCAGAGTCATCTGTTTAGGTTTGGGAGTTGGTGGTATCAGTGATTTAGAGATGGAAATCAGAGGTGGGGGAACATAAGGAATGAATGGAATTTCTGGTTTTTGAGGTAAAGATCTGTTTAATGCATTAAGCAGAGTTGGTTGAGGTCTTGTGCGTGGGTAAACAATATCAAAAGATGCATTGGAGTATGGTACGAATGCAAAGTTTGATGGCTTATCAGATGCAACTGTGTTATCAGATGCAGGATGCAGAGCTGAAACAGCAGCTTTACCAGATGTAGCAGATATGGTGGCTAATGATCCTTCATTGTTCATAGATTGAATATATGAAAGGATTACAGATGGAAGGGCCTGAATGATCTTTGGTTTCAGAGGTTCCAAAGGTTCAGAAGGCTCAACTCTATCATAAAAATCTTTTAGTTTGAAACCATAAGATAAATTATGATAAAGAGAAGACACTTGGGCACAAGATATTCCAGATGATGATGGATTGGTAGAGGGAATAATCATCTCAGATGATGGTGCAGGTGGAGGCAGAGGGTCTGAAATGGAAGTTTTAGCAGGTAAGGTTGATTCAGGTTCAGGTTCAGGTTCATGTACAGGATATTTATCAGATGGATTAATCAGAAAATCAGGATGAATTTCTGATTCAGATGAGTTTGAGGATGTTTCAGGTGTACAAGAGGTAGAAGAAACTTGAAACACTGTTTTTAATGGAGTGATGTCAAGAACTTCTGTCTCAGGGATATGAGATGGTTCTGAAGGAATATCAGATTGTTGTGATGGTGGTTCAGATGAAACAGGAGCAGAAGTTACTTTAGTGGGTTCAGAAGTAACAGGTGCTACAGGTTCAGAAGATGGAGTATTTGATGGTGGTATGACAGAGTCTTTTTGTGGTTGATCTTCTGTGGTTTGTTTTTCTGGATGATTTTCTGTTTGTGGTTGAGCAGAGTTTTGTTTATCAGAATTTTGTGATAGTTCTGATGGTTGTGGTTCTGTTTGTTGTGGTTCTGTTTGTTGTGGTTCTGTTGGTTGTGGTTCTGTTGGTTGTGGAACAGTTGGTGATGGACGTGGAGTGAAGTGTTTGATGTGTATTTTAGGTTGAGGTGGTTTTGATACAGAAGCAGTTGTTTGTTTCTGAGGAGAGACAGAATTAGGGGCAACAACAGATGTTGTTTGAGTGACAGGGGGTTTTGAAACACTTAATAGATGAATCATTAATAACAACATTTTTAGAAATAACAGAAGCTTTAGTACCTTTGAGTTTAATCCTCTTAGCAGATGCAGAGGCAGCTTCTCCAGAGTCCTTTCTCTTTAGCAGATCCTTTGGTTTCTCAGCAATCTTAGCCTTCTTCTGGACAGGTTCAGATTCTGCTACAGGCTGAGATCTTTTCCTCTGAAGTGGAACTTCTTCTTCTTCTCCTGCATCTGGCAGTGGTTGCTTGACAAGTTGAAACACATTGGCTGGAACAGGCACTCCTTCCCTTTTGCATTCCTCTATATACATCAGAACAATGTGTCTTGGTTCTTCAGCAAAGAATAGAGGAAAGTCAGATACTGGAATCCTCTTATTCAGATCAGACAAATTTAACCTCTTTGGATCAGTAGTAAGTTCATCTACAATCTTGAGTCTCAGAAGACTTTTAGCGTTCAGAGGCTTTCCCATAATGAACTCTAGTTCTTCTGTAACACCAGCATCATACAAAGCAGCCACTAAACCATTTTCAGTGAGAAGATCTGATAGCATCCTTCCAAAAGGTATCTAAGTCCTGATCTTCTGACCTTTTTCTTTGACAGATTCTCTAGATGCATTGATGTGATTCCACAGATGCATGAACAAAATGTAAGGCAGATCTACCTTGTTGCTCTGACTAAGGCAGTACATGAAATAGATCTGTTCATTGTTGACATAATCTGGGGAATTTGTTGACTTTCTGTGATGTATGCATCCCATGAAGATCTTGGCCCAGATCTTGTAATCAGGCTTCAGATCTTTGAATCTGTTAGAGGCTTGTCCAGCAGTCATAACCTCCTCATAAACTTCATCCATATCAACACGCCCAGCTGGCAGATGTGAAACACCATCTGTTTCTTCATAACCAACCAGTCTTTTAATCAGATCCTCTGTGATGATGATCTCCTTTCCCAGCACAGATGATAGAATAAACTTTGGATATACAGATGCATGAATCCAGAATTCTTTAACAAGCAGAGGGTAAACTGGTCCAAACAGTCTATCAAAGTATTTCACCCAACCTTGAGCTCTAACAATGGAGCGAAAATCAAACCCATTTTCAGCCAGAGAATCAAATTCAACCATGGATTCACACAAAACTTCTAGTTTATCAACAGGTGTGAGAAGAGTTCTCTTTGGAGGAGTATATGGAACAGCACCTAGGTTGTCTGAAGTCACAGCAGCCATTGTGGATTGAAACTGTGCAGTTGTTGATGAAGAAGACGCCATTGAAGATTGCTTTTTAGAACACTTAGGTTTTGAGTTTTTATGCAGAGAGAACAATAGATGAAAATGCATAAAAATTCTGAGAGTGAAAAGTGTGAAAGTGAATACACATCAAGTATTTATACTAAACACATAGGCACACCAAGAGACAGAAAAAACGCACGTTTGAGCAGCATTAAATGAAGAGAATAAAATCATTTCAAATAATAAATGCTTCTGACAGATTTGGGGGGAAAACCAAGATATTTACTATTCAAATTTCACCTCAAACGTCTTTTCAGTTGTCCACACGCCACCTCATCAGATTTTGTGGGACACGTGTTTGCTTGCATGCTGTTCTGAATTCTCTCAAGAAATGAAACGTTAGTCAACGTTCAGATCTTCTAAAGATGATTAGTTCAGATTTTCACATAAGAAATATTAATCAGAATAGAATAAAAGAACAGAAGAAATACTTCAGATGAATTAAGCATTTTTGCATCTGGAACAATTTGCTTCTGATAAATATCATTCTGGACAAAAATCCATACCAATATTTTTCAGAATAAAATTGAATCTATCTTCAACAAGGGGTTTTGTAAAAATATCTGCCCATTGATGATCTGTATCAACAAAGGCTAAATTTATGATTCCCTTCTGAACATAGTCTCTGATGAAATGATGCTTAATTTCTATATGTTTTGCCTTAGAATGTAAAATGGGATTCTTGGACAAACATATAGCAGAAGTATTATCACAAAAGATAGAAATGTTACTCTCAAAAATTTGATAATCTTCTAGTTGACTTTTCATCCAGAGCATTTGCGTGCTACATCCAGCAGCAGCAATGTATTCAGCCTCTGTGGTTGAAAGTGCAATTGTGGGTTGCTTCTTGCTGTACCAGGAGATTAGATTTCTTCCTAGAAATTGACAACTTCCAGAAGTACTTTTTCTTTCCACTCTGTCTCCAGCATAGTCAGCATCACAAAATCCAACTAATTTAAAATCATCAGATTTTCTGTAACACAAACCCACATTAGAAGTACCTTTCAGATACCTTAGAATCCTCTTGACAGCTGTCAAGTGTGATTCTCTAGGATCTGATTAGAATCTAGCACACAGACAAACACTGAATAAAATATCAGGTCTAGAAGCAGTAAGATAAAGAAGAGAGCCAATCATACCTCTGTAGAGCTTCTGGTCTACTTTCTTACTTACCTCTTCTTTCCCAAGTGAGCTAGTAGGATGCATTGGAGTCTTTGCCACCTTGCTGTCAGACATGTTGAATTTCTTTAGAAGTTCTTTAACATACTTTGTCTGATGTATGTAGGTGCATTCTGGAGTTTGATTAACTTGAATTCCTAAAAGGAATCTGAGTTCTCCCATCATGCTCATTTCAAATTCTGCCTGCATACATGTAGCAAACTCCTTTCCAAGCATAATATTTGTTGATCCAAAAATAATATCATCTACATAAATTTGGCAAATTAGAAGATCTTTCTTTATGGTTTTACAGAATAGAGTTGTATCCACTTTGCCTCTGATAAAATTCTTCTCTAGAAGAAAATTACTCAATCTCTCATACCAAGCTCTGGGAGCTTGTTTTAATCCATATAGAGATTTCTTTAATTTGAAAACATGATCTGGAAATTTTTCATTTTCAAAACCAGGAGGTTGGTGGACATAGACTTCTTCTTCTATAATACCATTAAGAAAGGCACTTTTAACATCCATCTGATACAGAGTGATGTTATTCTGTGCAGCAAAAGAAATAAGAAGGCGTATAGATTCTAACCTTGCCACTGGAGCATATGTCTCAGTGTAATCAATACCTTCTTGCTGACTGTATCCTTGAGCAACCAGCCTTGCCTTATTCCTCTCAACTTCTCCTTTCTCATTTAGTTTATTTCTGAAGACCCATTTTGTACCAATAATATTAAATCCTTGAGGTCTTTGAACTAGATCCCATACATCATTTCTGCTGAATTGATTAAGCTCTTCTTGCATGGCAATAATCCAATCATTGTCTTGCAGAGCTTCTTCTACAGAAGAGGGTTCAATTTCTGACACTAGTCCAAATAGTGATGTCTCAGATGATCTTAGAAATGATCTTGTTCTGATGGGATCATCCTTCTTTCCAATAATGACATCCTCTAGATGAGAGGCTTTAATTCTGGATGATGATCCTCTGATAGTTGACTCTTCAGAAATATTTAGATTATTCATCTGAGAAGTCAAAGGAGTAGCATCTGGAGTTGCTTCTGGTTCCTTCACTTGAAGTTTGTCTGCTTCTGGAACTTCAGAGTCAATAAAGACTACTTCCCTATCTGCAGAGTTATCAACCTGCTTTGGCTTTTCAGAGCCAAGCTTATCATCAAATCTGACATGAATGGATTCTTCCACAATCTGTGTCTCAGTGTTGTATACTCTGTAGCCTTTAGAGCGTTCAGAATATCCAAGCATGAAACACTTCTGTGCTTTGGAATCAAACTTGCCCAGATTTTCCTTAGTGTTTAACATATAGCAGATACATCCAAAAGGATGAAAATAAGAAATGTTGGGCTTTTTGTTCTTCCACAATTCATAAGGAGTCTTCTTCAGAAGAGGTCTAACAGAAACTCTGTTCTGAATGTAGCATGCTGTATTGATTGCTTCTGCCCAAAAATGTTTCGCCAGATTTGTCTCATTGATCATGGTTCTGGCCATTTCTTGCAAAGTTCTGTTTTTCCTCTCTACAACCCCATTCTGTTGTGGAGTTCTAGGACAGGAAAAATCATGAGCAATGCCATTTTCAGAAAAATATTTTTCAAAATATTTATTTTCAAATTCACCACCATGATCACTTCTGACTTTTATAATTTTGAAATTCTTTTCATTCTGGACTTGCTTGCAGAAGTCAAAGAACACAAAATGTGACTCATCCTTGTGTTTTAAGAACTTTACCCATGTCCATCTGCTAAAGTCATCAACAATGACCAATCCATACTTCTTGCCTCTGATGGATGCAGTTTTCACTGGTCCAAACAGATCAATATGAAGTAGTTCTAATGGTTTAGAGGTAGAAACAACATTTTTTGATTTGAAAGATGTTTTTGAAAACTTTCCTTTCTTACATGCTTCACAAAGAGCATCTGAAGTGAACTTCAGATCAGGGAGTCCTCTGACAAGATTAAGTTTATTAATCTGAGATATACGTCTCATATTAATATGGCCCAATCTTCTGTGCCAGACCCATTGCTCTTCATTTACAGACAAGAGGCATTTAACATTTTGAACTTTAAGTTCTGAAAGATTTATTTTATAAATGTTGTTTTTCCTCTTACCACTAAATAGGATAGAGCCATCCTTCTGACTAATAGCTTTACAACATTTTTGATTAAAAGTTATATCATAACCATTGTCACTTAATTGACTTATGGACAATAAGTTATGTTTTAACCCTTCAACAAGTAAAACATTAGTAATGGAGGGAAGTTTACCATTTCCAATTGTGCCAGATCCAATGATCTTGCCCTTCTGGTTCCCTCCAAACTTCACGTCCCCTATAGATCTAAGTTCCAGGCTTTGGAACATAGACTTTTCTCCTGTCATGTGTCGTGAGCATCCAGAGTCCAGGTACCATGATTGGTGTCCTGACCTTGCTGCTAAGAACATCTGCAACAGGAATTATTTTGTTTTTAGGTACCCAGATCTTCTTGGGTCCTTTGGGGTTAGTTGGTTTGTAGGTTTGTCTAAACTTCTGTTTTGCAACATAATGTTTATTCTGACTTGCCTTAGGTTTAAACACATAAGTACTCTTCTCAGAGCTTGTGTGTTTAATGTCATTCAAGTGACCAAATTTGAATTGAGAATACAGAGGTGTCTTCCTGATGAAAAGTTTGTCAACAGGTTTTGGATTGCTTCCAGATGAAGACTCATATCCAATGCCTCTTCTGTTGTTTCCACTAACACCATAGATCATGGAAGCCATCTTGCTTCTGTCTATGCTCTTAGTGAGAAATTTCTGAAAACTAGAGTCATATTTTTCTAAAATATTTTCACTAGACTTAGTTTCAGAATCAGATTCTTGTTGAGTTCTATCAAGGTCATTTTTGATTTTTAAATTTATTTCTTTCTGCTCAACAAGTTCTGTTTTCAGAAGATCAATCTCAGATTCAAGATTGCTTTTCAGCTTCTTGTATTTGAGTTTGATGTTGTTATAACTTTTAAGAACTTCTGTTACAACTTTAATGAGTTCTTCTTTGGTAAGTTTAGCCATTACCTCTTTTGTATCATCATCAGATTCTGATTCTGATTCATATCCAGAGGTACCTTCTTCTTGATCTTCTGTCCTGGCCATCAGTGCAACGTTTGCACATTCTTCTTCTGATTCAGATGATGATTCACACTCATCTGAGTCATCCCATGTTGCCATCAGAACCTTCTTCTTTTTGTTGAACTTCTTCTTAGGTTTTTCTTTCAGAAGTTTGGGGCAGTCATTTTTGTAGTGCCCAGGTTCTTTGCACTCATAGCACACCACTTCTTTCTTGACAGATCTTCTGTGACTAGAAGATTCCTTTCTGTTGTCAGATCTTCTGAAGTTGTTGAACTTCTTTCCCTTGTGCTTCCAGAGTTTGTTAATCCTTCTGGACAACATGGATAACTCATCTTCTTCTTCAGAAGAAGACTCTTCAGAGCTTTCTTGAATGACCTGCAAAGCTTTAGCAGTTTTGTTAGATTTTAATGCTACAGATTTACCTTTATCTTTCTTCTGAGGTTCATCTTCCTCAAGCTCAATCTCATGGCTCCTCAATGAGCTAATGAGTTCTTCTAGAGAGATCTTATTCAGATCTTTGGCCATCTTCAGGGCAGTCACCATTGGTCTCCATCTGATGGGCAGACTTCTGATGATTTTCTTTACGTGATCTGACGTGGAATATCCCTTGTCCAGAACTTTCAGCCCAGCAGTGAGTATCTGGAATCTGGAGAACATGGCTTCAACAGATTCAGAGTCTTCCATTTTGAAAGCCTCATACTTCTGGATCAAAGCCAGAGCTTTTGTCTCCTTAACTTGAGAATTTCCCTCATGGGTCATTTTAAGGGATTCAAACATATCAAAAGTTGTCTCCCTGTTTGTGATTTTCTCATACTCTGTATGTGAAATAGCATTCAGTAATATGGTTCTGGCTTTATGGTGATTTCTGAAGTCTTTCTTCTGAGAATCTGTCATAGATTTTCTGTCAATCTTTTTGCCATCTCCATCTGTGGGATGTACATATCCATCTATGACAAGATCCCATAGATCAGCATCATATCCTAGGAAAAAACTCTCAATTCTGTCTTTCCAGTAATCAAATTTTTCTCCATCAAACATTGGAGACTTGGTGCTGATCCTATCCCTCTCTTCATATTTATTGTTAATATTTGACATTGAATTATCAGCCATGATAACAAATAAATATATTTATCAAAGTATATCTCTCTGGATCTTTACTGACACTGTTAAGTGATAGCACACTCAGAACCGGAGCTCTGATGCCAACTGAAGGTGAGATAATACTTAGAAAGGGGGGGATTGAATAAGTATGGAAAATTAAGACTTGAAAATAATCACACAATTATTTTTATCCTGGTTCGTTTAACAACTACTCCAGTCCACCCTTCCAGAGTGATTTGCCTTTCTCAACAAGGACTTAATCCACTATTTAAATCAAACTGATTACAATAGTATCACCTAAGAACAACAGTTCTTAGTCTTCTCAAGAGCTACTGATTCTACCTGAATCCTCTTAAGGAATATCCTTTACAATCAATGTAAATTAAATACAAGAGTTTTTAATGCTTCTATAAAGCTATAATCACAACAGTGATTTTTCTCTTAAGTTTAAGTACAATGAGATTCTATGAAGAATAAGAATGAAGGCTTTAGAATATTTTGATTTCTTTTCAGCAAGTGTGTAGCACTGAAGAATGAAGTGAAGATCTCCTTTTATAGGCAGCTGAATCATGCAAGCTGAACATTGAAAAGAGAGTCCAAAAGGTCTGAGCCTTTTTGTCTTCACATCAACTGACCTTTCCTTGAAATAGATGGCACAGAGAAATCCTTTTTGTCTGTGTAAGTGTGTCTAGCACAAATAAGGAAAGAGACGTTGAATTATTCCAACGGATATATTCTTGAAAATACTTCTTCAGTTTCAGCAAGTTCTTCAGAGTCTGAATGGATCAGAGTCTTCTAATGAGAATCAGAACTGTGCTGTATCAGAGTCTTCTGCAGCGTGTGTGCTTCTAGCGTGTTGATCATCAGAGCATTTTGACACAGAACTTCAGTACATGGCAGCGTAGGTACTTTCAGAAACTTCTGTAGATCAATGCTTTGAGAAACTCTTCAATCAATATTCTTCTATACATCTGATGCTTCAGCTTCAGATGCTTCTGACTATCTTCAGATGCTTCTGATTATCTTCAGATGCTTCTGACTCAGAAAGATCTGGAGCTTCTTTCTTCAGATCCTTCTGAAGACTACGCTCAGGATCTTCTGTAAGGAGCAAGCAGATTCTTCTGTGAGGTGCATCTGGCGCTTCAGAGTCAGAATAACTTTTTGTATTCAAGGCAGATTTGCTTCTAGAGAGTTAATATAATTTCAATCTGCAGTAAAACTCTCAAACAAATTTTAGAGTATATAATTCTTAAATATAAATTTCCTAACAGTTATCATCAAAACAAAGAGTAATTATTAAGAACCAATCTGTGTTCTAACAGAAGTAAGCGAAATGGTTCCCTTCGGGTGCGACGGATGCTTAAGGTGCTAGTACCTTCCTTTCGCATAACTGACCCCCTTTCCCATTTTTCTTCCCTTGGGTTTTATCGATATTTCCCATGTCCTTTAGGACTAAATAAATTTTGGTGGCGACTCTGATGTATCTTTAAGTGTGTGATTCACTCAGGTATAATCCCGTTAGCTTTAGCTGTCCTGAGAGAAGTGCATCAGCAATTTCTCATTGTCGGAGTATAGTGCCATTTTTCTGTAATAGGCCTTAATGTGTGTTTTTGGGCAAGTTGTTCCCCTATATTTGTCGAAGTCATGTACCTTGAATTTCAGGGGAATTCTTACACCTGCTACTTAGCCCAGGTCAATAATGTTTATACCCAAAGTGTTCTGGCACTCAACAACCCTCATCCTTTCCTCCAACATTTTGTACTTTCACTCAGCCCTAGTGGGGAACCCTATATCATCATCATGTACGTAGAACGTGTCCTCATGATTGTTCATCTCTAGATTAGGCACAAGAATTCCAGCAAGAATAGGTATCTGACCAATAACATGTGGAGGATTTTGCCCCTAGAGGACTAGTACGAGCTCCTGAGGGATTGGTACCTGTACTTGGAGGATTGGTATTAACTCCTAGAGGATTAGTACTATTAAGAACACCACCCCCTAGAGGGTTACTTCCTTGACCTTAACTCTCCATCTCAGGCTCAGGGATGACGATAGTAGGCCTCAGAACCAGAGCTCTTAATTTTTCTTGACCTTGCGCCATGACATGTATTGCCTCCATAAGCTGACCCATCTGGGCCCTCATCTGGTTTCTCATTTTGGCTATGTCAGCTTATAGTAGTTCCATGATCAGTCTTTGGTTGTTGTAGGTGTTGTATTGATGCAGAGTCAACTTGAAGAAGTGATATGTGTCGCTAGTGCGAAAATCGGCGCCGGCTGAACAGAAGAGTCGCCACCGTGCATTATTTATCCCATGGGAGGGAAAGGAAACACTCAGAGTAAACCTTGCACAACATGGGAAAGGTATGGTCGTCGCAACAAAAACCTGGATTCGGGAGTCGGTTACGCAAGGGGAAGGTATTAGCACCCCTAACGTCCGTCGTACTCGACGGGATCCACGCTTGTTTTCGGATATGGATTGTTATTCTATCTAAACTATAGGTCAAGGGTTAAAAAGAAAATAAAATGAAAATAAAAATGACTCGGCAAAGTATCGCACTTTATGCCTACGTATTCCCGCCTGGAACGAGAAATCAGAGTCAACGTAGTTCGCCTACCTACGGGAGAGGAGGGGAAGGTTGCTCGCTAGGATGTCGCATCCTATGCCTACGTACTTTCATACGGCATGAAAGATCAGAGCAAACGTAGTTCGGGCCACGTACGACACAAGCTTGTCTTGGTTGATTTTATTCCTTCTGAAAAAGATTTTCTAGATTAGCAGTCCCGGCGGGCAAAAATGACGTTTTGATGAGTCCACATTCCTTTACGAAAGAAGTGTCTTTTATTGTGTTTGAAATCTTTATGTGTTTTTCTGTTTGTTTTGAGAAAGAAAGAGACAGAACTCTAACCTACGGTTGCGAAGGGAAACAAACTAACCTAATGTTATCATGCATGGGTTAAGACCTAGTGTCTATCATGCTCCTCTCTTGCACAGAGAGAAACAGAGATCCTAAGGGATAGGCAGCAACAGAAATAATCAGATATGTACAGTAAAACAGTAAAATGCATGAATGCAACAATACAAGCGAGGCAAGGGAGTCCCACTCAACCTCGAACCTAGAAAACAATAGGCGAAAGTGAACAGGCTTCACTTCCAACCCAACAGGGTAAACAGCAAACAATACAACCAGGAAATCCAAACAATACATCAGCAATGAAATACAACAGCAAAAGAAACAGCATCAGCAGCTCTGACTCAACATCTAGCTTCAAGTAATCTCCAATCATCTACAGGCTTCAACAAGCATCAATCTCCATCTTCATGGCCTTCAGGCAAGGGCTTTGATCATCAGTCTTCTATAAGCAATGGCTTTTCTTCAAGTCTCCAATCTTCAGGGATGGACATCAGTCAACAAGAGGAGAGGAATGTTAAACAGTAAATTGCCTACCAAGGGTGGCTCATCAACTGTTAACATTATACAGACAGGTTTCTCTCAAAAGTTCTATCTTCCAAATACATTCACTGATCCTTCCAAAGGAAGGAGGTGGATATCTGAAAGAGACTTTGAATCATAGAGAAAGGATGGATGCAGACAAGGCATTCCATGTTTGAGAAACAAGCTTTCTAATCTAGAGCTCTGCCTAGCTCCTAAACCCTAGTCTCCTCAGCAGCTGCTAGCAAGAACCTCCTTTCCAACTCTGGCAGTTGATCTTCAATCTCTGGCTCTCCAATGGTCTTCCTCCTCAAGTCTTCAGCTCTCCCAAGTCCCCAGACAATCCCAATACCCAAGCAAGCAAGCAATAATCCCCAGAGGGCACACCATACCAGTCAATCAGATACATACAATACAGTAATAGCAGTAGGGGAATCCTGACTTTTTCTAAGGGATCTAATAACTACCCATAGCCCCTATAGTCCCATAACTAAACTATTCAAACCCTAAGTCCTAAGGGAAAAGAATCAAATCTCCTAAGTCATCACTTAAAACCCTAGTTTATCCATGTTGTTCAAGCCTACATTAAGCACCTAAAATTAATTTCTAAAAATAGAAACTAAATTATTTCTACAAGTTTAATGTCTAAACTAAACAACCTAAAAAGAATGGACAAAAAATATGAAAGTATCTAATAGAACAAAAATTAACAAAATCATGTATGAAATGAAACCATTTAAGATGTTATTTATTTAGAAAATATGGGAAAAATATCAAATAAAAAATAAAATGCCATTTTTATTTTTTATAATTTTCTAGACATCCTAAAGAAAAATATGCAAAAAGAATGAATTAAAAATGATGATTTTGCTATTTATTATGAATTTTATAAGATGCATGAAAAATATAAAAAAATAAAAAATAAAATACAAAGAAATAACCAGAGGGGGTGAAAATAGAAAACAATCCAGTTCAGCGCATTGGGCTTATTAAATTGGGGGGTGCGAATAGCTCTCTGAGCCCAATCCCCCCAATTAATGAAACGCTGTGTTTCAAATTTTGAATTCTCCCACCAAAACTCAGATCAAACGTGGGCCGTTCGATTCCTGGTCAAGTCAATCCTTTCCTCCAGATCCAAGGGCGCATGAGTCGTCTTCTTCCTCCATCAGTCTAGGGTTTCAGTCATGCACTCCATGCACGAAGGTTCCATTCAATCGTTCTCCATGCTTTCTTGATGAAAATTAAAAATTCCAAGCCCTAAAATACTCTACAAAACCCAAGGAATCCATGTCTAATCCTAGTTTTCCCTAACTCTCATTGTAAACTCCAAACAGAGAGCACGAAACTCAGGGTACACCATGCTTGCCTGATGTCAAAGTTGCCAGAACTCAAACCTGATGATCCACAGATATTCTACATACTTGCCTCATTATTCTATGCCTCATTACATTGATTATAATCCAACACACAGCTTATTCTCGAAGCCAACAGAAATGGCAACCTGTCATGGATCTCCACGAATCTATCCCTACACTTCAAGAATCGATCCTCTAGGGTTTCTAAACAATACTATCCTAACCACATGATCTCTACCAGCCAGAATAGTGAGATTCGAAGAAGTTTACATACCTTGCCCTTGATGATGGTGATGGTAGCTAGACCTCAATTCAACCTTTGATACTTGCTGAAAATGATCTCCAATGAATGAGTATGCTTCTGTTTGCAATGATTTGTGCTTAATCCTTGTGAATCATTCTATTCCATCCTTCATGCAAGTTGGAGTTTCAAACTGAATCTCTTCACACAGCCACGAATTCTCTCCAATCTCTTGTGCCAATTACTCCATGATGATAGTGGATGATGATAGTGACAGAAATCAGAATGATGGAGGAAGTTTCAATGGGTTTTGGATGAAAATGCAACTTGGAGTGAAGAAGATAATAGGTATAATCCTTGATCAATTCAACCAATTCTTGATGTGAATCCTAGGGTTTGAATGATGATGATGATGATTCAATCCAAAGATGTGAGAGTTTTGAGAGATTTGTAAGAGTTTGAGTAGTTTATGCAAGAGTGAAAAAATGGATGAAAATGGAGATTTTGGACAAATGGGAGCACCAACCCTTGCATGAATCAGCTTGCATGAATATATAGGTTGCATTAGAACCTCCTAGAACATTGGAGAAATTTCCCTTACACTTTTCCCTTTCAATTTGGATTATGTTACTTTCAATTCAAGCAACCATGGATAACTCACAAATTATGACCTAAGCTCAAAATTCCACTTTATCCAATGTTTTTAAAATGCTTTTTCCATTCAAAATGACCTATAATTTTGCATCATTTGGCCAAGATATGAAAAATACCATTTTTAAGCCATTTTCCTTCATTAAATTCACCAATTTTGAAACCTTGTGCTATGTACATTTCCAATCTCTCATGGTCACTTTTCTAGACTCAAAATGTCATTTGGAGCAAGTTTGATGTTGTAAGTTTTTTCATTTGAGGCCTCCTTGTATGAGTTTTGGACATAGGTTAAAATGACCTGTAATTCACAAATGACCAAAATACCCTTTGCTTGCCAAGACCATAAGTTGAGTTCCACACATCATATGAAGGCATACTATACCATTCTAGAAATCTAAGACAATGAGGAACAATTCTTATGTTGACCATAAATTCATTTGAAATCTCCTTGAGGGGTAAAAATTGCTTGGAAGTCAAGTCACTTTCACAGACAAAATTTCAGATACCTCAGATGACCTGTAACTTGCAAGGACCATAACTTGAGTTCTATAAATCTCCTTAATGTCTTCCACCACTCAAATTAAAGGTCTTGAGATCCTATACAAGTTCCATGTTGGCCAAGGATCCATTTGAAGCTTGAATTTTGACTTATCTTGCTTGGAAATTTGACCTAAACTAGGGGATTTTACATAGAAACCCTAATTTAGAAACTCCTCCTCTCCTTGATTTCTCTTGAATTCTTCTTAGCACAACAACATATCCTTATTCTCCATGTCAAATGATGAACCCCACATCTCTCCAATAGCCCTTAATGCCTTTCAATCAGTCAATTGACCTAGGGTTGACCTAGGGTTGACCCAGATGAAACCCTAGTTGACTGTCTTCAACTGCAATTCTTGTGATCATATCAACAACTTGTTTTCTTCTCCAAATGACTTTCTAAGTCCTCTCATGATGTCTAGATGCTCTCCATGCCTTCCATTTACAGCTCACAACCCCCTTGTTGACCCTCAGATACCCTCAGATAGGGGATAGACTCAAGGCTTGATCTGCTGAACTCTCTGCTCTCAAATTCTTTTCTGATGACTTGAATGGGATGGAATTAGGATAATAACCTCCTGATAGGCCTCTAGAGATGAGAATAATGATGGGTCCCCTGTTGCATGACTTGCCATGCTTATGCTATGCAGATGGTTAGTCTATGTACATGACTCTATATGCAAATGCTAATGGTATTGAAACATAAACCAAGTGAATAAGGTTGGGCAAATTCTAGGGTGCAACAGCTGCCCCTATTCAAGCGACTTGGACCCGATTGGGTGAAGAGCCCGGAGCCTTCAGACACTCGCGGTACGAGACGGTTGAATACTAGGAACCCAGAAATTTGCCAACCGCAGAAATAAACTGCACCACTGCTTGAAGAATGACACTCATCAGCTGAATCTGACTGTTATGGCAACCCACTGATCTCGTGCGACCGTGCTGGGAATTCTTCTCATCATCCTGAAAGGCTTTATCATCACAGAGATAGAACACTGTCCACGTCAGGACGCCTGCTTCGTTAATTCGAAGAAACTTCAACAACTTTGCTGGGGATGGCTCGTCTGCCTTCTCGTCAGAAATAAATCGTCCACGTTAGGAATAAACTCTTCCACGTTAGGAATAACACCGCCCACGTTAGGAATAACCTCGTCTGGACCCGTCCACGTTAGGACTCCATCCTTCATTCCATGTAAGGAATCACAATCTTATCTTAGTTTGTCCACGTCAGGACCCCAATCTTTCCGCGTAAGGAAACATAACCTCGATCTGTCCACGTCAGGACTCCAACTTGATATGTCCACGTAAGGACTCAATCTTTCCATGTTAGGAAACAATCTCCTTTCTATATCGATCTGTCCACGTAAGGACCCCAATCTTTCCGCGTAAGGAATCAACTTCTTTTCCACGTCAGGAATGCATCTCCTTCCACGTAAGGAATAAACTTTATATGTCCGCGTGAGGACTCGATCTTTCCGCGTAAGGAAACCCATTTTTTCCACGTAAGGAATCTCATCTTTCCACGTTAGGAACTGAAACCTCTTTTCCCATGTAAGGAATAGACTTGTCCACGTCAGGACCCCTCTTTCGTCTTGATTTGTCCACGTCAGGACTCAGGCATCTTCGACCTGCTGAGGAAATAAGACTTGTCCACGTCAGGACTCACACCTTTGTCTGATCTGTCCACGTCAGGACCCATGCTTTGCCAACACGAAGAAAGATAACTGCTGAGAGGAACTGGTCCACGTCAGGACACCAACACAAAGAGTAATCACTTTTGTCAACGTCATGACTTCCCATTTCACCAATTTCGAGAACCCGAATCTGCCCACGTTAGGACTAACACACTTCACTAACCCGGGGAAATAAACCTGTCCACGTTAGGACGCCCACTTCTGAAGAAATCCCGTCGATATAGGAATAAATTGTCCACGTCAGGACTTAGTTCTCCATTGATCCCCACCCACAAACTTCTTAGCACCGACGTGACAGCGACTTTGGGGCGGACTCTACTGGGGATATCTGGGAACCAAACTACCGGATGCCTGTTCTGGTAACCGGAGGCAACTTCTGAAATTCTGATTCATGAAACCCTTTTGATGACAAATAACTCTGCTTGGAAATAAAGAGAACCTTATCCTGGTAACTCTGTGGGGAATACTGCCGAACTGACATTATCATTGGATGTCTCATGCCGAGATCTTGAATATTTGGTAGTTCATTTGAGCAGGAGTTCTCTCCACCTGAACTGCCAGAGTACAGAAACTGCTTCAGCAAAATAAATGCTGAAGATAATGCCGACTCCGCCGGGAATAGCCATATGCTACAGAATTATTCCAGCAAAATAAAGGCTGGAAGGGTGAAGTCAACCATGCTGGGAAGTTGGGAGTTCGAACCAAACACTCTGTTGAGGTAACCCCCTGCTGGGGAAAATAACTTTGCTGGACAATCCTTTTGCACAAGCTATGACTAGCTGGAGAGTTCTATCCTTCTTCAGGAGGAACCTGCATGACCTGCGTGAGGGCTGAGTCTTTAGTTATTGCAATCTTTTGATCATCTTCCTCGTACGGTTATGAAGCCTGCAACAACACAAACAAGACAAGACAAGCCTATGCAACCAAATCAATTCAGGTTAGTGACGTTATTTTCAGTTAATTCAAAGCTTTAGCAACTGTTGGCAAGGGCCAGCGACGTTATACTCATGCTAGTTTCATCAAACTTAGGCGTTAATCATGCACAAAACAGTAAAGAACAGTGTCAAGTACTGAATAACGTGTTTTATTGATCAGGCCCCTGAATGGGCGGAGTTTTGTACACGGGATGTAACTCCTGAAATGAGGAAGCTACACAAAGCAAATATACAAGTATACAAGTATGCACAAGAAGCATAAATATTGACAACTTAAATTTGTACACATGTCGGCAACGGGATGCAGATGAACACCACGAACTGATCCTCCCATGACTCGCCCGACCCTAATGCTTTCCCGGTATCCCCACTTCTGAAGAGATTGTATCCGATAACTGGCTCCTCAAATGTATTCTCCCGCATTGATGCTTATTGCAATTATCAAATTCGGACCGCAGTCATTTGCTTTTCAAATCCCTAACTTTTGCGTGAACCGCCCTTTACGGGTTTTCAGTTCACCGGGATACCCTTTTTTGCCGAAGCCGCCCAGTGTAGGTTTTCAACTTCGCGGGTGTACATTTTTTCAATTTTATCCCTAATTTTTGCCCGAACCTTTCATTCTGTTTTTGGTTCGCCAGGATGCCCCATTTTTTCCTGGACTCTCTTTTTTTCTGTCCAGCGGGTCTATTTTAAGCAAAGTATTTTTTAACTGCGTCCGAATTCACAGGCGACGTGAAGTCTTCTCCGTCCATGGTGGACAACAACAACGCTCCTCCCGAAAATACTTTCCTGACAACGTATGGCCCTTCGTAGTTGGGGGTCCACTTGCCCCTGTGATCTGCTTGCGGCGGGAGAATCCTTTTCAGCACAAGGTCGCCCGTCTGAAAGCTTCGCGGATGTATCTTCTTGTCGTACGCTTTCTTCATTCGGCTCTGGTACAAACGACTGTATGCTAGAGAAGCTAGCCTCTTCTCATCCATTAAGCTCAGTTGGTTCAATCTGTTTTTTACCCATTCTGCCTCGTCTAGCTGAACGTCTCGCAATACCCTCAGAGAAGGGATCTCAACTTCCAATGGTAATACCGCTTCCATTCCGTATACTAACGAGAACGGAGTTGCTCCGGTTGATGTGCGTACCGTCGTACGATAACCGTGCAAAGCAAAAGGTAGCATTTCATGCCAATCCTTATAGGTCACCACCATCTTCTGAACGATCTTCTTGATATTCTTATTGGCCGCCTCAACAGCGCCATTCATCTTGGGTCGGTAAGGGGAGGAGTTGTGATGTTCGATCTTGAAATTCTGACAGAGCTCCTTCATCATTTTGTTGTTCAGGTTAGAACCGTTGTCCGTGATTATCCGCTCGGGGATCCCATATCGGCAAATGATATCTCTCTTGATGAATCTGGCCACCACCTGCTTAGTTACATTTGCGTAAGACGCCGCTTCCACCCACTTGGTGAAGTAATCGATTGCTACTAGAATGAACCGGTGCCCATTAGAAGCCGTCGGCTCGATCTTTCCAATCATATCGATTCCCCACATTGAAAATGGCCAAGGCGATGACATCACATTTAGAGGACTTGGAGGCACATGGATCTTATCAGCATAGATTTGGCACTTGTGGCACTTCCTCGCAAACTTGAAACAATCAGTTTCCATGGTCAGCCAAAAATAACCCGCCCGCAACAGCTTTCTCGTCATAGCATGCCCACCAGCATGCGTGCCAAAGGTACCCTCGTGTATTTCCTCCAAAAGAAGCTTTGCCTCTTTTTCGTCTACACAACGCAACAGCACCAAATCGTGGTTTCTTCTGTATAATACGCCATCCGGGTTCAAATAGAAATTGCCCGCTAATCTCCTGAGAGTCTTCTGATCCTGACTGGATGCCCCGGCCGGATACTCTTTATTCTTCAGGAAATTAAGGATATCAAAATACCACGGTTTGTCGTCTGATGCTTCATCAATAGCAAATACGTAAGCTGGCCCATCAAGCCGAGAGATAATGATTCGGGGAGCCTCGTTCCAGAAGTTGACTTTGTACATGGAAGACAAAGTGGCCAGGGCGTCAGCCATTTGATTTTCTGCCCGCGGTACGTGATGCAATTCGACCTTGTCGAAGAAAGGCAACAATCTCCTTGCATAATTCATGTAATGTATCAAATTGGGCTGACGTGTCTCCCATTCCCCTTTGATCTGATTCACCACCAGAGCTGAGTCTCCGTATACGTCCAGATGTTTGATTCGCAAATCAATGGCTTCTTCAAGCCCCATTATACAAGCTTCGTATTCGGCTTCATTATTGGTAACGGCAAAGGTCAATCGGGCAGTAAACGGGATGTGCGACCCGTGTGGCGTGGTGATGATTGCCCCTATTCCACTACCATAAGCATTCACAGCTCCGTCAAATATCATCTTCCATTTGGAACCCAACTCTGGTCCTTCGTCTGGCAACGGCTCTTCACAATCTTTCATCTTTAGATACATGACATCCTCGTCAGGAAAATCAAATCTCATCGATTGGTAATCTTCAATAGGCTGCTCCGCCAGATACTCAGACAGCACACTCCCCTTTATAGCCTTCTGCGAGACGTATTGAATATCATATTCAGTCAAGACCATCTGCCAACGGGCAATTCTACCTGACAACGCCTGCTTTTCAAATACATATTTGATAGGATCCATCTTCGAGATGAGCATGGTTATATGATTCAGCATGTACTGCCTCAAACGCTTGGCGGCCCAGGCTAGCGCGCAACAAGTTTTCTCAAGCATTGAATACCGAGATTCACAATCTGTAAATTTCTTACTCAGGTAATAGATTGCATGCTCTTTTCTCCCTGTCTCGTCATGTTGACCGAGAACACAACCCATGCTTCCTTCAAGAACCGTCAAATACATTATCAAGGGTCTACCTGCCACTGGGGGTATCAAAATAGGAGGCTCCTGCAAATACTGCTTTATTTTATCGAACGCCTTTTGACAATTTTCGTTCCACGTTACAGCTTGATCTTTCTTCAACAACTTGAATAATGGTTCACACGTGGCCGTTAGGTGAGATATAAACCGAGCGATGTAATTCAACCTCCCTAAAAACCCGCGCACCTCTTTCTCTGTTTTAGGCGTCGGCATTTCTTGAATTGCTTTTATTTTAGCAGGATCGACCTCTATTCCTCTTTCGCTTACGATAAACCCCAGCAGTTTACCCGATCTCACCCCGAAGGTGCATTTGTTAGGGTTCAGCCTCAGCCTGAACTTCCTAAGCCTTTTAAACAACTTCAGCAGATTTACCAGATGCTCTTCCTCCGTCTGGGATTTGGCAATCATATCGTCAACATAAACTTCGATCTCTTTATGCATCATGTCATGGAAAAGAGTCGTCATCGCACGCTGATATGTTGCCCCAGCATTCTTCAAACCAAAGGGCATCACTTTGTAGCAAAATGTTCCCCAAGGCGTTATAAAAGTGGTCTTCTCCATGTCCTCTGGCGCCATTTTAATCTGATTGTAGCCTGAAAAGCCATCCATGAAGGAGAATACAAAGTATTGAGCAGTATTATCAACTAACACGTCAATGTGAGGAAGTGGAAAATCGTCTTTTGGGCTTGCTTTATTCAAATCTCGATAATCTACACACATTCGAACCTTGCCATCTTTCTTTGGTACTGGTACGATGTTGGCAACCCATGAAGGATATTTTGTCACAGCCAGGAAACCAGCGTCCCACTGTTTTTGAACTTCCTCTTTAATCTTCATTGCCATATCTGGTCGAGTTCTGCGAAGCTTTTGTTTGACTGGTGGGCAATCTTCTTTCAGTGGCAGGCGATGCACAACCATGTCTGTATCGAGCCCCGGCATATCTTCATATGACCAAGCGAATACATCATTATACTCTCGGAGCATTTCAGCCAGTCTTCGCTTGATATCACACTGCAGTGCGGCTCCGATACGAATATTCTTCTCAACCCCTTCCGACCCCAAGTTGATAATTTTGATGACCTCTTCGTGAGGCAGAATGGCTCTTTCCTCTTGCTTCACCAACCAAGACAGTTCTTCAGGAACGCCGCTATCTTCGACAACCTCTTCTTCAGCCTGGAATACCGGGTGCTCGAAGTCGGGACGAGTCATAGGTGGTTCAAGGATGTCATCTGAAAATGTTATCCTGCAAAAGAATGGTTAAGTGCTTCAAAATGCGTATAAAGCGGACAACCACGTTGCCATTTTATTGAAAAATATAAAACAAGAAAGACAGGGATTACAGTATTTGCACATGAAAAACGCCGTTTATTTAATGATTAACACGCAGTGTTCATAACAACACAACCCTAAGCAAATTCTGATGCCCCGGGCAAGACATCAGATTATTCAACAATTAATAAAGCAAAGCATTACTGTTTAAAAGTCACAGGAACAAGCTCCTGAATAGACCAGTTGCACAGTCCTTGTCCTGGCGTGCTTGGCTGAATCCAGGCATCCATATCACAGTCGCTATCTCCTTCATCAGATTCCGAAGCAGCATTGACGGTTTCATGACACACTCCACTGGCAGAGATGGTGATGGGCTTTCTGAAACGGGGCGCCCCCACGGTAGGGGTTGATGACGACGGTTGGTATCCCAGCCCGAACCGGTCCATCTTCACAGGAATGTCCAGCACTTTGCCCCAGCCCTTTGCTTCTCCTGCTTCTACTAGAGCTTGAGCTTCTTTATACGATGAGACGGCTATCTCTGGCACTTTGCTCGGCCCGGGACCTTTGTCCTTGATGCGCAAACCTTCGAATGCCTGGCAGGGTGTTTCGTTGATCTCTCCGTCGACCTCCACATATTTAAATGACGACAGATGGCTGACCAGGATGTCCTCCTCTCCGCACACGGTGACTACGCTGTCTCCAACCATATATTTTAACTTCTGATGCAGGGTGGACGTGACTGCCCCTGCCCCATGAATCCAGGGTCTTCCAAGCAAGCAGTTGTACGCAGGCTGTATATCCATGATATAAAACTCAGTTGCAAACACTTCCGGCCCCACCTGCAGAGGCAATGTAATCGATCCAAAGACTGTTCTCCGCGTGCCGTCAAACGCTCTGACTACCAAATCACTGGGCGTACACAAAATTCCTCTAACATCCAGCTTCATCATCGCCTTCTTGGGCAGCACATTCAAAGACGATCCAGTGTCGACCAATACGTGCGACATTACTGATCCTCTACACTCGACAGATACGTGCAGCGCCATATTATGATCTCTTCCTTTCGGTGTCAAGTCGAAATCGGTAAAGCCCAAACTGTGGCCTGCATTCACATGTGCCAACACTCCTTCCAGCTGATTCACGGAGACGTCTTGGGGTACAAACGAAGTATCCAGGACTTTCAGCAAAGCATTTCTGTGAGCTTCCGAACACAACAGCAATGACAGGATAGATATTTTGGACGGCGTCTGCTGCAGATGCTCCACAATCTTATAATCACTTTTCCGAATCAAGCGCATGAACTCTTCTACATCCTTCGATGCTGCTTCTTTTTCACTCGCTTGCCCCGGAACATTTTCAACCACTTTCCCTTTTCCTTTCGCTAGTCTTTCAGCCTCCACTTCAGGAGATATAAAGATCCTGCCACTCCTTGTCATGCCTCCTGAGCCGACAACATTATCCACAGTCTCGGCTGGCTGCTTATTAACATCAATTTTTATCCCGTCACAATACACCTCTAACCCATATGACCATGGGACTGCTTTTGTGTTCTCGTACGGGATCGGCCCGGCCTTAGTTATGGTGATCGGTGGTCGCTGGGCTGGTGCTGCAATAGTGATCGTCTTCCGAGGAATTGTTACCGTGGCCACATCACTCCGATTATCCACTACTGCCCCTGCAGGCTCTTCAGTTGCCGCTCGGTCAAACTGCAATATGCCCTCATCAATTAAAGCCTGAATGCCTTTCTTCAAATCCTCACACCCTCCAGCTAGGGTCCAACAGTCTAAGCAATACTCGTTACATCCTGGGTAAACACCTCCTTGTAACAGTCGGCTCTTTACCTCGCTCAGCGGCGTCTTTAAATCTTCAACATTCATAATCAGATTCAACCCTTCCTCAGTTAGAACGGCGTTAGCCCCGTGATGAGGCATGGGTTTCTGCACTATATTCGGACCTGCCGTTCCGAAATTGATAGTCTTATTGTCCAAAAGATCCTGCACAACGTGCTTAAAAGCATGGCAACCTTCTATATCGTGACCCGGAGCCCCAGAATGAAACTCACAGTGCCTACTTGCATCGTAACCAAACGGGGGAGCTCCCGTTATTGGTGCCAGAGTTCTTTTCTCTACTAGATTCAATCCCAACAATGTCTGCAACAAATCGGCATAGGTTGAGGGAGGCTTCTCAAACACTCTTCTCGGTTTACTACCCTGGAATCTTCGTTGAGCCTGCTGTGCCCCCTGCTGAGGCTGCTGCTGCTGCGGCATTGGCTGTTGCTGAACCGGTTGTTGTTGCTGGAGTGGTTGTTGTTGATACGGGATAGTAACACTCGCCACCTGCTGCGGCTGACGATATTGACCTCGTCCCCTGCCTCGGCCTCGGCCTCGGCCTCCAAATACTGCGCTTGCCTCGCCCTGCCGGCGCCCACCATAAGCTTTCCTATTACTGCCAGATGCAGTCGATTCCTCAACCTGGAATTTTCCTTGCTTAATGTTACGTTCAATCTTTTCCCCCATCAGAATTAGGTCTGAAAAACTGGCCAGAGACGTGTGAAACAACATGTCATGAAACAAGCCTGTGAATGTGCCGACAAACATGTCATTCATTTCCTTATCTTCTACAGGAGGGCGGACCCTGGCAGCCATATCGCGCCACCTTTGCGCGTACTCTTTAAAACTCTCCCCCTTCTTTTGCGACAGCCCGGCCAATTGGACCCGATTGGGCGCCAAATCGCTATTATACTTGTAGTGAGCTACAAATGCCTCTGCTAATTGCTTCCATGTCTTGATATCAGTTGGCTCCAACCCCATGTACCATTCTAGGGAAGGACCCGACAGACTATCTTGAAAGAAATGCATTAGCATTCTTTCATCAGTTGAGTATGCCGACATCTTTCTGTAATAAGCTCGTACATGCACTTTTGGACATGTGTCGCCTTTATACTTATCAAACGCAGGAGCTTTGAATTTGATTGGCACCCTTAAGCCAGGTACCAAGCCCATTGTTGCCATGTCCAAACCCACAGCACTTTGGTTCAGGACTCCCCTCATCTGCTCTTCCAGCATTCTGATCTTCTGGGAGTCGTCCATCGGCCCTTCGAAACCTCCGCCGGAGAAAGCGTCCTCCTGCTGATCTTCTTGCCACATACCATTTCCAGCCCCATACCCATCATATCCATTATTACGTCCAGCTCTGATCTGATTCATCCCCGGACCTCGGCCTCTGTTGCCATACCCTTGAACACCTCCAGCAGGACCAAAAGCCATAAATCCAGTACCGTTTCCATTTCCAAAACCTCCGTAACCCTGATTGGCCGCACCATAACCATCCTGCCCAAAGCCTTGAGCATGAAAGCCATACTTCCCCGCATTATCGAATCCTTGATCATTGAATCCGAACCCAGCATTGACAAAGCCGTTGCCGCCTAGATTATCTCCCAAATTGACATCACCCAGCCCAACATTATGGACAACAGTCTCATTTCCAACTCCGACGTTACCATTTACAGCAGCGGTAGCGTTGTTGACATTAGCAGCGGGTATATTGACTACGGGTGTAGCCACTGGCGTGGGAGTGCCGTCTCCATGAGCAGTATCGACCCGTACAGACTGATGATCCTCGTTACCATGACCAGCGTTTCGAGCCAACAGAGGTTGGACCATGGCCTGCAAATTCTCCTGTCCTTTCGCAATAGCTTCCATGGTCTGCATAAAGAGAGCGAGCTTCTCGCGCACATCTTGCATCTCGTTCTGCATTTGATCCATGATTCTTCGACAGTTGGTGCGGGTAGAATAGCGGTGCGGGTGTTGATCTGCAATCCTGGAAAGTACCTGGTACAGAGCAGGAAATAAGACACTATTCAAAGATTACCTGTAATGCAATATGAGTATGAATGCAATGCAATGTGTCTGTGCATTAGGGAAATTCATTCCCCCGGTTCTAGTGTGAAGGTGCCAGTGCGGTGACAGTGTTGACAATAGGAATACCGGAGCTGAATCATAGAAAGCCTCATATATTGCAGGGAAAACCAGGATACAATGTCGCTGAGAGTACGATAAGAAGGCATGACCTCAACCAACAATCCTGGTGACGGTCAGCACTTATGCAAATAAAGCATACAAGTTACTACAAGTTACTACATGGAATGATCAAATCCTCCCAAAAGTCTGGTACTCTTCTATCAACTTCTTGGTCTCTGGATGACTTGGTCGATCAAGCAGCCCTTCAACAAGTTGGTTTCTCTTCTTAAGAACACGGCGCACGTCTTCAGCAGTTTCTTCCCATGTTGCTTCTCCGAAGCAATCTTCTAGCTTTCGCTTCTGAGACACCGCTTCATCTCTGGATTTGATTGCTTTGTTCAGTGCATGCTGGACGCTGTACCGGGTCATCACTTCTTCCTCGCACTTCTTGATGCTAGACTTCAACTTCTCTTCGAGGTCGGAGATTTGCTGCTTCAGCTTATCTTCTCTCATCTTATTGTTGGTGAGAGTAGCATTCCAAGTCTTATTGCAAGAGGAGATTTCTCGGTGTGCTGCGTCGAGCGCCTTCTTTTTGGCTTCCAGCATGTCATGGGAGCTTCTGAACTCTTGCCCCAGACGTTCACGCCTTTTCTTTTCCTCAGTCAACTCAGCCCCTAACCTGTTTAACAGCTCGATTTGTTGTTGGAAAGCATATACGGCCTTGTTTTTCTCGCTGCGCACTTGAGCTAGCTCTTGCTCTAACCCTTTGTTGATCTTCAACAAGGCTTCCTTTTCCCTCACAACTTGCTCGTAAACCTCCCTAGAGACAGTAGTTGGCTCTTCTGCCGGAATAGGAGCAGTGACGGGTGCAGCTGGAAACGACATTAACAACTGACTTGCTCTTTCCTGGATCCAAACCTTGTAAGGTGCATAGGTCTGACAGTCATTCTTTCCTAACAACGGCTTCCCTCTGCGGTTAATACGCGTCCAGGCATGTTGCACTTTGGCTAATAACTCCCCCTTCACGTCACCTGTGAAGTACAGAGATTCCTGTACTTCTTCCTCCTGAGGTGGATTCTTCAGCGCATATCCGAACTGACGAATGAATAGAGAAGGGTTGTAATTGATACACCCTTTTCTTCCTATCAGCGGCACATTAGGGTACCCAGAACAACTGAAGATGAGCTCAGATCCCAACAGGTCTCGATCAAACCACACAACGTCTTCGGAATATAGCCTCATCAGGCACTCTGACCAACTGGCTGAGGTTGCACTGTCTACAAATGGTCCCTTCATGGGGAGATGACTTTTGAACCACATATTCAATAGAGGAGCACAGCAGTAAACAACTTTTCCCCTTCGGTTTTCGTTCTTATAGTGCAATGAATGATAGAAGTCTCCGATCAACGTTGGCACTGGGTTGCCTGCAGCAAACAGATAGAAAGCGTCCAGGTCCACAAAGTTGGGCAAGTTAGGAAACAGCACAATTCCATAAATGCATAAAGCCAAAATAGCATTGAAAACAACCCAACAACCGTTCTTGGCGTACTCTTGAGCCTTGCCAACCAGAAAATCCAGAGAGAAACCGGGAACCCCGAGCCAAGAAGTCACTAACAACTCAGCGGCATTCATATGCAAGGCTTTGGCTAAGTCCTCCAGCTTGGGCTCAGCAGCAGAGTGAATAAAGGGAACCTTGTTCTGCACGGGAAGCTCAGTAAACTCCACATACTCCTCAATGGTGGGCCCTAGAATGAAGTCAACAAAAGTAAAACATCTCAATGCGGGGTCATAGAACTGCATCAAGGTGTATAGCCCGTTCATCTCATCAGTCGTGGGCTTGCAGACTAATCTCAGTAATCTCCCATGACTCATTCTGAAGCTTCTCCTAACCTCCTCATCAGCAAGAGATATCAGACCAAGCAAAGAAGTAATATCAGGTGAAGGCAGCTTATACGCAACGGTCTTCCTCAAACCAGCCATAATCAATACTCAGAAGTCTGGGCACTAGAACCGGGGAATATGCAAATGCACCTGCAGCACAGACACACGTTAGTAGAATGCAAGTGGTAATGGATATGCAGACAATGCAATGCAAGTAACATGCAACAGGGACCAAAGCTGTAGCTGCATAGCCTGAACCCAATCAAGAAAGGTCTCAGATAGACCATCTAGAAGTCATCAAACCCTGGCCTCAGACAGACCTAAAACAAAGCTCCAATACTGGTCTCTGGCAGACCTCAAACCATAACTCTCACTGGTCTCTGACAGACCTCAAATCACATCTCCGACTGGTCTCTGACAGACCTCAGAACTCTCCAACTGGTCTCTGACAGACCTCAGCACACATCTCGAAATGGTCCCTGACAGACCTCCTAACTCTCCATAAATACCCAGGATCTCTGATCAAGAAATAACCGGTAGTCTGAAAGTCTAGTTACCTGCATAACCCCAAAACCCTCTCACAGGTGGATGTCCTAGTAACTGACAAAGGTATGGCATCCTATGCGGTTGTCGGCGTCACAGACTTTCAGGGTTGATGATACGATTCCCAGAAGGAGTGGCATCATCAAATCCTGAAGAGGCCTCACTTAGCCAACTTCCAAATGATCGGTTCCCGGAGTCGACAATTCAGCTGACCAACAACCCCTTCGACCCAAAGGGTAGAAAAAGAAGCCAACCAGAAGAACCTCGTCCGAGTGTAGATTTCATGAGACACTAATGCAAGCAAAGCTGGCACGCGCCCACTACTTTCTACTCTAATTCTAGGTGCACTCAAGCCCAGGTCCGGCTTATCTCTCAATCATAGAACCACCCATCACACCCCAATACAGCAATAATAACAATATATATAATGCTGAAAATAAAGGTCAGAAATATACAATAACTCCATACAAAATCCTCGACGGGAAAACAAGCGCTAGGATTGACTCTCTCAAAGGGACGTTGGATCCCAAATGCATAAGAACTATCGCAGTCCTTAGCAGCCAGGGGACGTTGGATCCCCAGCAGAGTTGCCAGCTGTCGCTACTGCGAAAATCGGCGCCGGCTGAACAGAAGAGTCGCCATCGTGCATTATTTATCCCACGGGAGGGAAAGGAAACGCTCAGAGTAAACCTCGCACAACACGGGAAAGGTATGGTCGTCGCAACCAAAACCTGGATTCGGGAGTCGGTTACGCAAGGGGAAGGTATTAGCACCCCTCACGTCCGTCGTACTCGACGGGATCCACGCTTGTTTTCGGGTATGGATTGTTATTCTATCTAAACTATAGGTCAAGGGTTAAAAAGAAAATAAAATGAAAATAAAAATGACTCGGCAAAGTATCGCACTTTATGCCTACGTATTCCCGCCTGGAACGAGAAATCAGAGTCAACGTAGTTCGCCTACCTACGGGAGAGGAGGGGAAGGTTGCTCGCTAGGATGTCGCATCCTATGCCTACGTACTTTCATACGGCATGAAAGATCAGAGCAAACGTAGTTCGGGCCACGTACGACACAAGCTTGTCTTGGTTGATTTTATTCCTTCTGAAAAAGATTTTCTGGATTAGCAGTCCCGGCGGACAAAAATGACGTTTTGATGAGTCCACATTCCTTTACGAAAGAAGTGTCTTTTATTGTGTTTGAAATCTTTATGTGTTTTTCTGTTTGTTTTGAGAAAGAAAGAGACAGAACTCTAACCTACGGTTGCGAAGGGAAACAAACTAACCTAATGTTATCATGCATGGGTTAAGACCTAGTGTCTATCATGCTCCTCTCTTGCACAGAGAGAAACAGAGATCCTAAGGGATAGGCAGCAACAGAAATAATCAGATATGTACAGTAAAACAGTAAAATGCATGAATGCAACAATACAAGCGAGGCAAGGGAGTCCCACTCAACCTCGAACCTAGAAAACAATAGGCGAAAGTGAACAGGCTTCACTTCCAACCCAACAGGGTAAACAGCAAACAATACAACCAGGAAATCCAAACAATACATCAGCAATGAAATACAACAGCAAAAGAAACAGCATCAGCAGCTCTGACTCAACATCTAGCTTCAAGTAATCTCCAATCATCTACAGGCTTCAACAAGCATCAATCTCCATCTTCATGGCCTTCAGGCAAGGGCTTTGATCATCAGTCTTCTATAAGCAATGGCTTTTCTTCAAGTCTCCAATCTTCAGGGATGGACATCAGTCAACAAGAGGAGAGGAATGTTAAACAGTAAATTGCCTACCAAGGGTGGCTCATCAACTGTTAACATTATACAGACAGGTTTCTCTCAAAAGTTCTATCTTCCAAATACATTCACTGATCCTTCCAAAGGAAGGAGGTGGATATCTGAAAGAGACTTTGAATCATAGAGAAAGGATGGATGCAGACAAGGCATTCCATGTTTGAGAAACAAGCTTTCTAATCTAGAGCTCTGCCTAGCTCCTAAACCCTAGTCTCCTCAGCAGCTGCTAGCAAGAACCTCCTTTCCAACTCTGGCAGTTGATCTTCAATCTCTGGCTCTCCAATGGTCTTCCTCCTCAAGTCTTCAGCTCTCCCAAGTCCCCAGACAATCCCAATACCCAAGCAAGCAAGCAATAATCCCCAGAGGGCACACCATACCAGTCAATCAGATACATACAATACAGTAATAGCAGTAGGGGAATCCTGACTTTTTCTAAGGGATCTAATAACTACCCATAGCCCCTATAGTCCCATAACTAAACTATTCAAACCCTAAGTCCTAAGGGAAAAGAATCAAATCTCCTAAGTCATCACTTAAAACCCTAGTTTATCCATGTTGTTCAAGCCTACATTAAGCACCTAAAATTAATTTCTAAAAATAGAAACTAAATTATTTCTATAAGTTTAATGTCTAAACTAAACAACCTAAAAAGAATGGACAAAAAATATGAAAGTATCTAATAGAACAAAAATTAACAAAATCATGTATGAAATGAAACCATTTAAGATGTTATTTATTTAGAAAATATGGGAAAAATATCAAATAAAAAATAAAATGCCATTTTTATTTTTTATAATTTTCTAGACATCCTAAAGAAAAATATGCAAAAAGAATGAATTAAAAATGATGATTTTGCTATTTATTATGAATTTTATAAGATGCATGAAAAATATAAAAAAATAAAAAATAAAATACAAAGAAATAACCAGAGGGGGTGAAAATAGCAAACAATCCAGTTCAGCGCATTGGGCTTATTAAATTGGGGGGTGCGAATAGCTCTCTGAGCCCAATCCCCCCAATTAATGAAACGCTGCGTTTCAAATTTTGAATTCTCCCACCAAAACTCAGATCAAACGTGGGCCGTTCGATTCCTGGTCAAGTCAATCCTTTCCTCCAGATCCAAGGGCGCATGAGTCGTCTTCTTCCTCCATCAGTCTAGGGTTTCAGTCATGCACTCCATGCACGAAGGTTCCATTCAATCGTTCTCCATGCTTTCTTGATGAAAATTAAAAATTCCAAGCCCTAAAATACTCTACAAAACCCAAGGAATCCATGTCTAATCCTAGTTTTCCCTAACTCTCATTGTAAACTCCAAACAGAGAGCACGAAACTCAGGGTACACCATGCTTGCCTGATGTCAAAGTTGCCAGAACTCAAACCTGATGATCCACAGATATTCTACATACTTGCCTCATTATTCTATGCCTCATTACATTGATTATAATCCAACACACAGCTTATTCTTGAAGCCAACAGAAATGGCAACCTGTCATGGATCTCCACGAATCTATCCCTACACTTCAAGAATCGATCCTCTAGGGTTTCTAAACAATACTATCCTAACCACATGATCTCTACCAGCCAGAATAGTGAGATTCGAAGAAGTTTACATACCTTGCCCTTGATGATGGTGATGGTAGCTAGACCTCAATTCAACCTTTGATACTTGCTGAAAATGATCTCCAATGAATGAGTATGCTTCTGTTTGCAATGATTTGTGCTTAATCCTTGTGAATCATTCTATTCCATCCTTCATGCAAGTTGGAGTTTCAAACTAATCTCTTCACACAGCCACGAATTCTCTCCAATCTCTTGTGCCAATTACTCCATGATGATAGTGGATGATGATAGTGACAGAAATCAGAATGATGGAGGAAGTTTCAATGGGTTTTGGATGAAAATGCAACTTGGAGTGAAGAAGATAATAGGTATAATCCTTGATCAATTCAACCAATTCTTGATGTGAATCCTAGGGTTTGAATGATGATGATGATGATTCAATCCAAAGATGTGAGAGTTTTGAGAGATTTGTAAGAGTTTGAGTAGTTTATGCAAGAGTGAAAAAATGGATGAAAATGGAGATTTTGGACAAATGGGAGCACCAACCCTTGCATGAATCAGCTTGCATGAATATATAGGTTGCATTAGAACCTCCTAGAACATTGGAGAAATTTCCCTTACACTTTTCCCTTTCAATTTGGATTATGTTACTTTCAATTCAAGCAACCATGGATAACTCACAAATTATGACCTAAGCTCAAAATTCCACTTTAGCCAATGTTTTTAAAATGCTTTTTCCATTCAAAATGACCTATAATTTTGCATCATTTGGCCAAGATATGAAAAATACCATTTTTTAAGCCATTTTCCTTCATTAAATTCACCAATTTTGAAACCTTGTGCTATGGACATTTCCAATCTCTCATGGTCACTTTTCTAGACTCAAAATGTCATTTGGAGCAAGTTTTATGTTGTAAGTTTTTTCATTTGAGGCCTCCTTGTATGAGTTTTGGACATAGGTTAAAATGACCTGTAATTCACAAATGACCAAAATACCCTTTGCTTGCCAAGACCATAAGTTGAGTTCCACACATCATATGAAGGTATACTATACCATTATAGAAAGCTAAGACAATGAGGAACAATTCTTATGTTGACCAGAAATTCATTTGAAATCTCCTTGAGGGGTAAAAATTGCTTGGAAGTCAAGTCACTTTCACAGACAAAATTTCAGATACCTCAGATGACCTGTAACTTGCAAGGACCATAACTTGAGTTCTATAAATCTCCTTAATGTCTTCCACCACTAAAATTAAAGGTCTTGAGATCCTCTACAAGTTCCATGTTGGCCAAGGATCCATTTGAAGCATGCATTTTGACTTATCTTGCTTGGAAATTTGACCTAAACTAGGGGATTTTACATAGAAACCCTAATTTAGAAACTCCTCCTCTCCTTGATTTCTCTTGAATTCTTCTTAGCACAACAACATATCCTTATTCTCCATGTCAAATGATGAACCCCACATCTCTCCAATAGCCCTTAATGCCTTTCAATCAGTCAATTGACCTAGGGTTGACCCAGATGAAACCCTAGTTGACTGTCTTCAACTGCAATTCTTGTGATCATATCAACAACTTGTTTTCTTCTCCAAATGACTTTCTAAGTCCTCTCATGATGTCTAGATGCTCTCCATGCCTTCCATTTACAGCTCACAACCCCCTTGTTGACCCTCAGATACCCTCAGATAGGGGATAGACTCAAGGCTTGATCTGCTGAACTCTCTGCTCTCAAATTCTTTTATGATGACTTGAATGGGATGGAATTAGGATAATAACCTCCTGATAGGCCTCTAGAGATGAGAATAATGATGGGTCCCCTGTTGCATGACTTGCCATGCTTATGCTATGCAGATGGTTAGTCTATGTACATGACTCTATATGCAAATGCTAATGGTATTGAAACATAAACCAAGTGAATAAGGTTGGGCAAATTCTAGGGTGCAACAATATGCTCGTAAGGAAAGCCAAGTAGTAAGTCCTCAGTCGGGTCCATGACATGTAAGAATGATGCATGCATAATGCCTGAATGATTTATGGTCAAGGGACCTTTAAGACTTTTAGTTATTGTTAGGTAGTGTTGTGACAGAATCGTGAATAGATAATACAACTTGCACAATTAGAGAATAGAGAAATCTTTTTATTCATTCATTGAGAACCAAGTACAAGCAAATGAGAGAACGTTTATCAAGATAAGTACATAAGTCACAAAATGTGATAAGGAAATACAAGACAAAAATCAAATGGTCTTCTTCTTAATGCTCTCTTTGAGTTTCTATGATTCGATCACAAATCTACTTACTAACTCATCACAGAGGAGTATGAAACTGTTGACTGAGGAAGGAGCATCAATGTCATTCATGTCTTGAAGTGTGCTCTCTAGTCTCCAAGGCACATCTCTGATCATAAGGTTGCAATATTTCATGAGGTTATTGTAGTTTTCACATTACATCTTCAAGGATAGTTGACAGATCTCAAGGGACTTCACATGAATGTCCAACAACTCATTGAGGGACTTCTCTCTTGTAATCCAGTGTAAGTTTTCCTTTTTCAAGGACTCAAAACGCTCATTCCAGTGTTCCACCAATTCTCGAGAAGTCTTTACTTCTTTGCACTTGTCATCCAACATCTTAGGAGTATATCATGAGGTTCTTAAGGCTGCCTCCTTGGATTTCAAGTTCATCAATATTAGCTTCAAGTTTCTCTCTAGTCTTCTTCTTTTCAGCGGAAGCCAACTCATAGAAGTGACAAGCTTTACCACAGGAATCCTTAGTTTCCTTCAGACGTTGACGAAGAGTTTTTAATGCAGCACCAACCCTAATCAAAACCATTTTGGTACATAATTCTCAGGCCAGGCTCCAGTTTCAGCTTCTTATTGCTTTCAGCCACTTGGTCTTTCTCATTTTCAACCTTACTTTTGAATGTACTACTCTCAACACATGCTTTGTGGATCTCAGCTTGTATTGTTTGATTCTTATTAGTTAGCTTTTCCACCAAGAGCTTTAGCTTATCATATTCCTCCTTAGGAACATGGGTAGGCTCAGGAGGCTGTGTGTGCATAAGAGGTTCATAAGGAAAGGGTAATTGTCTCTCAATAACTCTAACTAGCAACCATTTTTTATACGGCTCCTTTGCCACACAATTCTTCGCTTTTAGTTCTTTTCTACCCTTCTTGTGAATCTGGGTCCGTGACTTGGAAATCCTCCTCACAAGTCCGGAGTCTTCTGCCTTTTTAACCAAAAAAGGCTTGTAACTTTCTCAACTTCTGGTTCATCTTCCATAGCATAGCCAAGTTGGCGTAGGGACATGATTGGATTGTAATTGATACAACCCACTCTACCAATCAAAGTTACATTTTCATATTCCACACAACTGAATATTATCTCAACATCATAGTACTTCTAAGAATGCCAAGCAATATCATCAGCCACCAGAGACAAAATGTGGTTGGACCACTTCAACCCCTTCTTATTCTCCACAAAAGTTCCACTTTGAGGTAGATGAGAGATGAACTATTTGTAAAGCAGGTGAGAGCAACACTAAACCATCCATGTCTTCTTCTCACTTCTCCAATGAATGGAATGGTAAGCATCTAAAATGAGTGTTGGGACTGGATTCTATTGGATGAAGAGGGTGATGGAAGTTATGTCTATGAAATTGTCAATGTTTGGAAAAAAAGAAATTTCATAAATTACGAGGGCAAGTGAAGCACCAAAATTCTCCCAATTCTTCTTGGCTTTGTACTCAGCAACCTTGCCAAGTAAGAACTTCATAGGGAATCCATGAGTGCCTCCCTTGTGAACTTGGCCAACAGTGAATTCTTATTTTGTCATATGGAGAGCAAGAGTAATAGCGAGCGACTTTGGTTCTTCTTCAAAACCTATATAGATAGGATAATCTCTGATATTGATGTGCAACAAGTGGGAGTATTCTTCAATGGTGGGTGCTAGCTGATAGTTTTGGAACGTGAAGCACCTTAGGGGAGCATCATAAAATTGAGCCATTGCAAAAAAGCCCATATGTCCAATCTGGTGTAGAGGAGCTCAAGAAGTCTTCCATGTTCTCCTTGAAAATTGTTCTTGATGGATTTTGGTACATCAATCAAGAGGTCTTTGATGGTATCAAGCTTTGGTTCTTTGAATTTGAGGGCGTTGGTGCTTGTCTTCTTGTTTTTAGCCATTCTTCAGAATACCTGAGATAACCACATCCTTTTAGGTCCCTTGATATGCAAATTATATGAAATGAAATGTTATGAATGCATGCTTCGGAACAAGCTCGTAACATATGGATCAATGGTCATTGAGATAAGGATTCACATAACAGGTATCTCTCTCCTCAGGTAGGTAGTCTATTGGTTTACAATAGGATACCCCAAGGGCTTTTAGACAAGGTCCCTTGCACCATGTCTCAAGAGAATGAGCTTGACGTTATGTCTTAGTAACCTTTGGAATAGGGTTCTAAAGTTCTCAGAATCACAGACTCCCGGGCCAAAAATAATAACACCTTTATGACTGCTCGTATGACAATAGAGTCTCCAAAGGGGCCTCATCTGAGTGGGGTGGTCATACCAACTCAACGATTCCTAAGTCTCGCAAGTCAATAAGCAACCACCTTCTAGCTTAATGTGTGCTAAAAAAACTCGGGTATAAAGCTTTTTCCTTAAAACCCATACCCAACAAATATATGAAACATAAGCAAGGAAGCAATAAAGACAACAACAAAGCAAGATAAAGGAAAACACCCACACATATGAAAAACAGAACTAGGTTTGGATTGCATGGGAAAGAGTCCCCAGCAGAGTCTCTAGCTGTCGCTACGCGAAAATATCACAGAGTCGCCATCAAACTTTATTTATCCCAAAGGGAAAGGAAAACATCGAGAAAAATCCAAGAGGAAGGAAAGATGGTCTTGCGTCCAAGAGATGGATTCGAAAGGTGGTTATGCAAAGGTAAGGTATTAACACCCCTCAATCTATCGTACTCGATGTGAACCATTCTTTTGTATTATGTGTAAGGATATTGCTAAGGTATTATGCTTTCTAGGAATGCTTTATTAAAAGGAAAGATGTTTTAGAAACAAAGTGCTCGCGGAGGATTGGGACCCTCGTGCCTATGTACCCTCATGGTGCAATGAGGAAGTCAGAGCCTCGTAGTTCGTGGAACTAGAGGTAAAAAGAAAATAAGATTGTGAAAGAAGGTTGCTCGCCAACATATCGCAATCTCGTGCCTACGTATCTTAATTGACCAATGAAGAATCAGAGCTTCTGTAGTTCATGGAACTATGGATTGGTTGCTTTTAGTGGACAACATTAACGTTCACATCGCAATATGTTTTGCCGCTCAGACGCAATGAGACTTATGCTTTAGCCTGTTATACGGTAGGATGGAAATAGTGTGCCCTTTTTGAAAAGGCTTAAGTTTTCGCCATCAAGGTAAGATGACACATTTGATTTGTGATGATTGAGTTTAGGGGTGTAATAAGTCCTCGAATAGGAACCCCTGCGGGTAGTACCCAATTCTTTATCTCAAAAGATATGATTTGAAAATGGTGTTGTGAATATAGTCACGTCTTTGTATTGAAAGACGAGTACTGAGACCACACACTCTAAAGTGAGCATCCTAATACTCGGAGAGGAATAAGTCTTCACTCAATCCTCTCTTTTCAGTTCAATACAAGGAGGACATTATTCGTTTTATTTAATAGGTATCTTACTTTGGAAGGTAAGCGTTTAGATAGTGAACCCTAAAGGTAATGTCAAACACTCGGGATAGGACTAGGCCTTCACCTAACCACTCCCCAAACCATCCAAGTTTATTTAGAAAAGATCTTGAAAAATGCACTTGGTACAAGACCAGGGTTTTTTCTTAGGAAGAGAAGCTGATGAAAGATAGTGAAATGAAAGGGTGAGGATTAGATTAAGGTAGGTTGATGGCGATGCGCAAGACAATTGACTTATGGTGAAAGCATACAAGGCTTACTTGGGGTTAATGGAATGAATGGATATGGATGGAACCCTAAGGTGAGGTATGAGAAACCATCCAAGTGAATAAGTTTGAAAAGTGACTTGACGTTGGATCAAGCCTTATTTGTCTTTTCATTTTGAAATTCTTTTCTAAACACTTTCATTTTTATCTTTCTAACCTATACACATACAAGCATAAAAGCATATAAGATCCTACATTATTACATTGTAAATCGGGAGGGGGAAGTATGAGAGACCCACCAAGGGGGAGACCTAGTCTAAATCATAAAAGAAAATGAAAGGAATAGACCATAAGAGTATAATATCATGATCAAAATTATAAATGCCCAAAGGTGAGAAGTTCCTTAATTGCTTCCTCACAAAACAAAGCGAAAGGATTAGTATTTGTAATATGATATGATATGGTTATGAGATGATTTAATCATGGATCAACTTAGAAGAGATCAAAACAACATTAACATCAACCAAATTATCAAACATAAATCAAAAGTCAAGCTAGAATGGAAGTCAAAGGAATTAATCAAAGTCAAACTCAAAAGAAGCATCACAAACTACTAGCTAACATTTAACCATATCCATGAATGAGATCAAGTACCAAACAATCAAGAAGTCAAGCCTTAATCAAGAAGAAATGTCAAGCACCAATCGAATAGAATCAAAGTTTATGTTAATCCCTGATTCACATTTACATGACTAGATATATTAAAAATAAAGTGAAAAAATCAACCAAATAACGTCAACCACATTAAAACAAATTCTAAACAGAATCTGAACCAATTAGAATTAAAGGAAATTAAATTTAAATCATTTGAAAAAAAGAAAATCAAGAAAAGCAATTAAAATAAAGAAATAAAAATAAAAATAAAAAGGAGGTGAAATAAGAAAGAAAAAAAGGGTTCAGGTAGCAAAAAAGGAAGGTTTAATGCTACAAAAAGCCCATCTGAAACCTGAAACCAACAAAAACGCTATGGTGCATCACCATACAATCACAATCGTCCATACCAGATCACACGCTCAAGCGTCATTGAGATCAGGAGATCTCTCTACCATTGGATCTAGATGACTCGACACTATCCATAACCAATGGTCAGGATATAAGGATCCACTATAGCTTACTTTAATTCATGCGCACATGGCTTAAATACACATTCATCCTAACTAATCATCATCTAATCACACTAATCAGCATATATGGCTTATTTATTCAGCAATTAAAATTAATTAGAATTTGAAAAGAAACACCATGATCATCTTCTACCTCTAGCATCAAAAATAATGTTTCAACAAATCTCCATGAAAATGCACAAATGATTACTCAATAGAACCGTGAATCCACAACAAATCATGTTATGCAATTACATTTCACTAACAACATCAGTACTCAAACAATTTTGAAAGATACCTCAACAACCTTAACTGAACTAAATAGAATTAAATGATGATGATGCAAGATAAATGAAAATTATCTTAGGGTTATTGCTCAGCACATGAATCTGCAGGATCTGGTAACAAGAATCATCAAAAATAGTGAATAAATGGATCTGCTCGAAAAGTGCTCAGAGGTGCTTAAAGATGAAGTTGATTCTCACTCTTCAGAGCTCCGTTTGGCCTGATTCTTCTTGCTAAAGCTTCCTAGAACTTCCCTCTTGAGATCTGGGCAGAGAATGGACCTTGAATCTTCACCAATTCTTCCAACCAAATCAAGTTTCAGAGGGTTTTGAGTACGATCTGGGCAAAGTAATTCTGACTTTCAAAGCTTGCAGATGGTGTTGGGATAACTTGGTATTTATATGAGGATGATGTGTGGAGAGTGGGAGCGTGAGATTTGAGCTGAAACTTGGAAATTGGGTGCGTGAGATTCACTTGCTCTAACAACCTTGACAGCTCGTCATTTTAGTCGTTGGAGCTCATTTTCACGTGATTTTTTATGGGAACTGATTGTGTGATCATCTGAAAATGATTGGGAATGATGAGGTGTCCACAATCTACAATATTCCCTCATTTTGTCTCGTCTGTTTTGTTCTATGCAGAGTGAGATTTTACAAACTTGGTCACGTACTCATGTGCTAAATTCCAACTCTCTTGGGCTAATTCTTGATGATATGTAAAATAGGCCATGATGTGAATCAGAAAGAAATGGAATTGGGTTGAAAGGATGATTAGATTGGAAGGAATGTGAGTTTGAAGTTGCTATGTTAGACTGCTCTAGAACTCGTGCCATAACTTGTGCCTAATTTTGAAACTTGTACATGATATAACCTATGGATCATTAGAGTTGAGTTTTGAGTGACTTTAGACACTTCCAAATTCAGAATGGATCTATAATGTGAGTCCCAACCATTAGGCACAACTTGGTAGCGATGGGTGCCCATGATCCAAGCATGTCATCTTGACGACTTTGGAAGGGTGTAACTTGAGGTATGATGAACCAAATGGAGCAAACTTGACATCCTTGGAAAGGTCTCATGGTCATGTACAACTTTTATGTTAGAACAAATATGAGAATATGCTTGGATGTTAAGATACAATGGTGTGAAGTTAGGACACCACAACTAGCTAAAACTTAGAAATTTTTTGAAGTCTTTCTCATATTGCACAAAGTGGAGTCCTTGACTTTAGCTTCAAATATCTCCCACTTAGAGAATGATTCTTGACTCAAATTTTGCACCATAGTGTAGTATTAAATGAGGTCTTCAGTGGCAGCCATTGTTTGTCAATTTTGGATGCTTGAGTCAAACTCCACAACCTTGAAAAGTTGACTAAATGATCATGATTTTTGATACTTAGAAAATTTTCAAATTCATTAATTTTGAACCTTTTTTCATTCTCAAATTTTCTCTTGGTGAAACTTGATCAAACTTCATACTTTCATGACTCATGACTTGAAATGCTCATAATTTAACAAAGAACTCAAAAGTTAAACTTTGACTTTGACCCTCAGTTGACTTTTGACAGTTGAATCCAAATTCTCAATTGACAAATATCCCAAGTTTCTCCATCCAATAGAATTATAAAAATAGACCACAATGAAGTGTTTGAAACCCTTGACTCATGTGTTGAGCCATGAGATCATGAAAATAATGAGTTACCTTCAAAGTCTAAAGATGGATATAAAGATAATTAAAAAATACAGAAAATAAATTTGAGAATATGAAAATAAATGAAACAAATATTATTAAGCCTTATCTATGATCTCTATAAAAATGATAATTAAGCAAAAAAAAAGTTTATACATTTTTGAGAAAATTACATAAAAATATTCTTTAAAACTTATAAAATTAAAATTTATTCTATGTCTTTATTATAGTCAAAAATATGTTAATTATATGTTAAGAAAAAAATATTTAGTAAAAACACATTTCTGAATAATAATTAAGTAAAATAAAATATTTTATACATTTCTAAAATAGTTACATAAAAATATTCTCTAAAATTTATGTATTTATGATGGTCAAAATATGTTATTTATTTGAAAAAAATTGTTAGTTATTAAAAATACAATCATAAAAATATATTTAAAAAATATATACTTTAAATGATTTAATTATCTACTTGAACATGTTTTATTTTTTTACTATATTATATTTTTTTATAATTAAATGCATGAAAAGATTAATTATTTTATTTTTAAATATAATACAAACATGTAGACTCCAATTATACATTTCCTATATTTATTCAATTTATCTAAAAGTTACTTGTTAAATGGAAAAAAAATAAGTTTTAAATTAGTTTGCTTGTCAAAGATTTGGCATCTCGTGCCTACGTATCTCCATTGTGAAATAAAGAATCAGAGCTCTGTAGTTCGAAGTAAAAAATAAGTATTTGTTAGTTGATTTTAAACTTAGAAAAAGAATTTTCGGAGTGACGTCCTAAGGTAAAAAGTGAGTTTGATGAGTTGATTTTGATTTTAGGATTTTGAAAGAAAGATTGTTCTTAATTAGGATTACACTAAAGACTATAGGTAGAGGTGAATATTTCAGACTACCAAGTCGAGCGTCTTGGGTCCAAAATACTCAGAGTTAGTGTAGGAAAGCTCCATTCTCACCCCTTCTGCACCACTTAAGACTTGTGGCGCGCAATCCTATTCGTATTTTGTTGTGTTTTGAATTTATTGAAAAAGACTGTTTGACATTGGATCAAGGGTTTTATTGTGAAAATGTTGCTTGACGTTGAATCAAGGGCTTTTAGAAAGTGGTGTAAGAGAAAGGTTGATGGCGGCGCACAAGGTGATCGACTTACAAGAGTTAATAGTGACTGGTGAGGTCGATTCTAGTCCTTAAGGATAGCTAGCAAGCAAAACCACAACAAAAAAGCGAGAGAGTAAAGAAAGTGCATACAAAAGAGGAGAGGGTACATGAAAAATACAAAGGATGTGTGACATGAACAATGCCTTAAAATTAAGGTACAAATCATACTCCATGTTAGGTTTAATCACAAAAAGTCTCATCCAAAGCTTAGGTCAATCATGAAAGTATCATTCAATGCTTAGGTCAATCATAAAAGTCACATCCAATACTTAAGTTAATCATGAAAGTCTTATCCAATGCTTAAGTCAATCATAAAAGTCTCATCCAATGTTTAGTTCAATCATGAAAGTCTCATCCAATAATTAGGTCAATCACAAAAGGCCTTAGTCCTTTATGTATCCCAAGTTTTAGTCTTTTAAGTCTTCAAATTTTATCATGTTTTTGGTTTATTTTCTTTGTCATGTCAAGCATACAACCATGCAACAATCAGAGCGGTAAATCTACATTATTACATGTCCATGGAAAGAGGGAAGTATAACGACCTACCAAGAGGAGATAAATCCTAACTAGTACAATATTAAAGAGAAGAATTTTAAAGTGAAAATAATAATGACAATCTACAATTATTACATCACTTTCTAAGGTCCAAAAATGGACCAAAAGTGCTTCAATTCACCTCTCAAAAGAAAGTAAAATGTTAGCAAGATGGATCAAGAATGAAGTCATGAAAATTAGGTACATGATATGAATCTAAATGGGGCATAAGATGAATCAAAAAGTAGTACAAAAATTCAACACGATAGTAGTCTAAATATTCAACAAACTATTCACCAAATATCACTAAATACAATAAGGTATATCACACAATATTAACAAGATATCATGGAAATCCAACAAAGTTATCTCACAAAGTGTTAACAAAATCATATGAAATTCTAATCAAAATTCTATCACCAAGTATTAACAAGATCATATGAAATTCTAATCAAAATTATTGAAATTCTAAACACAATGAACATGTAGTTCTAATCAGAATTAAAAACAAGATCAAGAAAAAAGAAGACAAAAATGCATAGGGTGGTGTAGGCAGGCCTGGTGGTGTGGTAATAGTTGAACAGGCCTGGTACAAGAACAGCCTAAAGAAAATGGGAAACCATGTTGTGGTGTGGCAAGAGTGTGTGAGGAGTATTTTTTGGGCTTAGAGACCCCAAAGTACATGTGAAGGGAGTATTTAAGCGATCAAACTCACATGTTTCTCATGTACGTCTCTCTTTTTCTCAAAATTCCATTGTCGGACATGAAGCCTCCGCCGCACTGGAGTTCGTCACCGGTGGCGGCGAAAACGTGTCTATTTTTACATCACCTGCTTCGTCCTCTTCTCTTCTCTCACAAACCCAAGCTAAGTTACACGAGTCCTAGGTCGCAATTTTCGAGCTTAAACGCATCAATAGAGGAAGATTCTAGACGAATGCTACATGGCTATGGTACAACAAGGTGTGAATCGCTCAAAGGAAGTCAGATGAACGTAAGAGATGAAGAAACCTATCGGTGAAAACGGCGATGGCGAGAGTGAGTCTTCTGATGAGGTTTGGACTTGATGTTCAGGTACGTTCTCACAATGAATCCTCCTTCCACTTTTTCTTCTTCTTCTTCAGTCTCTGCTTGTTATTGTTGTTATGCTGTGAATCGTTCTTATTATGTTGAATATTGCGTTCTTGCATAGTGTGAATGTTGCGAATTATGTTGTGGATGTCCTTGGACGGATTTTGAATTTGTGAATCTTACGTGGATTGTTGCGTGCTGTGAATGCGGAGTTTTTCTTATGCGTTGAATGTTGTTGTGTGAAGCGATTGCTTCTGCGATTGGTGTTGTGGCTCACGAGTTGTGAATTCTTGTTGTCGTATTCTTGTTGAATAATTCTTGAAATTATACAAATGATATGGTTGAATTGTTGAGTTCTTGATGCGAATTGTTATTTGTGTTTGTGATATTCAGTTGTTGTAGATGTTGCTGGAAGCGCGAAGATGATAATGGTGGTTTTGTGAGTTGAAGATTGGGTTGTTATGAATGGGAATGAATAGAAAGGGTGAAGAAGAGGGTGAATTCAAAAGAAAACGGGGCGAGGAAGTTACTGCTGCAATTGTTGATTTATATTGATGAACAAAGGGTGTTTTAAGCCTTGATATTGGAAATTATGTTATAGATTTTGGTTAGCAGTGAAATTGTAATGTGATGCACATTACTGCATTCTTCTTTTTTGTGTTTTTGCTTTGTAATTGGACTGCTATCATTTTAATATAACTTGGGATGTAACTATTAATTCATGTAAATTGGGCCTTCACAATGTAGCTCCTTTTCGCACATGCCTTGTATTGTAGTTTCAATTTGTATGCTGTGACTTGACTTTTGAAATGGGCCTTGAGTTTGAATCTTGAATTAGCCACAAACTTTTCCTTGAATCCAACCTTTATGAATTAAACAACTTGAACAAGGGTAATGATTAAGGCCATGAAGAAACTTAATCACTCATACGAATCTTTCATGGTTGACTTTAACCAAAAGTCAATTGAGAAATGCTTTACAAACTTGAAAATGATTAACAAAACCTTGAGGATTTACCTGATAATCATATGCATTAGGAAAAAACCCTAATTCATGATCAAGGGATCTTCAGTGGAAACAAACCTGCATAGATAATGAAACCCTAATTCTATGTGAAACCCTAATGCTTCCTGACCATTGCTCCAAGTAACAAGTCTTGATGTTAGTGAATGGATCATGTGTTAGATGACCTAATGGAGGATATGTACATAAAGGATACGAGATACATAAGCCATAAGATTTTAATGAAGGGTATGACAAATTTGGAGTATGACAATAAGTTTGATGCAAAAGTATAAACATATTAAAGTTTCGCAAACACTGGTTAGCATTACAAGCAGAACATTAAAAGTGGTACACAATGTGCATATAACTAAATAAGTTGTCACTTATTCTTCTTCCTAGACTTCGATGACCTGGTTGATACTTCAATCCTAGAATCACGCCCATGTGTAGTTGTTCAGGTTCTGTCAATGTTATAGGTTGGTCGCTAGTTGAACCCTGACCTACAATTGGCTTTTGAAAATACTTCAACTTGATCCTTTCACTCTACCTTTTTCTCAACTTGATGACATATTTTTTCCCTTTCTTTTTCTTTGTTTGTGCCTAACTTGAGCTAGTCTTAGTTGTGCCTACCACACATGAGCCACTTTCAATTGCATCAATGTGATTAGCTTCCAATTCAATGGCATGCACAGGTTTCACATCAGTTGGTTGCTCTACAATTGGCACATCAATTGGCACATTGGTTTGTACATCATTTTATTGCACATCAGTTGGCACAGTCTGTTGCTTGGTCTCACCCTTCGGTTTTCTCTACATTCAAAAGACACGTGTGTTAAAACAACAAATTTCACATAAAGTTTCCATAATATAATAACATGTAGCGAAAAAAAAACATTTTACCTTTCTTTTTAGTGCATTTGGGTCTTGTGTCTTGCTCTTGTATGATAAGGCATTATGTCCAAACTTGTCACATTTAGTACACTTATAGGCCACCCCACTTCATATTTTTTTGAAATTTTCATACAAGTGTCTGAGACACAACCTATGCTCAATCATGTCAAACATTTTCTAAAAAACAACCATTAATCCCTGAATAAAAAATTTAACATAGACAAATTAAAAACGGTAGAATCATATGATATAGATGATGAATTACAAAAAAACATGATTTTAATGGCATACCTTCATTTGATCAGAGATAAACATGTATCCTCTTTCTTATTATATACAATTTTAAAATAGAAATATGTTTTGGGATCAATGGAGTAAATAGTAAAATCAAATTAGATAAATTTATAAAAATGAAATACCAAAATACAAATATAAAATACAGTTTTTGGTCGACATTGCATTGTACCAATACTTCCATTAAAATTTAAATTTGGATTGCATAAAATAACAATACTTGCATTAGAAAACCATTGGTTTGTAGTTATTTTGATCACTTTTTTCATAGTCATACTTCCAAGTCAAAAACGCAAATTGTTGTATGTATTATAAAAAGTAAAATATTTGAAAGAAGGTTTTAGTTTGTTCATAGAAAAAATCAAAACCCTTATCCAAGAAAGAAGGCTTTACTTAAATCAAGAAGATAGAAAGAAAGTTTTTTCCAGAAGGTGGTCAAGAGAAAGATCGTGATGGATGAGAATGTTGAAAGGTGTGTGATGTTGTTTGGCGTGAACATCGCAAAAAAAACTTCTAAAGTTGGTGACACCACCAAATGTTTCATCTTCCATGAGCGGGGCTTGCGTCACTCAACCTCTTCTATAAATGTACACTTTCATATACTTAATTTCCTCACCTTTAACCTACTTTTCTTAACTTCCTAGCAACATGAGTTCTCCATTTGAGAAGGCTAAGGCATTATCTCAACTGAAGTCACTGTTGAAAACAAAATCATCACAACAGTACAACACCATCAGTAGTCAATTATGGAGGCCCAACCATCTGGGTCGACTGCTGCCAGAGATGCACTGAGGGTGAGAAAGGACAAGAAGAAGAAAAAGAATATGTTGAAGAAGAAGAAGAAGAGAAAGGTGTCGAGGAAGATTATTTACTATGACTAGATGAGGGTAATGAGGAGTAAGTTGTAGATTGGGAAGATTCTTGTAGTGCTAGAGGATCTTGTTCCGATGTGGAAAAAATTATGTAATCCAAGAATCTTGTACTCTTTTCTTTTGATCAATAAAAAAATGAAAAGAAAAAAAAAAGTACATAGCCAACAAAAATAAAGCTTCTCAACAACAACAACAATAACAACAATAATAAGAACAACAGTAATAGAGAATAACAAGAATAACAGTAATGGACCAAAGCAAAAACAAGAACAACAACAACAACAATAACATACCGAAGAATAATGGAGAGAGATTTTTTTCGTTCGCTATGGCTCCTTGGAGAATAATGTTCTTTCTTTGACTGGAGAAAAAGTGTTCTTTCGCTAGGGTTCAAGAAGTGAATGAGGTAGGCACTAAGGGAATAAGAAATATACAGAGAATAACAAGAATAACAGTAATGGAGAATAACAAGAAAAACAGTAATGGACCAAAGCAACAACAAGAACAAGAACAACAACAATAATAACATATTGGAGAAAAATGGTGAGAGATTTTTTTTGTTCGCTAGGACTCGTTGGAGAATAAATTCTTTCTTTGTTTGGAGAAGAAGTGTTATTTCATTAGGGCTCGAGAAGTGAATGAAGTAGACACTGAGTAAATAAAAATATAAAGATTATTTATCGCGGTTATACTGAAAACCGAGGTAACATATCCACGTAAAATCTATATAAAAAATAAAGGCTTATTTTTGGTTCCAAAAAGAATAAAAGATTAGAGAGTATTTATCTTGGCTTTCATGAAAACTGAGGTAACATATTGATTTTTTTTTATAAAAAAACAAACAATGTGTTGCCATTACATACACTCTGGTTTTATATTATTCGTGGTGAAAGTTTAATCATAAAAAGCTTTATTTGTTGTAGTGACTCTAATTCATTGTGTTTTAATTTGTATTTTAAGGTGATATGGTTATTGGTGGTGCAAAGTTACGGTCAAAGCAAGGCTATGAAAAGGGCTTAAGTGGGATGAAGTTTATGAAGGATGGTTCCAATGGTGGCTCTGTTAGAAAAAGCTCAAGGTTGAAGATTAGAATTTCTTCAAGGTATTTTAAACCATAATAATCATATTACTAAACATGTGTTATGATTATGCATGTGTTTTAAACCATAATAATCATATTACTAAACATGGCTTATGATTATACATGTGTTTACGTACCAAAATGAGACACAATTTCAAAGTAATTGTATTTTCATGTTAAAACTTTTTAATTTACATAAAATGATTAGTGTGATCAAAGCTAGTGGCCTCCTAACTAAGACATGACTTTGTATCTACTGATATTGTGAATCAAAGCAGGATACCTAAATGCTCCCTTAGATGGAATACCATGCTCTGAAAAAACATGATAAATAACTTACAGTGAAAAAATACATCTTTCTAATTTTCCAATTTAATTATTATATTTCAAAATTATATTAAACATGTTGGTATCTCAAATTTGGTGCAATTCAGAATATATATATATATATATATATATATATATATATATATATATATATATATATATATATATATATATATATATATATATATATATATATATATATATATATATATATATATATATATATATATATATATATATATATATATATATATATATATATATATATATCTTATATACATTTTAAATGTGGTAATGCATATCAGATAGCATATTTTATTCTGACAAGGCAAATAACCATATTTTAGATACCTTAAAATGAAAACCAATTCAAGAAAAATTAGAAGGTTCGGCTGTCTCCTCAGAGAGTGGGAAAAAAGACCTACTACAAATAAACATTTACAAGTTTTTTTTTATAATAACTAACTATTATATTTTATTTACCATAAAAACAATGTATTCAAAATATTTTTTAAAGTGGCTATGAAATCAACCTTCTGTCATCGGATGAAATGGCGACAGAGGCATTTTGGAAAGCAAATCGCCATTCTGATTGGCGTCACAGTCTATACCATACTTCTTGGTGAAAATGTCCTTAGAAAAGCAAAGGCTAAAGCCCATACCATACTTAAATGTGTGAGTTCTAACTGTCTTGCTTTTGAAAAGTTGTACTTCTTAGGTACGAAACTTTTGTTTTAGCTATCATTCGATCTCGAAAGAGTGCCTTTTGGCTTTATCCTTGTTGGGTCTGGGCTAATTCTTGAAAGCAGCAGCAGCTACTCTTACCGCTACTTTAACAGAAAAACTACCGATTCTCATCCTCAAGCCAACTCGTTTTCAAGCTTTTACATCAGGGTAAAAAGCGGCGGGATCGGGATAGGCATTAGGGGATTTGAGAGTGCCCTTACATCTAGTTTCTCCACTATGTTGTCGAGCTACTTCGTTCCTATCTTGTAATACTATTAAACTCCTGTAGCGAGAAGGAGAGAGAAAAAGAAGTTGGTCACCTGCAGAAGTAAGCAAAAGACTGGTATTGTAGCTGAAAGAGTTTTGAATCAGTGTTAAAAACTTATTGAGGGCTCCCAAAGAGGCTAGGAAAGGAAGTCGCCATTTTGATTGGCGATACAGTGGGTATATTAGGGTTTGCATTTTCTGTTCTTTTAATTTCTAATATTAATTTTTTTATTAATATTTTCTATAAAAAAAATATTAAATAAGTTTTTAATCAATGTTTTAATTTATGTAAATATTTTAATGAATTATTTAAGAATAATAATATAATTGAAATCAAATATTTAAATACATATTTAAATAGTAATAACATTAAGTTTGTTATTAAATTTATAAATATTTTAATTATCTATTAATAAATACTCCCTCCATTCCTATTTATAAGCAAATTTTAACATTTTAGATTCATTAAGTAATTAATGCATCTAACCTATATATAGTCCAAATACATTATTTATTGAATGAACCTAGGAAGTCAAAATTTTCTTATAAAAGAGAATGGAGGGAGTATTTGTCATTAAATTATGTTGTTTGTTTTTCATAATGAATTGAAATTTAAATAACCTTAAGATAATAGACATGTAAAAAATATTAAAATATATTTGTTCTGGCCTGGGACCCGGCCTGGCAATGCGGGCCCAGCCCAATAATGTCCCACCAAGCCCAGTACAGCCTGGGCCACAGCGTCCGGCACAAGTTCCCAACGAGCAGGAAATCCCCCCCCCCCCATCTGGCAACTGCGTATTTGAGAAGAGTCTTTACTATGGATGGGGATATTCATAGAATCTTCCTCTATTTTTTTTTTGCATAGGATAGAAAGATGAAAGATAAAGACAAGTAAATTAAAGGCAAGACCTGCCCCAACTACGTCGGACAGGAGACTCCCCTTTCGACCAAACACTGCCCTCTCCGCGAGCAGGACCTGCCCTCCGCGGGCAGAACCCGCCCCCTGTCGGGCAAGACAACGTGTCCTGCACACGTTCTCCACGTGCTCCCCCTCCGCGGGGACACGTCACTAACCAACTGCCCACCTCCGAAAGAGCAGGTCAAACCCACTTTCCGGAGATCACGAGACAGTTGAACTAGGGTGAAGACCACGTTCTAGTCTTCACTACGCCACGTAAGCCCTAGCAGTCACTTGGGTTGGGCTTGGCCATCCAGCCTAACACAAGTGACCGTTGGCCCAGCGCTGGGGTCTCTCTATAAATACCCTCTTTCATCAGAGGGTCAGGTAATTCACTTCTTACCCCTTTTCTGTACTTGTGATCACTCTGCCCATATACTTACTTTGGCATCGGAGTGCCTTGCAGGTACACCCCCTCCCCCTCCTCATCGTTGGTGAACAGGTAGCAGTCAACAGAGTGTGGCCAGCCAGCAATCCCCTTCTGATCAGGTCAAATCAATATTAATTTACAATATAATGACAATTACAATTAAAAAAAACTAATGGTCGGCTCTATCCAAGCGACCACCGGAGCCACACTGCGGAGGATGCGCGTTGCGACGAGGTCTACGACGAGGTTGTTATGGTGTGTCTGGTCGTTGTGTGTTGATTTGTGGAGGAGGGTTTTATTGGGACGACCCCGACGTATCAGATATATTTTGCAGCATTTGACCCCAATAGCCGGGAGGTCCACTATCAACGGCGCTTCCGTAGTTTAGCCCAATGTCCATGTTTTCGTAGGATTGTCGGGGAGGTTGGGTGGAGTATGGACGGTATGGTTGTCAGAATTCGTACATCAAATTGGGTTGGAAATGGTGTGTTGGTCGTTGTGGGGTGTGGTAGTCAAATAGTGGATAGTTGGAGGGGTAGGGTCAAATGAGTTGTCTGGGCTATAGGTGGAGGGGGTAGGCTAAAAAGACGTATCAGGGATATAATGATATGGTGGTTGAGGTTGGGACTGGGTGGGTGGCATGTACGGGTCATGGTAAGAATGTTGTTGATGGGAGGCATTTGGTGGCAGTATGGGTTATGGTAAGGCTGATTTTGGACACTGGACTGTTGTTATGTGTTTGAAGAAGAAGCGCGCTGCCTTGGGTCAACCAAATAGGTTGGCTGGGACAGAAATGGATGAGACGTCATGACATACCTAAACCAAGTCATATATTGAAGACTTGGCCTAGCCCCGTGCACAATATGGTCGGTCAAGACGTGCTGCCTTCTTCTCTTCCAGTGTTTACACAACTTCTTCGCAAACTCCTTACAATGAATGACACTCCACTGTGAGTCCACCCTGTCGCTACCGCGAAAATAAGGTGCCGGCAAAACAGAAGAGTCGCCATCTTTCGTTATTTATCCCTCAGAACGAGAAAGGAAACGATCGGAAAAACCTGACGAAAAGGTATAAGACAAGGTCATCGCAACCATTGTCGGGGTTCGGGAGTCGGTTACGCAAGGGGAAGGTATTAGCACCCCTCACGTCCATCGTACTCGATGGGATCCATGCTTGTTGTGTTTACTGGACGGGTTGGTTTTATCTATTTACCTATTAAGGTTGGCTTAAAAAAGAAAATGACTCGGCAAAGCGTCGCAATTTATGCCTACGTATTCTCATCAGAGAATGAGAAATCAGAGTCAACGTAGTTTGCCTAACTACGGGTTACGGGGAAGGTGGCTCGCCAATACGTCAGTATTGTGCCTACGTACTCTCAACAGGTATGAGAGATCAGAGCTTACGTAGTTCGGGATAACACGGATTACGGGGGGTTCAGATTCATCTGTTTTTTCCAGTAGGGTTAACAAACAGTTCCAGCAGTTTGGGTGTATGCAGCTCGACCCTTGGAGACTTAGACATTACCGTTTGCGGTAGAACTGGGAGTTAACGACACTCTTTTCTTCAAAAAATCTTCCTTTGACTTATGGGCCCACGGGGAAAAAAGGTTTGAAGTTTGTTTTCTGTCTTTTACGGAAGAAATGTTTTTTATGGATGTTTGCAACCAATCATCGCACTAGAGACTATGACCTGAGAGTGAATGCGTCGCATGTCACCCAAAGGGTGCCATACTAAACATCCAGACTGTTGAAAAGAAACTCTCCAACAATCCTTTCTCAGATAGCTTAAGGCTCGTAGCGCACGACATCAGTTAACCTTTATTATTGTATTTTAATTTGTTTTGAGATGAGAAGAGAGAACAGGCTCAACTAAAGGGAGACTATCAAGTCCTAATGTTGTCATGCCAAGGATTCATCCTATGGTTGAGGTTTGAAACAGGGAACTCCTAGAAGTTATCATGCATAGGTTTCAACCTAAAGTTCTAATCATCACTTCCTTATCAAAGGAAATGAGATTCCTAGGGGATCATGTCAATGATAAACAGAAACAGATAAAGCATCAGCTTAAACAGTAAACAGTAAACGACTGTAAAATGCATACAATGCAAGTGAGGGAGGAAATGTGTGTGGGGCATCAGCCTCCACAAGCTCATCTCAACCTCAAGCCAGATATGAGTAACTGCAATCATACAGAAGAAATAATATGCTACCAAGCAAACACAATAACACATAGGCAAGGGAGCAGAGCTCTACCGAATACCCGCAAGCAAAGCCATACAGTAAAAATACAAGCAGAGGGAGCAACTCAACCTCTAGTGCAATCATGCTCCTAGCTTAAATCAATCTAAATATGAGCTCATTCTAATGCATCAAGCAAATCAAACAAGGCCCTGTCAGTACAGTTGCACAAAAAGAAAACAGACAGGAAAGAAAGCAAATCAACAGCTTCCACAGCTCCACAGCAAAGCATTCCTCTGACAGCAATTCAGTCCTCAGTCTTCAACTGCTCTTCAAGGCTATCATCTTCAATAGCAAGTATCAATTTTCTTCTTCAAGCTTTCAACACCTCACACACAAGTATCAGCTTGTTCTCCATCTTCTTCAAGCTTCAGCTCCAAAACAGACTCCATCTTCAGACTTCAATCCTAATAGCAAGTATCAACTTGGCTCCTTCAGGCTTTCAATGTATCAACATAAATATCAACTTGTTTTCCAACTTCAAGCTTCAACTCTTCATTTGATCTCAACTGATCTTCTTCACAAGTGTCAACTTGTTCTTCTGGATCTTCAAGCCTCAGCTTCAATGGCAGTCTTCAAACATTGGGAAGTGCAACTTCTAATATCTTCAATCTTCTAACAAGGAGCTCCATCCTCTAGCAAGGGAGAAAGATTCATTTAACAAGAGCAGGGTTTGGATGATAGATAGCAGGGTGAAGACCAAAGGTCACCACTAAGCATTCCATCATCAAAGAAAGGAACCCTCAAAGGTTCTACCAACTTGTGAAGAGCCACACATCCTACCAAAGGAGGGATGAGGCCTTTACAAGGGGACCTTATATCATAGGGAGAAATGGAAGTGATCAACACCTTCCATGTTTATGAAAGAAGAAAATCTATCTAGAAGCTCTACTCACAAACCCTAATCTTAACACCTAAACAACACTCAAACCTAAAAGAAAGGAAATCTTCACATCCAACCTTCTTCAAGCACTCCATAGCAACCCAGGCTTGTCTTCAACATCATCCAAGAGCAAGCAAAGCAAAACCCTAATCTAAGGGAACTAAAGAAATCAATCTAGTTGAAATAGCAAGTTAGGATCACCTAAAACTTAGTACTAAAGTTAATTCTAGCTAAAATACTAAAACCAATTGTAAAATCCTACAAAAATAACTATGGGACCCTAATTCAATCTTGAATCTACCATACAAAGTCCAAAGGTTGAATCATCCACCAAGTTCTAGAAATAAAACCTACATCACAAGGTACTAAGCATAAACCCTAAAACTAGAGCACCTAAAATTTCACCTTAAAACTAGCCCTAAACTTCTTCACAAAAATGTGAGAAAATTACTAGGGGAACATGCATATCTATGCTAGCTACACACAAAAAATCAAGGCAAGAATCATCCCCAAATGCTCAAACAAAATTCAGCAAGACAAAGTATCAACCATGGCCATTTTAATATCAATTAATATTCAAAAAATGCAAATAAAATCAAAAATGCATGAATTCCTAATATTTTTAATCTATAAAATTCTAGATTCAATCATGAATCAAGGAAAAAAAGTTTGGAATTAATTGAGTTAATTTCCTATTTTTTATGAATTATTTTCTAAGTCATATGAAATGCACAAAATAAAAGAAAATAAAAAGAAATTAACAGACTTGCGTGGCAAATAGCAAATATAATCAGTTCAATTCTTAGGTTGGGCCAGAAAGGGGGTGTGGATATCACTTTGTGTACTGAGCCCAGAACTTGCCAATTAATGAAACGGTGCGTTTCATTTGGAAATCTCTCTTCAGAGTTGAAATCAAATCGTGGCCCTCCAATGCTCGCCTGAGTCAAAAGTCCACCACTCATCCAACGAACATGGCTCATCGTCCCCATTTGAACTCAGTTTGGGGGGAAAACACAGACGGTGGCCAGAACAGTGGCGCCACCGTCTTCTCCGGTGAGACAACCTCCACAGTTCATCAAAACTCACAAAACCAATCATCATTTCACTCCAAATTTGATGCTGATCAAGAATATCAACTCCAAATCATCTAAACCCTTCTCTAATTCAAAACACGATACCATTTTCAGAATTCATCCAAATCTTGAATCTCACTATTCTTCAAATTAAAGGTCTCAATTCAATCCTCACTCTTCACTGATCAATTTCCACTATTCCATCGTGATTATTCCTTCAAGAATCTTGAGATATCAACATCAACAAAAAATGATCACACACTTATTTTGTCTCTAATTCACCAATTTCTGATCCTAAATCCAACTACATCAATAGGGGAACCTAACCACATATGAATTTCTAAGCATCTCCCTATAGTTTAAGCATAAATTCAAAGTATACCAACATGAGTTCAGAGAGGTAACAGAGATGGTTTTTGATCACTTCAACTTCCAAGATGATGCAGACACACTCCAAATTCACTCCCACAGCCTTTGCACACCTTGATTTGGCTTGATTCTCCCTTGAAATGAAAACCTGATTCTCACTTGCACCTCCAAAAATTCAATGGCTCTTTCTTCAACCAGCTTCAATTCCTTCCAAAAATGAACTACATCCACTCAATGACTTATATAGAAGTGATTGGGACTGTCTAGAACTTTCTGGAAACATCCAAATGAGATTTTGGATTTTCAAAATCTCCTCAAAATCTCATCCATGGCAATCACTATTCTGGCTCCTTTGGGCATGGCTATGCTTGTAATCAAATTCTCATGAGATTTTGAATGAGTTTGATGAGTTATTTTCCTTGTTTGCAAGCCAAAGGTGGGAGTTTGATTATGTTGCTTCATCATGAAGAATGAAATGGAATGGTATGCAAATGACCTCAAATCAAAATTCTAACATTTCCATTGTTTCTAAAATCATTTTTCCAATCAATTTGACCTATAATTTTGTTTCATTTGGTCACAAAATGAATTATTTGAATTTTTGGCCATTAAATCCTTTTAATTCTTTCTTTTTTCAAAATTTCTTGAACCAAGTCTCTCCTTGAGCCATTTCAATGCCTCCTTGGTGCATGGTCAAGGTTAAAACCCCATTTTGAGAAACTTTCTAGTTGAACAAAATTTCATTTGAGGTCTCTAAGTTGGTGAAAATGGCCTATGATCACAAATGACCTATAATCACCAAATGTCCAAAATACCCTTGACTTGTCAAAGCCATTAATTCAGTTGTACAAATACTATCAAGGACTTCTAGTATTCTCTAGAAATCTAAGAGAATAAGGAACAAAATTCATGTTGACCAAAAGTTCATAGGAATCATCCTTCTAGGGAAAAAGGGTCATGCAATTTTGGTAACTTTCAAGCTCCAAATTCACATTCCTCAGATGACTTGCAACTTGTCAAAGCCATAACTTGAGTTCTACAATTCTTATCAAGGACTTATAGCACTCAAATTAAAGCTAAGATCATGCTCTACAACAATCATGTTGGGGGCAAGATGAGATGACAATCACATCTTGAGCTAAATTGCCTTGAAGTCAGGGGTCAAACTAGGGGATTTTACTCTGTCAAGCCTTAGAAACCCTAGCTTGAAACTTCTCAAGCTCTTCAATCATGATGAGTTAACCTTGGAATCATCCTTACAACATCTCAATGTATCAATACATGATCACATGGCTCTTGAATTAAGTCTCAACTTCCTTCAAACCCTCAGTTGACTTAGGGTTGACCCAGTCAAACCCTAGCTGCACCAATCATGGCTGAGGCTTCTTAATCTTGCACAATGACCTGTCTAGGCCTCAAAGTGATCTTCAACACTTGTCATGAGCTCTCTCAAGACCTCAAGTCCATCTTCATGACCTCAGAGTCATCTGATGGCTTTCCACAACTTTCAAGTTAGGAGACACACACTATTGGTTTCAACCACCCTCTCTGAGGCTCTTTCAACCTCTCTGATAAGGATATCAACCCTTGAACACTTGAATAACCTTCTTAGCTAGCTTCATAGTCTTGTATAGCTCTTAATTTGTAATCATACCTCTTGATCTCCTTCACACATGTCAATGAAATGCAAATGATAATGCTAATGTGAATGAAGTTAAACATCAGCTAGGTGAATAAATGTTGGGCAAATTTTGGGGTGCAACACACCCGCTTTTGATGCCACTGCCCCAACTCTACCGGAGCATATGGAATATCCTGATGCATCCCAAATTGTAGCTTCACCCGGTCACTTTGGTGCATCTCCACCGTAGTGAACCTAATTATGGGTGTTCTTGATGTCCACACAGCAGCATCATTGGGGTCGGGCTGGTGGTCGAGACCATCGTACGGCATCCAAACAAACTACAATAAAGGTGGATACATTTAGTCAAACAGAGATAGACAAGTTTATTCATATAAGTTAGACAAATTAAAGGTAAATAACTTACATCATCTGGCCCAAGGTGGTTGATGAGGTTGCGGTATTGAATTATAGAGTGCCTGGGACATCTCTGGTAATTCATCCCTGGAACAGACCACCTAAAAAAAAGAAACACATATAAGTTAGCATCTAAAACAATAAGGAAAAATTATTAACTTACAAAGAAAATTTGGTTGCTAAATAATCTTGAAAAGAAACTTACTTGTTGGCGTACGAGAATGTAAAAGGATTCCAGTTTATTGGAACAAGCGTTAGCATCCTAGACCAACCCCACACTTGTAGGAGATAGGCACAGCCATAAAAAGTACATGAATTTTTTTTGGAATTTTTGCAAAGTGCGCTATACAGATGGGCGAGGATAGCTGATCCCCAACTATATTCGTGCACTTTGTTTATATTTTGTAATAGTGGTAAATACATAATATTTACAGAATTTCCAGTTCCCTCTGGAAATAAAAAGTGACTGAACAAAATCATAATATAACACCGTGTTTTGACTATTTTGTCATATTTGGTGCTATCCTCACTTAAGGCAATATCGTTGTATTGTTCCCTGAGGTATTTTAGATTTATTCCCTGACCCCTCGGGAGGCCCTCGCTTTCCGCCTGAGTTGCGTCCACACAAAGAGGGGCACCCAATAAATCTTCGCAAAGTCGGTCAGGGACACCAACTTTGCCGTTGACGACCTTACCATCGATGTGTAGGCCGAGCAACATGTATATGTCTTGCAGAGTCACAGTACACTCAACAAAAGGTAGGTGAAATGTGTGTCTCTCCGGTCTCTAGTGCTCTAACAATGCTAGAATAAACTTCATATCGAGAGAGTAAGATTGGATTTTGATCAAATCACCAAACCCACAATGATGAAGGTACCCCGCTATGAGGGGGTCGTGTGGTATGTAATCATGTACACGACATCGAAAATTGATGCATCCTGCAAAATAATTAGTGTTTCGTTAGACAAGAACTAAAATAATTAACGTTTCGTTAGACAAGTTTGTAAACATAGATAAAAACTAAAAACTTACAAACTCGGCGATGTTTTCAGTCGTGCCTCTGTGAGAGTCGCCCATGGTGAGTAAAGACATTATTGTTTGAGATGTTGAGATGTAGAGATGTTGAGAGTTTGTGAGTTTTTGAGTGTGAGCAGAAATTGTTGGGCAAAGACCCTATATTTATATTCCACGGGTGGATGTGTGTTGTAGATGCATACGGGACAAGTGTCCTTATGCATGTATGTTGTAAACGCATGCGAGACAAGTGTCCTGATGCATGTATGTTGTAAACGCATGTGGGACAAGTGTACTGATGCAGGTTCATTGTAGGCATGCAGGGTCACATGTGAAAAGCAGATTCTTGCCCTGTCCCGTCTTATCAAGCATGCTGCATGCAGGGTAAGAATCTCGTAGGCCTGCAGGGTCAATGTAGGCATGCAGGGTCACATGTGAAAAGCAGATTCTTGTAGGCCTACATGGTCATTGTCCTGTCTCATCAAGCATGCTGCATGCCATTGATTGCATATTAAAGCATTGATTTTTTAGGTTGTGGTTTGTATTATGAAATACGTATCCAAATACATGTAATTTTGGAAGAATATTTATGCCACCTCTAAAAACTGTTAAATAGATTTAATTGTTAAATAGATTTATACTATCAGAGTCTTATTTATGCAGGGTCACATGTGAAAAGCAGATTCTTGCCTTGTCCCGTCTTATCAAGCATGCTGCCTGTAGGGTCACATGTCAAATGCAGAGTCTTACCCTGTTCTGTCTTATCAAGCATGTTGCATGCAGGAAATCAATTCACGGGACAGATTCCCAAACACTCAAACACTGAATGCTGTCAAACTCTCAAACACTCAAACACTCCAACTATTTAATAAAGTCTTTAAACTCAAACACTCAAACTCTTTAAACTCTATAATTGTCAAACACTCAAATACAGTCTTTCCAAACACAATTTTCACCATGTCTCAAACACCACAATATATGATTTCCGCACATCTTAACGGTGAAGTTTTCGAATGTGAAATATCGGGATACAATTTCAGAAATACTGATGTTACAAGATTTTTAATTGACAGAAGGTCTATTTTTTTACACTTGAAGTCAAGAATAGAAAAAAAACTGCAATGTGGTCCAGTTGGGCAAATAATATACAAAAACCCAGTGTTTTTTGGCGGCCATGTTGAATACAAATTTTTCTCATTAAAGGTGCGAGACGATGAAGATGTGCGTAACATGTTCCACAGTCACGAATATTCTGGTTTCTCAGATATGATGTTATATGTTACGTTACAACAACAACAACTGTCTCAGCAACTTGATTCTTCTCAAGTTTTTTGCGATTCTGACGAGGAGCACGCTGAAGTCAATGTCGTTGACGAAGAAGAAGAAGCAGCTGAAGTCACTTTTAACGAGATGGTGAACAACCAGGAGGATGGGGTTCCACCCGGCAATGTTTATTGCCCACCTCAACACATGACAACTATCGACTTAGGTGACGATGAACCCTCGACGGATGTTTTCTACAACCCCAACTACACAACAGAAGGGCAACTAAAAGAGGGTGACGAGTTTCATACCAAAGAAGACTGTGTTCGGGCAATCAAACAGTTTCACATGGAGTTGCCAGCCGATTATAGAGTCGATCGGACAAATCTGACGCGGTATATGATTTATTGTCGTAACGAGGAGTGCCCGTTCCGATTAACAACGTCTTTCAGGAAAAGGAGCGATTCCTGGAAGATAGGGTCAATGGGTCTGGTGCACACTTGTATAATCTCAAATCCGATGCAGGACCATCGCAAACTCAACTCTCGATTAATTTGCAATGAGATTCAGTTATTCGTTAGCGACAACCCGTCTTTGATGGTGAGTACCATAATTGCACATATGGTTCAACGATACAATTACACTCCTTCATACCGAAAAGCCTGGATTGCCAGAACTAAAGCGGTTGAAAGGGTGTTTGGGAATTGGGAGTAGTCGTATAAGGAACTTCTAAAATTCCTGGTGGCTCTTAAACACTACTCTCCAGGAACTATTGTGATATTGGAGACAATGTCTGTGTGTACACCAGACGGGATTTGCGTTGGTGGAAATGGAATTTTTCACAAACTCTTTTGGGCGTTTGAACCATGCATCAAAGGGTTTGCATATTGTAAACCTATAATTCAAATTGACGGAACATGGTTATACGGGAAATATAAGGGGACACTGCTCATGGTTGTGGCACAGGACGGGAACAACAACATTTTTCCAATAGCCTTCGCTATAGTAGAAGGGGAGACTGCTGGGGGTTGGAGTTTTTTCTTTAAAAGTCTCCGCTCTTACGTGTCTCCCCAACCTAACTTATGTTTGATCTCTGATTGACATCTATCAATCGAGAGTGCATACAACAACCTTGATAACGGTTGGCAGGATTCTCCCTTGACCCACGTCTATTGCATAAGGCATATTGCCCAAAATTTCATGCGGGAAATCAAAGACAAGACGCTACGGAAGAAGGTTGTGAACGCGGGATATGCATTAATAGAACCCACATTCAAATATTATTGTGACGAGATCAAACTAACAAACGCGGATGCATTAAGATGGATTGATAACATTGATAGGGAGAAATGGGCGTGGGCATACGACAATGGTGTGCGGTGGGCCACATGACAACTAACCTCGTCGAATCAATGAATTATGTTTTCAAGGGAATCTAAAACCTCCCGATAACTTCCTTGGTCAAGGCAACCTATTTTAGGCTAGGATCACTCTTTGATAGTAGACGTACGAAGTGGGGTTCGGTATTACAATCGAGTCATCTTTACAGCGATACTTCAATGAAATTCATGAAAGAGGAAGCTGCCAAAGCCAACACACACGTGGTTACAATCTTTGACCGTACAACTGGTTGGTTCAGTGTTGCCGAGTCTATTGATCACAATGAAGGAAGGCCTAGGGGATGTTACCGTGTTGAATTGGATAAGAGCTGGTGTGATTGTGGAAAGTTTCAAGCATTTCGTATGCCTTGCTCTCATGTCATAGCAGTGTGTTTGAAGGCGCGCCAGGACCCAACCAACCTTCTTTCTGCAATTCATCAAGTGATAAGTCTATGCAATGTCTACACATGCAGCTTTCAGGTGGTGACAAAGGAGGACTCTTGGCCTCAATAATAAGACGAAATTGTTTGGCATAATGACTTGATGCACAGAAAGAAAAAGGGTCGGCCTAACAGCATGCGCATTCGAACAAAGATGGATACCGCAGATAAGCTGGTGAGATTGTGTAGTTCGTGTCGGCAACCAGGACACAATCGTACAAAATGTCCTAACGTAGGATCAAGCAGCAGATCATAGTTTCATATATAATCTTTTCCCTTTAAATCAATAGCAAATTTCATTCGATTAATAGCAAATTTCATTCGATTCAAAGCATACTTAACTGACATAACAACAACATAAAGATAGAACACTGCACCAAGGCAACATAAATTAAACAAACATAACAACAACGTAAACACATAATACAGAACATTGCATCAAGACGTCTATGATATCACGACCATCAACTTTATCTTCTTTGGTGTCAACATCATCACAAGGACACCGACATCATTTTCCACTTTTCTACATTCACGAGTAACTCCGTTTGTCCTGGTCTCCTCGACCAACCTCTCAATTTTTCTAATCTTTTCTCCTGGAGCAATATCTCCTTCTAGCCAGCGGTTCAGTTCCCTATGCAAGTGCTCCAACGTCTGCGTATTCCACAGGAGCACCTTCATCGGAGGCCTTGTTGCTAAAAAGACAACTAGGGTATTTCTTTTCATTATATCAAATGTTGGAAATGGTTCCTCCGATGTTGATGACGACGAAGAAGAATGTTGATTTAGAAATGCAGACATTCTAGGCTCCACTACACACAAAATGCACTAACGTAGTCTTTTGGTATACAATGTTGTGAAAACATATGTGTTTGCAGTCCTATTAATAGAAAAATAAAATAGTATGTGCCCCATATGATATGTCTTAAATACCCTTACAAAATTTATACACTTTATAATTCAATGGTTAATCAATTTTTATGTTTTAAAATTTATAACTTAAATCAATTTATACCTAAATGTATAAAATTAATATTTATTAAACCTAAATTTATAAAATCAATTTAAGTTTATTTTTAATTAAACCTAAATTTATTAAACTAATTTAAGATTATTTTTTATTTAAACTTAATTATTTTAAATGTATTAATTAAAAACTTAATTTTAACATTATATAAAAACTTTATTTTAAATGATAAGAATAATTATGTGATAATTAAAAACTTAATTTTAACATTATATAAAAACTTTATTTTAAATGATAAAATTAAAAATAATTATGTGATATAAAAACTTAATTATGTGATATTTAATATACATTAAAACATTTTAAAATAAGTCATGTGATATAAAAACTTATAAGTCATGTGATAATAATATACATTAAAACATTAACTAAAAAAAAGCAAAAAACGAAAACCTAATTCTAACTGAGTCGCCAAACATTATGGCGAGTCCAAGCTAAAACCAACTGTGTCGCTAATGTGTCTGGTGAATGCATGCAAGTCCACAAAATGCTTACAACTCTATCGCCATTTCATCTGGCGACAGTCTGTTGAAAGTTGGCTATTTTGGAAAATCATTTGAAACTTTCATTAATTTGGTAAATAGTATACAATACTTGGTTATTGTAAAAAAAATTCTACTTAGCATGTCTTGATGTTCAAGAATAACATAGTCTTTGTTGCGGCGTTTTTTTACACGAGCTTCAAGGTAGTGATTGTTGCAGCGTGAAAAATTCCTGAGCGGATGAATGCTCAAAATTTAGTAAAGTACAAAAAAATTTAATTCACCTCACATGTGATCACAACCAAATTTTAATTCTCACAATGACGATCACGTCCAAATTATACTATCAAACAGCTCAAACAAAAATAAAACTAAAGTATTGTTGTTAGATGTATATATTATTCACATTAGTTAGTAACACTTATTTCTAACTAATAATGGCCTTTGATGCTGATTTCTTCATAATAGCACTTCCTCTACTACAACATCAAATATATAAAAAATTGCAAAACCAAACCAAACCATATATTGCAATCAATGTAACAATGCATCAAAGAAGGTTCTGATATTAGAATATAATACATTCTTTATTGTAACTTCTAGACTTACTTACCTCTAAATAGAGTTGTTGGGGGATGGTTTCCGCAAAGGACAAGGAGTCGGAGTTTCTGAATCTTCATAATCCTATCATATTAAGTAATATAGTCATCAATTTTTATACATAATGTTGAGATGTTAAAAAACTCACACACATCTAACAAAAAGAAGAAACCATACAAGCATCATATCTAAGATGCTCTGGCGCTTTGTTTTGTCGAGTGTTCTTTGTCTGAGAAAAACTTTTGCACATGACTCGCAACGCGAGTAGAATTCTTGGTCTTCACATTGTTACTTGATATATCCTTCCATTTACCTTTCCCAGTGTTGCACCCTAAAATTTGCTCAACCTATTTTACTTGGTTTATGTTTCAATTGCATTAGCATTTGCATATAGAGTCATGTACATAGTCTAATCATCTGCATAGCATAGCATAGCAAGTCATCCAACAAGGGACCAAGCACTATTCTCCTCTCTATGAGCCTATCAAGAGGTTATTGTTCAAATTCAAGCATATCCAAGTCATCAGAAAGAATTGGAAAGCTAAAGAAGTCAGTGGATCAAGCAGTGAATCTATCTCCTATCTGAGGGTATCTGAAGATCATCAAAGAAGTTATGAGTTGTGAATTGAGAATGGAGAGTATGTAGACATCATAGAAGACTTATAAAGTCATTTGGAGAAGGAGGCAAGTCCTTGATATGATCACAAGAGTTGCAGTTGAAGACAGTCAACTAGGGTTTCATCTGGGTCAACTCTGGGTCAACCCTAGGTCAAATGTTTGATTGAAAGGTATCAAGGGCTATTTGAGAGGTGTGGGGTTCATTATTTGACATATGGATAAGGATATGGTGATGTGCCAAGAAGAAATCAAGAGAAATCAAGGAGAAGAGGAGTTTCTAAATTAGGGTTTCTGTGTAAAATCCCCTGATTTAGGTCAAACTTCCTAGCAAGATAAGTCAAAATGCAAGCTTCAAATGGATCCTTGGCCAACATGAAACTTGTAGAGGATCTCAAGACCTTTAATTTGAGTTGTGGAAGACATCAAGGAGATCTATAGAACTCAAGTTATGGTCCTTGCAAGTTACAGGTCATCTGAGGTATCTGAAATTTTGTCTGTGAAAGTTACTTGACTTCCAAGCAATGTTTACCCCTCAAGGAGATTTCAAATGAATTTCTGGTCAACATAAGAGTTGTTCCTTATTGTCTTAGATTTCTAGAATGGTATGGTATGCTTTCATATGATTTGTGGAACTCTACTTATGGTCTTGTCAAGAAAAGGGTATTTTGGTCATCTGAGAATTACAGGTCATTTCAAGACTATGCCCAAAACGCATACAAGGAAGCTTCAAATGAAAAACTTCACAACATCAAACTTGCTCCAAATGACATTTTGAGTCTAGAAAAGTGATTATGAAAGATTGGAAAGGCTCATAGCTCAAGGTTTTAAATTTGGTGAATTTAATGAATAAAAAATGACCCGCCGGTCAAGCAGAAACTTCGCAGAACTAGACCCGATATGGCAGTGAAAATTAAAGAAGAGGTTCAAAAACAGTGGGATGCTGGTTTCCTGGCTGTGACAAAATATCCCTCATGGGTCGCTAACATTGTACCAGTGCCAAAGAAAGACGGTAAAGTGAGAATGTGCGTAGATTACCGTGATTTAAATAAAGCGAGCCCGAAAGATGATTTTCCGCTTCCTCATATCGATGTGCTAGTTGACAGTACTGCTCAATACTCCGTATTCTCCTTCATGGATGGCTTCTCGGGCTATAATCAGATTAAAATGGCGCCAGAGGACATGGAGAAGACTACTTTCATAACGCCTTGGGGAACATTTTGTTATAAAGTGATGCCCTTCGGATTGAAGAATGCTGGGGCAAGAGGAGATCGAAGTTTATGTTGACGATAAGGAGATGATGCATAAGGAGATCGAAGTTTATGTTGACGATATGATTGCCAAATCCCAAACGGAGAAAGAGCATTTGGTGAATCTGCTGAAGTTATTCAAAAGGCTTAGGAAGTTCAGGCTGAGACTGAACCCTAACAAGTGCACCTTCGGTGTAAGATCGGGTAAACTGCTGGGGTTTATCGTAAGTGAAAAAGGAATAGAGGTTGATCCTGCAAAAATAAAAGCAATTCAAGAGATGCCGACGCCTAAAACAGAGAAAGAGGTGCGCGGGTTTTTAGGGAGGTTGAACTACATTGCCCGGTTCATATCTCACCTAACTGCTACGTGTGAACCATTATTCAAGCTGTTGAAAAAAGATCAAGCTGTAACGTGGAACGAAAATTGTCAAAAGGCGTTCGACAAGATAAAGCAGTATTTGCAGGAGCCTCCTATTTTGATACCCCCAGTGGCAGGCAGGCCCTTGATTATGTATTTGACAGTTCTTGAGGGGAGTATGGGTTGTGTTCTCGGTCAACACGACGAGACAGGAAGAAAAGAGAATGCGATCTATTACTTGAGTAAGAAGTTCACAGATTGTGAATCTCGATATTCAATGCTTGAGAAAACTTGTTGCGCGCTAGCCTGGGCCGCCAAGCGTTTGAGACAATACATGCTGAATCATACAACCATGCTCATCTCGAAGATGGATCCTATCAAATATGTATTCGAAAAGCAGGCGTTATCAGGGAGAATTGCCCGTTGGCAGATGGTCTTGACTGAATATGACATCCAGTATGTCTCGCAGAAGGCTATAAAGGGGAGTGTGCTGTCTGAGTATCTGGCAGAGCAGCCTATTGAGGATTACCAATCGATGAGGTTTGATTTTCCTGACGAGGATATCATGTACCTAAAGATGAAAGATTGCGAAGAGCCGTTGCCAGACGAAGGGCCAGAACCGGGTTCCAAATGGAAGTTGATCTTTGACGGAGCTGTAAACGCTTACGGTAGCGGAATAGGGGCAATCATCACTACTCCACACGGGTCGCACATCCCGTTTACTGCTCGATTGACCTTTTCAGTTACCAATAATGAAGCCGAATACGAAGCTTGTATCATGGGGCTTGAAGAAGCCATTGATTTGCGAATCAAGAATCTGGATGTATACGGAGACTCAGCTCTGGTAGTGAATCAGATAAAAGGGGAATGGGAGACACGTCAGCCCAATCTGATACCGTACATGAACTACGCAAGGAGATTGTTGCCTTTCTTTGACAAGGTGGAATTGCATCATGTACCGAGAGCAGAAAATCAGATGGCTGACGCCCTGGCCACTTTGTCTTCCAGGTACAAAGTCAACTTCTGGAACGAGGCTCCCAGAATTATTATCTCTCGGCTTGACAGACCTGCCTTCATATTTGCTATTGACGAAGCATCTGATGATAAACCATGGTATTTTGATATCCTCAATTTCCTGAAGAACAAAGAGTATCCGGCTGGGGCATCCAGTCAAGATCAGAAGACTCTCAGGAGATTGGCGGGTAATTTCTATTTGAATCCGGATGGTGTCTTATACAGAAGAAATCACGACTTGGTGCTACTGCGTTGTGTAGACGAGAAAGAGGCAAAGTTGCTCATGGAGGAAATACATGAAGGTACATTTGGTACGCATGCTGGTGGGCATGCTATGACGAGGAAGCTGCTACGGGCAGGTTATTTCTGGCTAACTATGGAAACTGATTGTTTCAAGTTTGCGAAGAAGTGCCACAAGTGCCAAATCTATGCTGATAAGATCCATGTGCCTCCGAGTCCTCTGAATGTGATGTCATCGCCATGGCCATTTTCGATGTGGGGAATCGATATGATTGGAAAGATCGAGCCGACGGCTTCTAATGGGCACCGGTTCATTCTGGTAGCAATCGATTATTTCACCAAGTGGGTAGAAGCGGCGTCGTATGCAAATGTGACGAAGCAAGTGGTAGCCAGATTCATCAAAAGAGATATCATTTGCAGATATGGAATCCCCGAGCGGATAATCACTGACAACGGTTCAAACCTGAATAACAAAATGATGAAGGAGCTCTGTCAGAATTTCAAGATCGAGCATCATAACTCCTCCCCTTACCGACCCAAGATGAATGGCGCTGTTGAAGCGGCCAATAAGAATATAAAGAAGATCGTTCAAAAGATGGTGGTGACCTATAAGGATTGGCATGAGATGCTACCTTTCGCTTTGCACGGTTATCGTACGACGGTACGCACATCAACCAGGGCAACCCCGTTCTCGTTGGTATATAGAATGGAAGCAGTGCTACCTCTGGAAGTTGAGATTCCTTCCCTGAGAGTATTACGAGATGTCCAACTAGACGAGGCAGAATGGGTGAAAGACAGGTTGAACCAACTGAGTTTAATGGACGAGAAGAGGCTAGCTTCTCTAGCATACGGTCGTTTGTACCAGAGCCGAATGAAGAAAGCATATGATAAGAAGATACATCCGCGGAGCTTTCAGACGGGCGACCTTATGCTGAAAAGGATTCTCCCGCCGCAGGCAGATCACAGGGGCAAGTGGACCCCTAACTACAAAGGGCCATACGTTGTCAGAAAAGTCTTTTCCGGAGGAGCGTTGTTGTTGTCCACCATGGACGGTGAAGACTTTACGTCGCCTGTGAATTCGGACGCAGTTAAAAAATACTTTGCTTAAAATTGACCCGCTGGACAGAAAAAAGAGAGTCCAGGCAAAAATGGGGCATCCTGGCGAACCAAAAACAGAATGAAAGGTTCGGGCAAAAGTTAGGGATAAATTGAAAAAATGTACACCCGCGAAGTTGAAAACCTACATTGGGCGGCTCTGGCAAAAAAGGGTATCCCGGTGAACTGAAAACCCGTAAAGGGCGGTTCACGCAAAAGTTAGGGATTTGAAAAGCAAATGACTGCGGTCCGAATTCGATACTGCATTGAGCATTGGCGCAGGAGAATATGCCTGAGGGGTCAATTATCAGATACAATTTCTTCGGAAGTGTGAATACCGGGAAAGCATTAGAGTCGGGCGAGTCATAGGAGGATCAGTTCATGGTGTTCATCTGCATCCCGTTGCCGACATGTGTATAAATTTGATTTATCATTATATTTATGCTTCTTGTGCATACTTGTATATTTGTTGTGCGTAGCTTCCTCTTTTCAGGAGTTACATCCCGTGTACAAAACTCCGCCCATTTAGGGGCCCAATCAATAAAAAATGTTATTCAGTACTTGATGCTGGTTCTTTACTGTTTTGTGCATGATAAAACGCCTAGGTTTGATGAAACTAGCATGTGCATAACGTCACTGGCCCTTGCCAATAATTGCTAAAACTTTGAATTAACTGAAAATGATGTCACTAACGCTAACCTGAATAGATTTGGTTGTATAGACTTGTCTTGTCTTGTTTGTGGTGTTGCAGGGTCCATAGTCGTGTGAAGTGGACGATCAAAAGATTGCAGTATGGATCCGAAGCTCGTAAGGAAAGACTAGATCCCCACGCAGTTCGCGCTTCTAAGGCAGCAATGTTCCTCACTGAAGAAGGATCGAACACCCCAGCTAGTCGCAGCTTACGCCAAAGGACATTCTCCAGTCAAGTCGTTTATCCTCAGCAGAACTGACAATTCCTAGATCGAAGGCTGTATTCAGACAGTATGGTGTCCCCCCAGAAGGATTCCTTATCTCAAGCAGAGTGGTTTAGCCGCAGAAGATTAATATTTGTGAGTTGTATTCAGACAGTTCACCTTTCCCCGCAGGGTAATTTACGCTCCTCCAGCGGAGTCAGTTGATTTTCCCCAAGAGAATGGGTTCGTCCTCAGCGGAATTCTCTTTCCAGCAAGTGTTTTCCTTCCTCCCAGTGGAACTCGAAGATTAAGACTCCCCCGACAGAGTTGGTTGTGTGCTCTGGCATCTATTTTGTCAAAATACCGTGTGATATCCGTTCATTCTCCAGCAGAAGTCCAATCATACCGGGCGCATCTGCTACTCCCCAGCAGAGTTATATTCCCCAGCAGGGTTGACGTCACTCTTCCAGCATTTATTTTGCTGGAATCATTCTATAGCACCTGGCTATCCCCAGCGGAGTTGGCATTATCTTCAGCATTTATTTTGGCTGAAGCAGCTTCTGTATCCCAGCAGTGCGAGTCTGCATTTGCATTGGCATATGTGTCATACTTACATCCACCGAATAGATGCGTAGCATTTCCATGTCGAATGGATCATTGCGTCATTGTCAAACATATGCATTTTGAAACATAAACCAGGTTGGCTAACCGTTTGTGTTCAATTGTTGTTTCTCATGCAGGCTGAAGGAGCTCTTGCTCAAATGAATTACCAAACATTCAAGATCTCGACGTGAGACATTCAACGAAAGTGTCAGCTTTGGCATTATTCCCCACAGAGTTATCATGATGAAGTTCTCTTTGTCTCCGAACAGAGTTATTTGAGTAAATTTCTCTTGTTTCCCCCGCCAGAGTTAGTAGGCAAAATCTCTCCTTGGCCCCAAGCAGAGTTATTTGTCATCAAAGGGTTTCATGAATTAGAATTTCAGAGGCTGCCGCCGGTTATCAGAACAGGCGTCCGGTAGTTTGGTTTCCAAATATCTCCAGTAGAGTCCGCTTCAAAGTTGTTGTCACGTCAGTGCTACGAAGTTTGTGGTTTGGGACCAATGGAGAGATGGGTCCTAATGTGGACAATTTTATTGACGGGATTTCTTCGTGCTAGAGAAGTGGGCGTCCTAACGTGGACAAATTTGTTTCCCCGGGCCGATAAGAGGTGTTAGTCCTAACGTGGACAGGTTCGACTTCTCAGAATTGATTGAATGTGAAGTCATGACGTTGACAAAATTGATTACTCTTCGTGTTGGTGTCTTGACGTGGACAATTTATTTCCAGCAAATTTATCTTTCTTCGTATTAGTGAAACGGGAGTCCTGACGTGGACAAAGCTTTATTTCCCCAGCGATTCGACGGTGCGCAAGTCCTGACGTGGACAGATTTATCTTCCTTCGTGGTGGTGAGGTGTGAGTCCTGACATGGACGAATTTCATTTCCCCAGCGAGTCGAAGATGCGCAAGTCCTGACGTGGACAAGTTTATCTCTCTTCGTGTTGGCAAGGCGTGGGTCCTGACGTGGACAAATTTTATGTCCTCAGCAAGTCAAGAGGTGGGTCCTGACGTGGACAAATCAAGATGAAGCGTGAGTCCTGACGTGGACAAGTCTTATTTCTTCAGCGGGTCGAGATGTGAGTCCTTACGTGGACAAATCAAGACGAGTTTAGTCCTGACGTGGACAGATCCAAAAGAGAGTTTATTCCTTACGTGGAAAGACGGATTCCTTACGTGGAAAGAGGTTATTCCTTACGTGGAAAGATGTGATTCCTTACGTGGAAAGATTGTATTCCTTACGTGGAAAGATTGGAGTCCTTACGTGGACAGATCGAGATAGTATTCCTTACGTGGAAAGAAGATTGATTCCTTACGTGGAAAGAAGACGTATTCCTTACGTGGAAAGAAGATGTATCCCTTACGTGGAAAGAGAGTATTCCTGACGTGGAAGAGCTTAGTCCTGACGTGGACAAGTTATTCATAACGTGGAAAGAAGAGTTATTCCTAACGTGGAAAGAAGTTGATTCCTTACGTGGAAAAGAAGAGGTGATTCCTTACGTGGAACGAAGAGGTATTCCTAACATGGAAATATTTTATTCCTGACGTGGAACAGTTTAGTCCTGACGTGGACAGATCCAGACGAAGTTTAGTCCTAACGTGGACAGTTTAGTCCTAACGTGGACAGGTTATTCCTAATGTGGAAGAGTTTATTCCTGACGTGGAAGAGTTTATTCATAATGCAGACGAATTATCCCCAGCGAAGTTGCCGAAGTTTTTTCCGGGTTGACGGCAGGTGGAGTCCTAACGTGGACAAGTTTTAGTTGAGGTTTCTTCATGTTGACGACACAGGTGTCCTAACGTGGACAAGCAAAATTCTATCCCTGCGATGATAGAATCTTTTTTAGGCTGATGAAAATAATCCCCAGCACGGTCGTTAATGGATCAGTTGGTTGCTGTAACAACTAGATTCAATTGATGAATGTCGATCCCCAAGCAGTGGTGCAGTTTATTTCTGCGGTTGGCAAATTTCCGGGTTCTTAGTATTCAACCGTCTCGTACCTCGAATGTTTGAAGGCCGTTCGCTCTTCACCCAATCGGGTCCAAGTCGCTTGAATAGGGGCAGCTGTTGCACCCTAAAATTTGCTCAACCTATTTTACTTGGTTTATGTTTCAATTGCATTAGCATTTGCATATAGAGTCATGTACATAGTCTAATCATCTGCATAGCATAGCATAGCAAGTCATCCAACAAGGGACCAAGCACTATTCTCCTCTCTATGAGCCTATCAAAAGGTTATTGTTCAAATTCAAGCATATCCAAGTCATCAGAAAGAATTGGAAAGCTAAAGAAGTCAGTGGATCAAGCAGTGAATCTATCTCCTATCTGAGGGTATCTGAAGATCATCAAAGAAGTTATGAGTTGTGAATTGATCATGGAGAGTATGTAGACATCATGGAAGACTTAGAAAGTCATTTGGAGAAGGAGGCAAGTCCTTGATATGATCACAAGAGTTGCAGTTGAAGACAGTCAACTAGGGTTTCATCTGGGTCAACTCTGGGTCAACCCTAGGTCAAATGTTTGATTGAAAGGTATCAAGGGCTATTTGAGAGGTGTGGGGTTCATCATTTCATATATGGATAAGTATATGGTGATGTGCCAAGAATAAATCAAGAGAAATCAAGGAGAAGAGGAGTTTCTAAATTAGGGTTTCTGTGTAAAATCCCCTGATTTAGGTCAAACTTCATAGCAAGATAAGTCAACATGCAAGCTTCAAATGGATCCTTGGTCAACATGAAACTTGTAGAGGATCTCAAGACCTTTAATTTGAGTGGTGGAAGACATCAAGGAGATCTATAGAACTCAAGTTATGGTCCTTGCAAGTTACAGGTCATCTGAGGTATCTGAAATTTTGTCTGTGAAAGTTACTTGACTTCCAAGCAATTTTTACCCCTCAAGGAGATTTCAAATGAATTTATGGTCAACATAAGAGTTGTTACTTATTGTCTTAGCTTTCTAGAATGGTATGGTATGCCTTCATATGATTTGTGTAACTCTACTTATGGTCTTGGCAAGCAAAGGGTATTTTGGTCATCTGAGAATTACAGGTCATTTCAAGACTATGCCCAAAACGCATACAAGGAAGCTTCAAATGAAAAACTTCACAACATCAAACTTGCTCCAAATGACATTTTGAGTCTAGAAAAGTGATCATTAAAGATTAGAAAGGCTCATAGCTCAAGGTTTTAAATTTGGTGAATTTAATGAATAAAAAATGACCTAAAATTGAGATTTTTTCACAATTTGGCCAAATGGGATGAAATTATAGGTCATTTTGATTGGAAAAAGTGTTTTAAGAACATTGGAAAAAGTGGATTTTTGAGTTGGGTTCAAGATTTGAAAGTTATGCTTGGTTACTTACAAAGGAAGTTACATAATCCAAATCCAAGGGAAAGTGTGCATGGGAAGTTTCTACAAGGTTCTAGAGGTTTCTATTTCCATCTATATATTGAATTGAATAGCTTCATGCCATGGTTGGTGATTCATTGTGCTCATAACACCAAGTTACACTTCAATATTCCATTTTGCAAAACCCTCTCAAACTCCATAAAATCTCTATCAATTTCCATTTTTCTTGATTTGATCATCATTAACATCATTCATACATCCAATTTCCATCAAAGATTTGTTTGAATTGAAGAGGAATCGTGCCATACAACTTCATCATCCAAGGAGCAAGAACTTTGTGATTGCAAGATTCAAGGCATTGGAACAAGATCTTCTGCATACAGAACAAAGAATTGAGTGTGTGGATCAAGTTCAGAGCATTGAAAGCATTGGATCAAGAGAATTCTACAACTGTTTTCACCATTTACACCAGGTTGGTTTTCTCTTCGAATTGCTTGAATTAGTTAGCATGTTAGAGATCTATTAGGTTAGCATTGTTAGGTTAGGTTAGATGATTAATCCTGGTGAGTTTGAGGAAGTTTCATGAGGTTTGCCAATGGTGCACCAATTCTGTTAGGGTTTATAACATCAAGAATAATGCACGATAATCTTAGGTTTATAGCTTAAAATGATCAGTGAAAGGTGTAGATCATGCTAGGGTAAAGATTAGCAAGGTTTGGTATGGTTGATGACAGTGCATAATGGTGGAGTCACTACCTTCTACCTATCGGGTTCGATTGTTGATTGAGTTTTAGAAGAAACCATTGCCATGGCTGTGTAGAGGGAAGAGAATGGAGCGTTTTTGGTCTTTACATCGTATGAATTCATTGAGAGTCAAGGGAGAACAGAGAAGTGGAAAATTAGTGCATGGTGAGGTTTTTCAGAAACCCTAGGGTTCCAAGGTTGAAGACGAACCCTGGGCCATTGGATCCATCATTTGACCTTGACTCTGAGACCAATCCTATGGCTAGTATTCAATTGGAAAACGGAGGGAAATTTGAAAGCAGAAACGCTGCGTTTCATTAATTCCCTCAGAATGGGCTTCGTAATCGCTTGCTATTCGTACCCCTAAACGCAAGGCCCAATGAGATTATAACTAGTTTTATTACTTTATGCACTGTTTCCCTTTTTTTGTTTTTTTGTTGTGTCTTCTGAATGCATTGGGCCCAGACGCGCTTGCTATGCGCGCCCCACAGTCTGGGCCCATCTCTCATTTTCAACTGATTTTATTACTAGATGCACCCCTCATCTCATTTAATTCCACATTAATTCCTTTCATATTTTTTAATTCTTTGAAAATTCATAACAAATAGAAAAATGCATGTTTTTAATTGGTTGTTTTTGCATATTGTTCATATTTGTGTCAAGAAAATTATCACATAAAAAATTTTAACATTTCCTTTTATTTTGTATTTTTAGCATATTTTTCTTTTAAATAGGATTAAATAATGTGTAGTTTAGTGCATGAATTTGGTGATTTTAGTTTGATTAAATGCTTTTATATTTTTGATCCATTCTTTTTATGTTGATTAGCTTAGACCTTTATCTTGTGTATAAAATTTAGTTCATATTTTTAGGACTTAATTTTTAGATGATTTGTTTAGGTGTGAATAACATGATCAAAACTAGGGTTTAGGAGATAACATAGGTGAATTACATCATTTCCCTTAGGAGTTGTAGATTGAATCTTTGGGGTATGGGACTATAGGGATTATGGGTAGATAATAGATCCCTTAGAAATTACTAGGTTTCCCCTATTCTACTATTACTATCAGTATACTGCTTATATTTGTTTGACTGTGTGGTGTGCCCTCTCTAGGGTTATTTCATTTGTCTGTGTGGGGTATTGGGTTGCTTGGGGATTGGGAGAGCTGAAGACTTTGATGATGAAGGCCATTGGAGATCAAGAGAATGAAGACCAAATTCCAGAGTTGATGAGGAGAATCCTTTGCTGGCAGCTGTTGAGGAGTATAGGATTTAGGGGCTAGGCAGAGCTCTAGAATAGAAAACTTGATTCACAAACATGGAGGGCCTTGTCTGCCTCCATTCTTTCTCTATGATTCAAAGTCTCTTTCAAATATCCACCTCCTTCCTTTGGAAGGATTAGTGAATGTATTTGAAAGATAGAACTTTTGAGGGAAAATTGTCTGTATAATGTTAACAGTTAATGAGCCACCCTTGGTAGGCAGTTTACTGTTTAACATTCATTTCATCTTGTTGACTGATATTCATCCTGAAGATTGAGACTCGAAGAAAAGCCATTGCAGATGGAAGACTGATGACAGAGACCTTGCTTGGAGGCTGTGGAGATGGAGATTGATGCTTGCTTGAAGCTTGTAGCTGTTTGGAGATGACTTGAAGCCAGATGTTAATGCAGAGCTGCTGTGGCTGTTTATTTTTTAGCTGTTTAATTTCTGATGTATTGTTTGGTTTTCCCTGACTGTATTGTTTGCTGTTTACCCTGTGAGGTTGAAAGTGAATTCTGTTCACTTTTGCCTGTTGTTTTCTAGGTTCGAGGTTGAGTGGGACTCCCTTGCCTCGCTTGTATTGTTGCATCTATGCATTTTACTGCTTTACTGTATATTTGCTATTGTTTCTGTTTCCGTCTATTCCCTTAGGATCTCTGTTTCTCTCTGTGCAAGAGAGGAGCATGATAGACACTAGGTCTTAACCCATGCATGATAACATTAGGTTAGTTTGATTCCCTTTTCAACCGTAGGTTAGAGTTCTGTCTCTTCTTTCTCAAAACAAACAGAAAAACACAATAAGATTTCAAACCTAATAAAAGACACTTCTTCCGTCAATTTTTGTCCGCTTGGACTGTTAATCAGGAAAACCCTTTTTCAGAAGGAATAAAAACAATCAAAACAGACTTGTGTCGTACGTGGCCCGAACTACGTTTGCTCTGATCTTTCATGATGTATGAAAGTACGTAGGCATAGGATGCGATATCCTAGCGAGCAACCTTCCCCTCCTTTCCCGTAGGTAGGCGAACTACGTTGACTTTGATTTCTCGTTTCAGACGGGAATACGTAGGCATAAAGTGCGATACTTTGCCGAGTCATTTTATTTTCCTTTAACCCCAGACCTGTAGAGTAGATAGAATAACAATCGGTACCAGAAAACAAGCGTGGATCCCGTCGAGTACGACGGACGTGAGGGATGCTAATACCTTCCCCTTGCGTAACCGACTCCCGAATCCAAGATTTGGTTGCGATGACCATTCCTTTCCCCGTTTTGCGGTAGGTTTACCTCGAGCGTTTCCTTTCCCCTCCGTTGGGATAAATAACGCACGGTGGCGACTCTTCTGTTCAGTCGGCGCCGATTTTCGCAGCAGCGACACCCAGCTATTTGTAAACCTACCAAAAACGACTTGTGTTCATTATTTGTCCATTGTTTCACTACAATGTAACAGTAAAGTTTCTTTAAATCAACATGGTAGAGATTAATGAATTAGCATAGTACTGGTAAGTAGTTAAAATATAACATAAAAAATTTTAAAACTCAAGAAAATATGCAAGCATGTTGAAACCCTAAATACTAAAGTGTTCACACTAAATATAGTTCACCATCGATAATTTGCTTCTTAAATTAATCACTTAATTGTTTTCTATATTTTTATTTGGACAAAAAAAAGAGAACAAAACATATTGAACTCCATATCAGTTCTCATTTGATTGCAAAAAGAGAAAAACTAGCACATATATATCTTATCAGACAGAACAAGATAATCCTTCTAATCATGTTGAGTCATTATCATGGAACCCAAATACATACCTTTTTTTCAGTTTTCACAGTTGGAACTTTGACCAGAATCAAAATTTTTATTCCGCTCATCATCACTTTCATCCTCCTGTTTGTCAAAAGAACAAAGCTTCATCTCATTCTGATTCTGCTTGTCAAAAGAACAAAGCTCCATCTCATTTTGATTCTCATACTCGGTGTTAAAACTGTCGAACATGGTGGTGCCACCAACTTTAGAACGTATTGTTGCGATGTTCATGTAAAACAACAGCAAACACCTTCCACCATTCTCATCCATCACGATCTTTCTCTTAACCACCTTCTGGAAAAAAACCTTTTTTTCTATCTTCTTGATTCAGGTAAAGCCTTCTTTCTTAGATAAGGGTTTTGCTTTTTCTATGAACAAACTAAAACCTTCTCTCAAATGTTTTACTTTTGATAATAGATACAACAATTTGCGTTTTTGACTTGGAAATATGGCTATGAAAAAAGTGATCAAAATAACTACAAACCAATGGTTTTTTTAATGCAAGTATTTTTATTTTATGCGATCAAAGTTTAAAATTTAATGGAAGTATCGGTACAATATAATGTTTACCAAAAATAATACGCTAATGTATTTTATATTTGTATTTTGGTATTTCCTTTTTATAAATTTATCTAATTTGATTTTACTATTTACTCCATTGGTCCCAGAATGTATTTCTATTTCAACAACACCAAATGCCAAAGGGAAGTATTGATCATTGGGATTCCTACCCACAACAATTAGCAGTTGTCCTCCATATTTGGTCTTTAAGTGACATCCATCAACCCCGATAAATCCTCCATATTTGGTCTTTAAGTGACATCCATCAACCCCAACAAATGGTTTACATCCGTTTATAAAACCTTTCTTACAACTATCAAAATAAAAGTAAAATGAGCCAAACCTTGGTTGTATCGAGGGCATTGGTCTATCAACATTATTCCTCACAGTATTCCAAGGATTAACCTTTGTCAATTCAGTTGCATACCTCCATAGATCTGTATACTGTTTATTAGCATCACCTTCAATTATTTTCTTTGGAATCATATTTACCCTTCATGCTCTAGCAACACTTATACCCACTGAGAAATTTTGTCTGATATCTTGCATAATATCATGAATTCTAATTGTTTCAGTTGTTTGAATTCTCTTGACAATAACTTTCGCCACCCACTTTGAGCTTGCATATATGTTATTCAAAACCCTAGCACATGTGTGGGTATCCACCAATGTTTTTATAGCATATGTGATTAGAAAAATAACAAGTGTACTATTTTGCCTATGTAGTAATAAGGGATAAAGTCCCAAATGTCGATCTCAATGACAGCTTGAGGATATAGAGTTATGAGTTCAATTTAACTAAACAAAAGCTTAGGGCTTTTGGATTGTTTGGTTAATTTACAAAAAAAATTGCACATAAAATAAATAAAGTAATGGAGTGGTTTAGAAAATATATGAGTAAACTATGCTAGAGATAGTGTATGATCTGACTCAGTAACAACTCTGAATTAACATTGCAACAACTTATTATAGCTAATTAATTACCGATTCTTTAAAATGTTTACTCCTAAGTCCTTAGTGAGAAAACCTTTAATCATCCACCCTAATTCATATGTCCATAGAGGATTACAGATGAAATTAAGAAATCAATTATCAAAAATATTCTGGTTTCTATAGGGTATCCCTAGTCCTAGGTGATATCTACTATAGGATAGTCCAAAGCAAAGAATTAACAACACGGTCCATCCTAATCATTAATCGAAAGTCAAACTCTATTTGTCCGACAGGGCAAGCATTAAGAATAGCTAGAGATCAAATCAATTATGAAAAACAAAGAGATTATTTTTGCAATACTAATATCAGAGTCATTACATATCCAAATCAGGGACACCGGCCTAGCATTGGGGGATTTATCTACTCATATTGTTTAAAGAAAATACAATGTAAAAAGTAGACATTACAAGAATTTGGATAAACTCGGATCATCAATTGCTTCCGCTCATGAAAATCCTCCGTCCTCCAAAATCTTGTGCTTTCCAATCTTTGATCGTAAAATTCTTCTCCAGTCAAAAAGTCCCTTCTTTTATCGTCCAAACTCATTTAAATAGAGAAAAGTCAAATAACAGTAGGTAGAAATGCCAAAAATACCCTCCAGGTTAATAAATAGTTGAAATCAGCAAAAACGGGAAAAATCAGCGTCAATTTGTTCATATGCACATATCAAGAGAAATACGTACAAAAGTAAGGATTATCTACCTCTAATATTGACACGAGGAGAGATTTAGCTACCCATAACCATGGTAGCTTGAGCAACAAGTAACAAACAAAGCTTTTGGAGCATCAAACTTGAAAGGATCAAAAATTGAAGCTTAAAAGTTTTGATTTCTAAGTAGAAATGAAGAAGATGATTTTTTTTCTCTTCACAAAATTTTCTAAGTTACAAAAGATTCTTAAAAAGTAAGTTATGTTCCAAAAATTATCAAAAAGTGCTAAAATACACATGTTCTGCCCAGGCAACTTCGTCGGGCGAGCCATAGAATTCGCCGAGCGAAATCCTTTAGTACAACCATGTGACAACAACAGTGTAAACAAGATGGAAAAAAATATCTGAGTTCGCCAGGAAAAATAAAGCTTCGTCGGGCGAATCCCTTTCGCCTCTCGTTCGCTAGGAGAATCAGGCAGCGAACCACTTTCAGTAGCTATTGGAATTTCAAACTTCTTTTGCCTGGTCTCTCGCCAGGCCTTTGTCGGGCGAAACTTCCCTTTCGCCTCTCTTTTGCCAGACGATGGTCTTAATTTCTTCGACATGCGACTTTCTTCATTTCTTTGCTTTTTCTTTCAATTTTTTCTGCACCCTTTTACAAAATTTGCGACAAAACTAAAAAAATATTAAAAATACCAAATATATAAATTGATGTAAGAATCACTTAATAAATAAGTTTTTTTCGCAATCAGAAGTATGGAAAAGAGCTTAAAAGTTCCGTAAATTGATACGAAAACCATTCTAAACTTGACACATATCAGGCACCTTTATACTTTTTTTTCTCGCGCATTGGCATTTATTAGTCCACTTTGAGACGATAATTGAGACTCAACCTTCATTAGGATAAGTAACCGGGTGAGGGTTACCAAACTTAGAGAGATTAGTTGTATTTATTGCCATTATTCACTTTTCGGTACCTTTAGTCGTTCTCTCAATCAACCATATACATGCAATTATTTTTAATCATGTCGGACTATCACTAAGAACTAATCAGGGAATACTTCTCAAATCCAAGTACTATGGTACAAATCTACACGTTGGACTCATTTCCTTACTCTAGGGAATCTAGAGTGTTCAGGTTATACCTATGTTTTCAAACTTCCCCAATGTCCCTAATTCTAGCTTCTCTTCCCTCAAGCTTTATATACCTTCTCAACTACCATAAAATCACAGTATTCACATGAAAAAAATTCTACGGTCCTAATTCAGGGAGAAATTCAAAGTTGTTTCAATAAAACAACACACAAAAACAGAAATAAAAAGTAATAAAAGGAAAAACTAAAAACAGTAAATCCTCCCCCAAACTTGAAATAAACATTGGCCTCAATGTTTTAGCACAAGTGAGAGAAGTGTGACTCATAGTGATTAAAAGTTTGGGTTGCCTTCTACGTAGTGCTTCATTTAACGTCGCATGGCTCGACGGTTCATTCACCCTGTTATGGCGGATGCTTTAGCTTCCACACCTTGTTGCTTGTCTTTTTTGAAACAAGGAAACCATCTTTTTCATAGATAGAGACATCTTCTTGCAACAAATGACTTCCCACTTCCGTAGCCTTGCCTCGATGCCACTTTTTCCTCTTTCTTTCGACTTTAGGAATGGGTCTTTGAGTGCTTATGCTTATCGAAGCTGAAGACGATGGCCCCCTCTGCGAGATTATGTGTGATACTTTCTCTGATGGTGATCTAGGGATTTGACATCCCCCACATGTTATGATCATGCCAATTGGAGAGTGATTATCTTTTTCCTCTCTTTGGTTCTTGATCTCAAACATTTTTAATGTTATTTCCTCATCATATGCTTTTAAAGTTAGCGTGCCTTTTCCATATCGAAATTGCATCTCTTGTAAGCAAGAATGGTTGACCAAGAATGATAGGAGTCTCTTCATCTTCCAAAATATCCATGATCTCAAAATCAACTAGAAAGCTAAATTTATCAATTGTCACCAGTGCATCTTCTGCTACCCCATATGACTGCTTAGTGGTGTGATCAGCAAATTTTAAATTTGTCCCTGTATCATTCACCTTTCCAATACCAAGATTTTTAAAGATAGATAATGGCATGAGGCTCACACTAGCACCAGAAACAATTAGGACCTTCTTGAAAGTTCTGTCTTTTATAGCGCATGGGATTGCTACAGATTCATGATCTTTCCGCTTTATGGGGATTCTCCCACCTTGTGATATTTCACTATATTTCTCGATTGAAATTTCCATCTCCTATCCCGTTGGCTTCTTATTACCGATTACCTCTTTCATGAATTTTTGGTACGTGGAAATTTCCTCGAGTGCTTCAAAGAAAGGAATATTGATCTCTAGCTTTTTAAACATTGTGATAAATTTCTCAAAGTCTTTCTCTTTTGGATCCTTCTTTGTCACTCTCGGAGGGTATGGTAACTTAATCACAGGTTTAGCCTCCTTTTTCTTTTTCTCGTCAATTGGCTTTACAAATGGTATAGCTTTTTCTGGTTCTTGCTTATTTTCCCTCACTTCCAAATCTACCTCTATGACATTATCATCATTTTTTTCCCTTTCTTCTTTATCTTCAGCAACTTCTTGTTGTGACAACATTAATATTCTCATGATTTCTTGGATTTGGTATTGTTGTGCTTGGAAGGGTACCTTGAGCTTGCATTGATATTTGTTGTGCTATATGACCCATCTGAACTTCAAGATTTTTGATCGAAGCGGTGGTGTTTCTTTGATTATTTTGGGTCTCTTCTTAAAATTGCATATTGTGAGCTTTCATCCTTTCAACGGCTATTTCCCACTCTGCTTTCTTAGGAGCTTGTTGTTGATGTTGGTACTATGGTTGATTCTTATCTTTCCAGGAAAAGTTAGGATGATTCTTCCACCCCGGATTATAAGTATTAAAATATGGGTTGTTCTACTTCAAAATTTTATCTCTTCAATTTGTTGCGCAGTTGCAACACAGTGCATGGTAAAATAAGGTCCACCATAAATCTCACAGTTAACAGCTTAAACAGGTTGAACTTGGGTTACTTGTTGAGTACCTAAATTCATGGCTTTGAGTCTTCTCTCCACTTCAACGGCCAATTGGTCTTCTATGTTCATAACCTAATTTGCAAGTTTCAAGTCGATCACACCCTCGGGTTTACTTACACTTCGGTCATATAATTCCAGATATTCATTTGCAGCAATGGCTTCTATGATCTTCTTGATAATAGTGTTTGTTGTAAAATTTGATGAGCCACCAGCATCTGTATCAATAAGTTGCTTAGTCTTCATTCTGAGGCCATTCACAAATATCTGCATTTGTTCAGTCTGATCCAAATTATGAGTGGGACATGCCACAAATAGCCTTTTGAACCTCTTGTATGTATCACCCAATGATTCCCCTTCCTTCTTCTTAAAATTCACAATGTCATATTTTTTGCAAATATAAACATAAGCAGGAAAATACTCATTCAGAAAAGTTATCTCCATTTGCTCCCAAGTCATAATACTTCCAGCAGGTAACGAGTAGAGCCACTCTTCGGCATCTTCGGCTAGAGTGAATGGAAACATCCTCAATTTCTTTGCTTCTTCAGTATGCCCCTCAATCTTGAGTGTAATGCTCATAGTAAGAAATCTCTGCAGATGTTTATTTGCATCTTCATTGATTTTTCCTATAAAAGGTCTCTTCTCCAAATGACGGATGGTTGATGGGTGCAACTGAAAGTTTGGAACATTCACTAGTTGATTTACAATGGTCAAATGACCCAAAGAAGTGTTTGCCCCTCCATAATCCCCAGGAAGCCTTTCTTGTGGTTCAGCCATAGTTGGTTGTTCTAACTCTTTGCCAGATTCTATGTCCGAGTGCACTGAAACCTCATCCTCTCTTTCTTTTTCAGATTATGACTTCTATGCCTCTAATGTCACCAGTCTTGCTTACCTAGCCTGTCTAAGCCTAGCGTGCAAATTTTTATCTGGTTCTGCGTCAAAAGTAAAATCAGTTGAGGGCTTTCCTCAAATACAATGGTTAGACAAGGATTAGAAAAAAATAATTACAAAAATAATATTTAAAAAACTGGAAATAAAAATTTTAGTTGCGGAGCAACAAAATTTTAATTGAAATAGATCTATAAACTCTATTATCTTTGGCAGTCCCCAACAACGGCGTTAAAAACTTGATTGAAAAAATAGCAAGTGTATTATTTTTCCTATGTAGTAATAAGGGATAAAGTCCCAAATGTCGATCTGAAGGACTGCTTGAGGATATAGAGTTCTGAGTTCAATTCAACTAAACAAAAGCTTGGGATTTTGGATTGTTTGGTGAAGTTACAAAACAATTGCACATAAAATAAAGAAAGTAATAACGTGCTTTAGAAAATATATGAGGAAATTATGCTAGAGATGATGTATGATCAGACTCAGAAACAACTCCGAATTAACACTACAACAACTTATTGTAACTAATTAATTATTGATTCTTTATAATGTTTACTCCTAGGTCCTTAGTGAAAAAACTTTTAATCATACACCCTAATTCCAATGTTTATAGAGGATTATAGATGAAATTAAGCAATCAATTATTAAGAATATTCCGGTTTCTATAGGGTATCCCTAGTCCTAGGTGATATCTACTATAGAATAATCCAAAGCAAAGCATTAACAACAGTGGTCCAACCTAATCGTTAATAAAAAATTAAACTCAGTTTGTTAGACATGGCAAGCATTAAGAATAGTTAGAGATCAAATTAGTTATGAAAAAACAAAGAGATTGTTATTGCAATACTAATATCAGATTCATTACAGATCCAAATTAGGGACACCCTCTAGCGTTAGGGGGTTTAGCTACTCATATTGTTTAAAGAAAATACAATGTAAAAAGTAGACATTACAAGAATTTGGATAAACTCGGACCGTCACTTGCTTACGCTCATGAAAATCCTTCGTCCTCCGAAACCTTGTGCTCTCCAATTTTTGATTGCAAAATTCTTCTCCATTCAAAAGTCCCTTCTTTCATCGTCCAAACGCATCTAAATAGCGAAAATTCAAATAACAATAGGTGGAAATGCCAAAAATACCCTTCAGGTAAGTAAACAGTTGAAATCAGCAAAAACGGGAAACATCAGCGTCAAGGCCAACACGGCCCGTGTCAGCTGACACGGGTGGCCGTGTTGGCTCCCTGTGTCTTTTTTTCAATTTCCTTGTCCCATGCATGCTGACACGGCCTGTGTCAGCCCACTGTTTCGCCTTAATTTCCTCTTTAAACTCCATGCAAGATGATACCGCCCGTGTCAGGTGACATGGGTGCCTGTGTCAGGTGACACGGGTGCGTGTGTCAGTCCACTTTTTCGCCTTAATTTCCTCTTTAAAATCCATGCAAGCTGACACGGCTCGTGTCAGGTGACACGGGTGCCCGTGTTGGCCCTTACTAGGATGGCCAAAATCCCACCAAAACTCCGTAGATTTCCTTTTTCTCGTACCGAGTTCTTCCTGAATGCTTATCTAAACTTAAAAACATTAAAGAGACAGAACCAAAGCATAAAATATAGAAAAAGGGAAGTAAAGCAACTAAACATATAACAAGATTACCTAAAATTAACAGTAAAAGAAAGTATAAAAGCCACCCATCAATATGTGTGCTTGTGGCCTACTTTTGAGCATAACACTAAAAAAAACACATTTAGCCTTGCATTCTACCCTTACCCTATAACTTTCACTTTTCACAAATATAATTTCCCTACCATTTAACACTGACGACTCACGAATTACCTCTCTAAAATCAACTAGAGAAATAAATTTCACACTCCACTTAAACTTGTAGTCCTTATTGAGTTGCTATTACTTAAACTTATTAAACTTAGGCTTTTCATCACTAGATTCATTTGGATCTCAACTGTCTAATTCATCACTATAATAATCATCTTTTTCAATTTTCTTGTTAGGCCTACCTAAGAATCCATTAACTCTCTCCTCTACATTTATAGGTAGAGTTACATCAACTCCATCAAATCCATCTAAAAGAGCAGTAGTTCTTTCATCCTCATTATCATCTAGCCCATCAACAACCTCATCTTCTAATTCTTCCATATCTGTTACCCCATTAGCTCACTTAGGAACCCTTACCTTAAGTTCTATGTTCTCAACATCATGTTCAATAAATATATCTCCATCAACTTGATTTGCACAAGCATAAGCTGCAAAATCGTATGCATCATCATCATTTCTTATTTTAAAGAAATCATCATCAATTTCCAATATTTAGTCTACAACCTATAAGTTCCTTCCTTGTACCCCCACCTACTCACCAACTTGCAAATGGTTTCATTGTCCAGTTCTCAATGTGCTTCCTAGATACATTTGAATTAACACCCCCTCTATAAATAATCTCCTTTTGCTTGACCATAATAAATTCACCCCCATGGTGAAAACTAACATTGAAATGTTGCATATCTTGTTAATAAAGGTTCATATAACATTAAATTTCTATTTCGTATGCAAGCAAATCGAAATCACCTAGGGTTCAATGTCGTAAATAACCACGGTTACAGTTCACAATAAAGGTCGAAATCACTTACATCATACATGGTAGCTTCAATGTCGTCTCCTTCCTCTTCTTCTGCAACCGAGACTGTTGATCACCACTCCGTCTACAATCGCAATGGTCCTCCTTCACAAGAGCTAAATTTGGTAATTTTAAGGGATGGTAACCCTAACTATTATGGGATGGGGGTAAATAAATATTTACAATGAGAAATGTTAAACCAAAATTAAAAGAATAATGTCATGGTGTCATGCTGAATAGGTTCCACGCTGGCAAATTGAGAGAATCTTGGGTGAAATGTGGCAATCGGGGGCCTAAGTGACGGAATTTGGGTATTACGAGGGAGGATTAAAAAATCTTTTACATAGGAAAAAAGCGAATCTCGCTATCTTTGTAGGAGTGTTGTGTATTTTTAACCCTTTTCTTATTGATATTAGTCTAATGCTTATGTTAGATACTAGTTATTTGCATATATAAGTTGTTAAGTAAGTTAAATTTGTAGGGGTGTTGTGTATTTAACCTTTTTCTTATTGATATTAGTCTAATGCTTATGTTAGATACTAGTCGATTGCATATATAAGTTGTGATCGTACCTGACCAGAAGGGGATCTATGACCTGCCACGCGTCGTTGATCTCCTAGCTGTTCACCAGAGGTAAGGAAGAGGAGGGGGTGTACCTGAAACGCACTCTGATGGCAAAGTAAGTGACGGGCAGAGTGGAAGCAAGTATAGAGAGAGAGTAAGAGAGTTAAGTTACCTGACCCTCTAGTGAAGATGGTATTTATAGTGAGCCCCCAGCGCAGGGCCAACGGTTTCCTAGCATTGGGTTGGGCTGTCAGGCCCAATGTTAGTAACTGCTAGGGCTAACGTAGCGTCGTGAATACCAGCACGTGGTTTTTTCCCTAGGGTAACTGTTACGCGCTATCTAGGAGAAGGAAGACCGAATCTCTAGGACGTGGGTAGTTACTTTATGATGTGTCCCTGCGTGAGGGACACGTGGGGAACGTGGGGGGAGGCTCAAGGAGCTCCCTGGGCAGGCTGGGTTCTGCTCGACGACGGGGGAGGAAGAGGTTGGCTGGTCGGCTATGAGGGTCATGCCCGACGGCTGTTGGCCTATACCCGACAGGGGAAAGGTTGTGCTCGATGGAATTCTGCCCATCAGCGTGGTACTCTTGGGCCCAACCTCATTGGGTTTTGGGCCTGCTTGGTTGTGGACTAAGCGTCGGCCCAGTCCAGAACAATAGTCCCCCAAGTCGTTGTCCGCGGTCAGGCGAGCTATGGCTTGAGCAAGGACTGGTGTCAGGCATGTCGACATGTCGGGCAGGGAGCACTCACGTCGGTCGTGGAGCAATCGTGTGGGGTAGGTGGCTGAACGACAAGGTGGAGCCTGTGAACGAGGGAAGAACCTGAAGAGACGCAGTGAAGATGGAGAGTCACCACGTGTCTTCTTCTGACAGTTATGGGCTAGTCACTTGAGTGCCTAGCGACACTTTGTTTCCCGTGCTAGGGGTATATATGCGTTGATCTAGCTCGTCTTTTTGTTCATTCGCTTATTCGCAACTACTCAACATTACAAGACTTCTACCCGACATCTGGGATTTTTCTGCCCGGCGACAACCTTTCAGCATCCACATCAAGTAAGTTTCTGTAGTCTTCCTGGTGTTTTTTGTTATTCACGGTGGTGTTTCCGGCGGCCCCGCTGGGGGTGCTGGGAATACCGTGGGTTTTTCCAGCGAATACGCCGGAGGATCCTTCAAAATTAGGGTAGAGAATGACCGTCCCCGGCCCTGGCGATGGGTGCCCCGGGGAGGGTTTGAAAGAACTTTGAATTCCTCGAGGATAATGGGATGAATGCCCCGGGCACAAGTGGATGCGTGCGTCGAGGGCAGAGGATGTACTCTCTGGTCTCCTCAGGGGTTAAGATTGACCCCAGCTTGTCCTACGAGCTGTTAGGCGACCACGCCCTTTCACTTGAACTGTGGTGGAAGGGTGGATTTGATTTAGTTGTCGAATTCACCAAGTTCCTCTGCTTTTCAGGTATAAAATGGTTGGATCCTCCGAAGAGACCTTTGAAGGAGTGGGTCGGGGAGGAACCCTTAAATTATATGTTGAGGTTCGTCCTTAACGAATCTGATGTGTTTGCGGTGATATAAGACAGAGTGGCGGGGAGCCCCCGTCAGTTCCGTACGTGCCGCCCCCGGGAGACCGATCGCATATGCTCGCGATATCTTGGCAGTCGGTTCCCGATGTACAAGTTCTCCTTTAAGGAGGTGGGAATGCGAATGCCCTTCACTGGCTTCCTGCAAGGCGTATTCGATCATCTCATGCTGGCGCCATTCCAACTTCAACCGAATTCCCTAGCTTTCATCCGAGCATTCGAGATCGTCTGCAACTGCCTAGAGCTCGGGGCCACCATTCCTCTATTTTTCTGCGCTTCCACCTGCAACGCCAGACAACGGTTGGTCGACATAGCTGGGTTTCGCTGAAGCAGGCGATCAGGCTCTTTCGACCGTACACTAACTCTGTTAAGGGTTTTAAAGATCGCTGGTTCGTGGTTATGCCGGACATGGACGAAGCGTATGAGACCATATTTCGAAAGGAAGTTGTGGTCGTGGATGGGCGTACCGAGGACAACTATCAATCTAATTTCCCCTTGGACTGGGGGGACCTGCATTTTCGTTCGGGTACTGACAGCTTCATCTTCAGGCCTGGTCGGCTGGGTGAGGAGGACAACTTGGTTTTCTGAAGGTTGGTGGACTCCGTCGGTCATCTTCCTCCTTGGAAGTGTGTGTCCTCCGACGGGGAGTATATCTGCGACGAAGAAGGGCAGATACTGACAGAGGCCCGGTATATTAACGTAAGGGCCCTGCTCGAATGCAGGACAGAGGCTGAGGCTCATCGGCTCCTAGGTAGTTTGCGTGCATCTGGGCTGATCCTGTCACTTGTCTATATTTTGCTTCTAACTGTTTTTCTTATGTTCGTCTTGCAGGTTCAATGGGTTCCGTGGAGGAAAGAGTGATGAAGCTGGTGAATAGGGGTAGCCGTCGTGCTCCAGGTCTGGCTCCTGCTGCGCGGAGGGAGCTGGTCGTTGCTTCTTCGGGAAGGACCTCATCCCCACGGGGAACTAGGTCCCTGATGCAGCCCTCGGTCCCTAAACGGTGACGGGAGGATGAGGCGCCTCAGATTGATCTCACTGACGGTTCCCCGGATTGCAGGTTCTTCTTGCCCCCTTGTTGTCTCCGGCCGAATTTCTTTTCGGGGAGGAACGATCCGGGGGTGGCCCCGGAAGAGGCGAAGAGCATATTGGCTGCGGGCAAGGAGGCTCGGAGGAAAATGATGTCCGCGGATCTGGCGACGATGGGGAGGGTCTTTGAGACGGCCTATGTGCTGAATGAGGCGGGGTGCTCCTCGGAGGACCTAGCTACTGTCAAGAACGACCTTGTGGTGTCTGAGGAGGTCCAGGCCAAGCTGGCGGCCGACTAGAAGGAATATCAGAAGCAGGACATGCTCCACCGGGAATGCATTGGGGAGCTGAAGAAAGCCCTGAAGGAAAGGGATGAAGAGCTGAAGGGGGTCAAAGGTCACATCGCTGAGCTCTAGGAACTGGTCGCCCCTGCCGAGGAGGAGTCCGAAGAGGATCGGTTGGTCTCGTCTAGGAGAGGGCTGGTGGCCAAGGTTCGTCAGCTCGAGGAGGATTGTCTAGGGGCCGTCGAACTGGGCTTTAAGCATGCTGTCGACCAACTCAAGATCGTCAACCCTGACCAAACAACCGATGGGATTGGTCCCTTTCATCAGATCCAAGACGATCGAATCGTGGCGCCCGGAGGCTCGGACGACGAGGAAGACGACCAGGATGCCCGCGTGCCCGGTAATTTTCGGCCTACGCGCCATGTTTCAATTTGACTTATGGGCTTGTGCCCATTTATTGTAATGTTTGACTTCTGGGCTTGTGCCTGTTTATGGAATTTCTTGTTTTCTTGTTTGTGTGTGTGCTCAATTATTTATGCATGATTCATATTTCTGTTTGCATTGTATGCTTGCTTGTACATTTGTTATGCTTAAAGTATATTTTTGCTAAGTTGGGAGTGGTAGCTCGACTTCCGTTGTGCCTGGTAGTATAGGGAACTGGCCGGTTGACCGGGGTGGTTACTTGGTCGGTTACGGGGCTGGACCACGATTGTGGACAAGTCCTCGTGGCGTGAACGTCCCATCGCGAGCTAGGTGTTCTGCCGGTCTTGGTACTGCAGCGCGACTCTCGGTCGAGTGGTCGCCGTCGAGCAGAGCGTTCTGCCCGCACACACAAAGGGCAGGTGCTAGCTATTTCTTTAATTTCGGGGAGATGCGGTCGTACCACGCCGTGATCCTGTGGTCGCGAGGAGGGTTCTCACGAGCAATGTTTAACTATAGTATTTTTTTAGCTTTTCAGCGTTCCATGGTCGAGCTATCTGATCCCCGTGTAGGTTTTCAAGGTAGTAGGCCTCGTGCTCCATCTTGTCCCGAACACGATATAGGGCTTCCCAATTTGTGGCGAGTTTTCCCTCGTGTGAGTCCTTGTGATTTCTTCGTAGGACCAGGTCGCCGACCTAGAACTCGCGCTTTAGGACTTTGCTGTCGTAGCGAAGGGTGATCTTTTGTTTTAGCATAGCTTCGCGGAGAGCTGCTCCTGATCGAATATCCTCGACTAGGTCGAGCCCCTCCCAGAGAGCCTCGTCGTTGGTTTCCTCCTTGAGGGGGCTTCGATCCTTCTGGACGGATCTCTTATCTCCACCGGGATCACCGCCTTGGTTCTGTACGTAAGACGGAATGGGGTTTCCCCGGTGGTCGAATGAGGCGTTGTTCGGTATGCCCACAGCACGCTGTGGAGCTCCTCGACCCATCCTTTCTTGGTGTCGCCGAGTCTTCGCTTCAGTCCCCGGAGGATTACTCTGTTCGTGGCCTCGGCTTGGCCGTTCGTTTGTGGATGCTCGACCAAAGTGAAATGGTGTTTGGTCCCGAGTTTGGTGACGAAGTCCCGGAATTTTTTGTCCGTGAACTGTGTCCCGTTGTCGGTGACTATGGCGAGCGGGACGCCGAGCCTGGCGAGGATATTCCTCTTGTAGAAATGGAGTATGTTGTGCATCGTGATCTTGGCGAGGGCTTCGGTTTCGATCCATTTGGTGAAGTAGTCGACGCCCACCATCAGATACTTGTTCTGATAGGAGCCCAGGGTGAACGAGCTGAGGATATCCATCCCCCACCAGGCGAACGACCAAGGGGAGGAAAGGGACTTGAGCTCGCTCGGAGGGGCGAGGTGCATGTCCCCGTGACACTGGCACCTGTCACACTTCTTGACGTGTTCCTTTGTGTCCTCCTGCATCATTGGCCAGTAGTATCCAGCATGTAAGGCTTTCCTTGCCAAAGACCATCCTCCGAGGTGTTACGCGTTGATGCCCTCGTGCACCTCTTGCAGGATGGTCGAGGCTTGGGTTTTGTCGACGCATTTGAGGAGGGAGATCGAGAATCCCCTTTGGTAGAGATTGTTGTCGAGCAGGACATACGAGCAGGATCGTTGTTTGACCGCGCCGACCTCTTTAGTGTCGTCGGGCAGGTGCCCCGTGTTGAGGTAGGCATATATGAGGGTCATCCAGCAATTGGCATCCCCGATGGCATTGATGTCGAGCAGCGTTTTCACCCTCCCCGTGCATGGTTGCATGAGGATCTCTTGGACGACAGACTTGTGTCCGCCTTTCGTTTTGGTGCTCGCCAACTTTGAGAGGATGTATGCCCGAGTGTTCTGCTCGCGAGGTACGTGTTGTACTTCCGTGGAGTCGAAACTCTTCATCTGTTCCCTTATGAGGGCTATGTACTCGGCCATATTGTCGTTCTTCACCTGGTATTCTCCTCGGACTTGCGAGGTGATGAGCTGGGAGTCCATGAAGATTTTGATTTCCTTGGCTCCGAGGTCTTCTTCTAGGCAGAATCCGGCCAAGAAGGCTTCATATTCTGCCTGATTATTGGTCATTGGGAAGGCTAACATTAAGGAGAATTCAACGACAGTGTCCTCCTCGCTTTAGAGGATGATACCCGCACTGCTTCCCGAGGGGCTTGAGGCGCCATCGATGAAGATGGTCCACTTGTGAGTTCTTGGGGTTGATTCTGTTGTGGGAGTCATCTCGGCGACGAAGTCAGCCATAACTTGGGCCTTGAGGGCTTTTCTTCCCTCGTAGACGATGTCGAACTTGGAGAGTTCCAGTGACCACTTCAGCATGCACCCATCCATGTCGGGTCGGTCGAGCAGCTGCTTGATAGGTTGCTCGATTCTGACTACGATGGTGTGGGCCAAGAAATAGTGTCGGAGCCACCTGGCCGCGTTGATGAGGGTCAGGGAGAATTTCTCGATCTGTTGATATCTTGCTTCCGGACCGTGGAGGGCTTTGCTCATGAAATAGATTGGTTTCTGTCCGTTGGGGGCTTCCCAGAGTAGCACGGCGCTCACGACCTCATTCGATACGGCCAAGTACAGGTATAGATTTTCCCCGGTCTCGGGCCTCGTCAATACGGGAGGCTCTAATAGGACGCGTTTAAGGTGGAGGAGGGCTTGTTCGCATTCCTCCGTCCACTCGAATGCGACCTCCTTCCTCAACAGCTTGAAGAACGGGAGGGCGTGTTGTGGGGATTTGGCGACGAAACGGGAGGGCGTGTTGTGGGGATTTGGCGACGAAACGGGATAGCGACGCGAGCATCTTGTTGAGGGACTGTATCAATTTCTTCGTGCTTGGCGTTGCGAGCTCGGAGAAGGCCTGACACTTGTCTGGGTTCGCCTTAATCCCACGTTCGGTCAGGTAGAATCCGAGGAACTTCCTCGCGCGTACTCCGAAGGTGCATTTCTCCGGATTGAACCGTATCCTGCATCTCCTCGCCGTCTCGAAGACTCTCTTGAGGTGCGCCGTGTAATTAACCTCCATGCAGGACTTGACGATCATGTCGTCCATGTAAACCTCAAGCATGTCGTCAATCTATACTCGGAAGACTTTGTTCATCATTTGTTGGTAGGTGGCATCGGCGTTCTTTAGGCCGAAGGGCATTACATTGTAGTAGTAGTTGCTCGACTCGGTCATAAATGCCATGCTCTGCTTGTTGGCCTTGTTCATGGGGATCTGGTTGTACCCCGAGTATGCATCCATGAAGGACGATAGTTTGAAGCCCGCCAAGTTGTCGACGAGCTTGTCAATGTTGGGGAGGGGATAGGCATTCTTAGAACATGCTCGGTTGAGATCTGTGTAGTCAACGCACATCCTCCATTTTCCATTTGATTTTTTAACAAGTACAATGTTGGACAGCCAGGTTGAATACCGGGATTCCGAAATAAAATTTGCCTCTAGGAGGTCTTTTACAACTTTTTCAGCAGCCATTGAATTTTCAGGGGACTGCCTACGCCTACGTTGTACTACGGCCCTAGCGGCCGGGTTGACGGAGAGCTGGTAGCAGGCGACCTCAAGGTCGAGTCCGGGAATCTCTGCAGCGCTCCAGGCAAAGAGGTCGGTGTTCTCACGGAGGCAGGCCTTTAGCTGCTTCCTCGCTAGGTCGGGCAGCCCCACCCCGATCTTCACGGTATTCGTCGCGTCCGCTTCGAGGGTCACAATCTCGAAGTCCCCGTCTGGAATGGGGCGCGTTGGGTGGATAGGCTACCCGTTGGTGGTTGGAGGAGTGTTGTCGGTGTTGTCCCCGTGGTCTGGCTCTTCGGCGAAATGGCAGCCGAGGTCTACAGTGTAACGCCCCGATTTTGATTATCGCATTTTGTGGAGCATTTTATTGGATTTGAGTAATACTTGTGTTATTCGTGGAATTAATTTGTGAATATGGTATGTTCTGATATTTTACCGTTTCGGAGAATTTTCGAGTAAAATTTAGAATGGAGGGCATTTTGGTCATTTGACAACTAATGAATGAGAAAAAGAAATATAAAGGATAGAAATAGAAAGAAAAGGAAAAAGAGTGGTAAGGGAAAGAAAAAGGAAAGAAAAAGAGAAAGAAGGAAAAGGAGGAGAAAAGAGAAGAAGAAGAAGAAGAAGAAAAGTGTGGAAATCATCAAGAGCAACCCAAAGCTTCGATTGAATCAAGGTAAGGGTGAGAAACATTATTATCCAATCCATGTGTATGATTATGTATGTGTGGTGTGGATTGTTCGGGTGTTTTCTATACTTTTCCATTCTAGGTCGAAAATGAATTAATCGGTAAAATGATGTTTTAATCGGTTAGAACTCGGATTAGACGATGTAGTTTAGTCGGGTGATGGTTGGGTTGTGCCACTGAGACTGGTTTGGATTTAATCGGTCGGTTGTGTGGAGTTTGGGCTTTGAGACAGCCATGGAAGTTCTGTCTTCGCAAGTTCGCCAGGCGAATGGCAGCGAAGCTTCGCCAGGCGAAGTCCAGCGAGCTGTAGCGAAGCAAGTCAGAAGCAACACCCTGTATTCGCTGGCAAGTTCGCCAGGCGAGGTTAGTTGGCGAAGGTTCGCCAGGCGAGTAGGTAGCGAGCCTCAACGAGTAATTCCAGAATTACTCCCAGTGGACTTCGCTGGGAAGTTCGCCAGGCGAAGGCCAGCGAGCATTCGCTGCGTGGCTTCGCCAGGCGAAGGTTGGCGAACCTGGCAGTGTTATTTTGTTTTGCTGTTTGTTCATAGCATGATGTTTGGTTGATTCAATTATGATTAATGCCTATACGAATGATTGATGTGTGAACTATTTTGACATGTCGCGCTGTGGGTGGCCGAAAGGCGTGAATCCTAGATTGTAGAGTAAACGATAAATCTTGAATATTTGATAATCTTGTGTATTTGCTCGAATTGAATAGAAACGCATTGATAGGCTGATATGTGTGTAAACCATGTGTGAAATGGTGTATAATGTGAATGCATGATAGATATATGCGATGTATGTGATAAATGCAATGAGTATGTTTGTGAACATAGTATGCATTTTTGTGTTGAATGATCCCTCGGAGGATTTGCATTGTGAAGCATCTTAGTATGCATTTGTGTGTTGATTGATCCCTCGGAGGATTTGCAGAACCTCGTATGATACGATGGTTATATTAGATTCCTTGGAGAATCGGTTGCATTGTGTGATTCCTTGGAGAATCGGTTGCATTGTGTGATTCCTCGGAGAATCGGTCATAACATGTAATCCCGTGGAGGATTGGCTAGAGTATTTGATTCCGTGGAGAATCTGCTGAGTACTTGATCCCGTGGAGGATCTGCTGAATATTCGATTCCGTGGAGAATCTGATGAATATTTGATTCCGTGGAGAATCTGCTGAGTACTTGATCCCGTGGAGGATCTGCTGAATACTCGATTCCTTAGTGAATCTGTTGAAATGAGTCGGTACCGCATTTGCATCTGCATAGAGTCGTGAGTCGGTCTCTATGAGTTGCATTTATCATTATTGCCGTGGAGCATAGAAAATAAACATAATATGTGTATGTTTATGTGGATCGATATGAATTATGATGAATGGCATGGTTGAATATGCTAAATGATATATGTATATGTGTGGCTATATGTATATGTCGACGTTTATGTGAATCGGTGTTGAAATAAACATATTGTATGCATTGCTTGATAAATGTTGTAATGCAATGTTGTTTATGTGCAATTGTAAGTGAAGAATGCATGAAAATATATTATGTATATACATGTGCATTGCTTAGTGAATCATGTTGTTGATATTGAAATAATGAATGCGTGTAAGGCTCATGTACACTGGGGTAGAATGACTATGTGTTGTTCCTGGTGGGGCATGAGTGATATACCCACAATCCCAAACGGGAATTGGTGGAATTGATGGGCTTTACGTGAGCCATATGGCATAGATAGGATTGTTGATTAGAGTTGTGCTTATGTGTGTGTACATGACTTGCATAATTGGAAATGTTGTATGAAAGTATGCTATGTGCATGACTATAATGTTTTGGATAAGTTATGAAACATGTAATTGATGTATACAACGTGCTTATGTGTATGAAAATGTGGAATGATAAGAACCACGAATATGTGCATGATAATACGTTTGATGATTAATCATGTTAGTTTAAATCAATTTGTAAATGGGGAAGCATGCGAGAAGTGAATATGCAAAGTGGTGAGGAATGTGGCATTTATGTATTTTATGAATGTTTGTGTACATAATTATATGCATTGATTTTATGATAATATTTCTCACCCTTCTGCTGGAATGATGTCCTATATGACATCGTGCAGGTATCCAGAGTAGAGTTGCTGGTAGTGCGAGGTTGCTATCGGTCTAGCTGTTTAGTGATTTAATTAAGTTGGGTTGAGTCATGCTCTGGTCATGTAACACTGGGATCTCTTGGTTATATTTTATAGAATGTGTTATGTTTTCATATTTATTGAAGTTACGAGTAATTGGCCTTAGTGCCCGATTATGGTTGAATCATGTGATCAAAACGAATATTCCTTTTATGAAAATATCTGTTTGAATTAAATCCGCTGTTTCATGCAAAGTGAAAAGAATTGTAAAACGTGATCTTTTATTGTTGTGTTAATGAGCATGGCAGGTGTTTTGAAATTAAAGTGTGACACCCTTGAATGAATGCATGTTAATCATACTCTGATTATTTTCATTAATTGCGGGGTTTAGAAAGGGGTGTTACATTAGTGGTATCAGAGCCTGGTTGGTCCGTCCGGCCAAGTTGTGTTGATTGGTTGTTCCATTGTATGCGACATGTGTGTGAAAACACTGTCGATACATGTCTGTTGTTAACCTTGTCTGTAGAAGTGGGAATGATCGAAGTGGGGGAGGAGCTGGTGATTCTCCAGGATGCTACAAGTGCAGAGTTGTAGCTCAGTGCGTGGTTTGAAACGCTATTATAGTTTGGTAAATACGGGTTTATACTCCATCATGATTTTCGGCTATCTATTGACAAATTGAGGAACTGATCACCCTTAATCTCTTGTTGATAGTAGTTGGGAAGTTGTGTTGGATGGAATAAACGTGTCTTGCGAGCTTAGGTGGTGTGTGTGGTGAATTGTTCAGAGTGAAGCCAAATTCTTAAGGAGTGTTCTAAGAAGTCGACGCAGGACAATGATAGAGTGTTAAACTTTGATGAGGATTTTGAGCACTAATGAAAGTAAGGGGTTGGCAGTTTGCCGTTTTGTTATGAATGTCTGAAAGTTATCCTGACAAGATAAGTGATACAGAGCTAGGATGTGGAATAAAGTGGGGAATGACTTATTTGATGAGGACTGGTCTGATATTGAGAGCTCCATGTCATATGTGTGTTTGGATAGTCAAAGAATTAAATTGATTAAATAGTTGAGACTCGCGTTTGGTGTGGGTGCTACGGCAACAGACTGTGAGGTCAAGTATATAAGAGTAGATGGTGACTTTTGGTAATTATCAAAGGGAATAAGATATGGGATACAAGATTGATATGGTTAGGCCTTCAACAATTTCAAGAAGTTGAAGATGTATGGAATAACCTTCTAAGTGGAGGATGTTGTTTTCGTGATTTTGTAGTGACGGGAGAACCGTAATTCAGAATGACGCGAGGTTAGAAGCGTTGGGAATCATTGCAGTGCTCTATATGATGAGAAAGTAGTGACGTGGAATTAAGTTATTCGTTAATGGAATACGTTGGATGTTGTAGAGGGTGCAGTTCGTATTTCCGCCATGACTTACGAAGTGAATGTCTGTGTGACATAAGATTTTCCATACTCAGATGAGTGAGTCGGTGGTTGTGTAACCAACGATGTTTTGGTGTATTAGAAGATTATAGGGGGTCATGTGGTATATTGGGAATTTGAGTTATCAGTGTTAGAGAAGAAGCGGTGATGTACTACAGTGAAGAAAGTTTAAAGAGTTTTGGTGAAGCTGTCAACAGCTTGTGTGTTGGTTTTGCCGAGTCCGACAGAACTGTTCATTGTGTTTTGTGATGCTTTGGTGATATGATTGGGAAATATGTTTAATGCAACGTCGGCAAGTTTTGGATATGCTTTAAGGCAATTAAAAGTGCAAAGAGGTATTTTCTGACAAGTGACTTAGAGTTGGTTATTGTTGTGTGTTTGTACCGTAGTTAGGGAGACCTCAATTGTTAGTTGAGATTTGAGATGGTTAACGATCTTGAGAGCTTAAGGTATTTATTTTGTTTGAGAAAATTGAATATGATGTAGAGGAAATGATAGAGACTTCGTTTGGAGTTGAGCTTTGCATGATGAGACTGATGATTGATACTCTCGATGAGATTCAAAGAGGTTGAAATTCTAATTGTAGTTGATAGATTGATTGAGTTCAATGAGTTAAAGTCGACAAGCTGAATTTCGGATTTATGGGAATGATGACACGAGATGTTGCGGTAGAGTTTATGTGTTCATATTGTGTGGTTTGGATAAGAGTACTTTGGAAAGAGGGTATTGAGATAAATGTAATATCCATTCAACTACCAAGAAGACGTAACTGAATTGGGAGAAGTTGTTTTGGTGGCCACAGATGGAGCGAGAAGTGGTCGCGGTCGTATAGGCGGATTAGACTTGTTGAACGTCGAAGTGTGAACATCGGGGACTGTTAGCCTGATGCAACTGTTGCGTATTTCGGAATAGTATGTGATACCGTCTAACATTGTGTCAGATAAGGTATCTGAATTCATCATTGAGATTTGGAAAAGTTTGCGGACGTTTTGGGTGCCGTACTGAAATTGAACCTTATCTAGCATCCATAGGTGGATGGGCAGACACGGGAACTGTCTAGTACGTAGAGGACTTGTTGATAACTTGTGTGTTGGATCAAAATGAATCGGAATGAGATGTATGACTCTTTTGTGTTGATGTGTATCTGGCAAGAGTGTGGTAATCGGACATGAGATTGTGCGAGAGGCGACTGAAAAGATTGAAAGAAGCCCCCGGGAAGATGTGTTTTGGAGAGTTACGATGGTAATTGGTGTTGGTCGAGCTTGAGGTCTCGGAAGCACACTGTGTCTTATCGAATTTGTACCAGAGTGGTGCAGCGGGAGCGTGGAAAGATAGCATGTTAGATTGTTGTACCGTTGTCACCTTGGGAAAATTGCATGATGTGTTCATGAGTCTAAGCTGAGGAGTTGCATTGATCCAGATGGATGGTGTATGAGTGAGAAAGTATTTGACTGCTAAGGCATTGCTGGTTCAGAGTGGTGAACAAGAAGCAACTGTGAGGCAAAGGGATTGTCTTGGTAAAGGTGTTTGGGAGGATCAACTAGAAACAATCAGATTTGCGAGATTGGGAGGCGAGAATCATATTCCAAGTTGTTTGAGTCGGATGATATTTTCGAGGACGAAAATTTCTAAAGTGGGGGAGAGTTGTAACGCCCCGATTTTGATTATCGCATTTTGTGGAGCATTTTATTGGATTTGAGTAATACTTGTGTTATTCGTGGAATTAATTTGTGAATATGGTATGTTCTGATATTTTACCGTTTCGGAGAATTTTCGAGTAAAATTTAGAATGGAGGGCATTTTGGTCATTTGACAACTAATGAATGAGAAAAAGAAATATAAAGGATAGAAATAGAAAGAAAAGGAAAAAGAGTGGTAAGGGAAAGAAAAAGGAAAGAAAAAGAGAAAGAAGGAAAAGGAGGAGAAAAGAGAAGAAGAAGAAGAAGAAGAAAAGTGTGGAAATCATCAAGAGCAACCCAAAGCTTCGATTGAATCAAGGTAAGGGTGAGAAACATTATTATCCAATCCATGTGTATGATTATGTATGTGTGGTGTGGATTGTTCGGGTGTTTTCTATACTTTTCCATTCTAGGTCGAAAATGAATTAATCGGTAAAATGATGTTTTAATCGGTTAGAACTCGGATTAGACGATGTAGTTTAGTCGGGTGATGGTTGGGTTGTGCCACTGAGTCTGGTTTGGATTTAATCGGTCGGTTGTGTGGAGTTTGGGCTTTGAGACAGCCATGGAAGTTCTGTCTTCGCAAGTTCGCCAGGCGAATGGCAGCGAAGCTTCGCCAGGCGAAGTCCAGCGAGCTGTAGCGAAGCAAGTCAGAAGCAACACCCTGTATTCGCTGGCAAGTTCGCCAGGCGAGGTTAGTTGGCGAAGGTTCGCCAGGCGAGTAGGTAGCGAGCCTCAGCGAGTAATTCCAGAATTACTCCCAGTGGACTTCGCTGGGAAGTTCGCCAGGCGAAGGCCAGCGAGCATTCGCTGCGTGGCTTCGCCAGGCGAAGGTTGGCGAACCTGGCAGTGTTATTTTGTTTTGCTGTTTGTTCATAGCATGATGTTTGGTTGATTCAATTATGATTAATGCTTATACGAATGATTGATGTGTGAACTATTTTGACATGTCGCGCTGTGGGTGGCCGAAAGGCGTGAATCCTAGATTGTAGAGTAAACGATAAATCTTGAATATTTGATAATCTTGTGTATTTGCTCGAATTGAATAGAAACGCATTGATAGGCTGATATGTGTGTAAACCATGTGTGAAATGGTGTATAATGTGAATGCATGATAGATATATGCGATGTATGTGATAAATGCAATGAGTATGTTTGTGAACATAGTATGCATTTTTGTGTTGAATGATCCCTCGGAGGATTTGCATTGTGAAGCATCTTAGTATGCATTTGTGTGTTGATTGATCCCTCGGAGGATTTGCAGAACCTCGTATGATACGATGGTTATATTAGATTCCTTGGAGAATCGGTTGCATCGTGTGATTCCTTGGAGAATCGGTTGCATTGTGTGATTCCTCGGAGAATCGGTCATAACATGTAATCCCGTGGAGGATTGGCTAGAGTATTTGATTCCGTGGAGAATCTGCTGAGTACTTGATCCCGTGGAGGATCTGCTGAATATTCGATTCCGTGGAGAATCTGATGAATATTTGATTCCGTGGAGAATCTGCTGAGTACTTGATCCCGTGGAGGATCTGCTGAATACTCGATTCCTTAGTGAATCTGTTGAAATGAGTCGGTACCGCATTTGCATCTGCATAGAGTCGTGAGTCGGTCTCTATGAGTTGCATTTATCATTATTGCCGTGGAGCATAGAAAATAAACATAATATGTGTATGTTTATGTGGATCGATATGAATTATGATGAATGGCATGGTTGAATATGCTAAATGATATATGTATATGTGTGGCTATATGTATATGTCGACGTTTATGTGAATCGGTGTTGAAATAAACATATTGTATGCATTGCTTGATAAATGTTGTAATGCAATGTTGTTTATGTGCAATTGTAAGTGAAGAATGCATGAAAATATATTATGTATATACATGTGCATTGCTTAGTGATTCATGTTGTTGATATTGAAATAATGAATGCGTGTAAGGCTCATGTACACTGGGGTAGAATGACTATGTGTTGTTCCTGGTGGGGCATGAGTGATATACCCACAATCCCAAACGGGAATTGGTGGAATTGATGGGCTTTACGTGAGCCATATGGCATAGATAGGATTGTTGATTAGAGTTGTGCTTATGTGTGTGTACATGACTTGCATAATTGGAAATGTTGTATGAAAGTATGCTATGTGCATGACTATAATGTTTTGGATAAGTTATGAAACATGTAATTGATGTATACAATGTGCTTATGTGTATGAAAATGTGGAATGATAAGAACCACGAATATGTGCATGATAATACGTTTGATGATTAATCATGTTAGTTTAAATCAATTTGTAAATGGGGAAGCATGCGAGAAGTGAATATGCAAAGTGGTGAGGAATGTGGCATTTATGTATTTTATGAATGTTTGTGTACATAATTATATGCATTGATTTTATGATAATATTTCTCACCCTTCTGCTGGAATGATGTCCTATATGACATCGTGCAGGTATCCAGAGTAGAGTTGCTGGTAGTGCGAGGTTGCTATCGGTCTAGCTGTTTAGTGATTTAATTAAGTTGGGTTGAGTCATGCTCTGGTCATGTAACACTGGGATCTCTTGGTTATATTTTATAGAATGTGTTATGTTTTCATATTTATTGAAGTTACGAGTAATTGGCCTTAGTGCCCGATTATGGTTGAATCATGTGATCAAAACGAATATTCCTTTTATGAAAATATCTGTTTGAATTGAATCCGCTGTTTCATGCAAAGTGAAAAGAATTGTAAAACGTGATCTTTTATTGTTGTGTTAATGAGCATGGCAGGTGTTTTGAAATTAAAGTGTGACACCCTTGAATGAATGCATGTTAATCATACTCTGATTATTTTCATTAATTGCGGGGTTTAGAAAGGGGTGTTACATACAGCGTCGACGTGATCCTTCGGTTTGCTCTCCTGGACGGGGGAGGGCTTGGTGGCTTTGGTCGCGGGACCGATCGTGCTAAGGCCCTTCATTGTTGTTTCAAAGCATCATCGGGAAGCTTCTATGTCCCCGTTGAGGGTGACGACGGCTCCCATCCTGGTGTAGTACTTCATCTTCAGGTGGACGGTCAATGGCACCGCGGTTAATTCGGCCACCGTTGTCCTGCCTAGGATGCAGTTATACATAGATGGGAATTCGACGACCAGAAAACGGACGTTGATTTCCCTGGCCATTTCCTTTTCCCTGAAGGTGACTGTGAGTTCCACGTACCCCCATGGCCTCGTCGATGTCCCGTTGAAGCCCTGGAGGTCGGATCCCAGGTAGGGGGCCAGGTTGGTCTCGTCGAGCTGGAGTGTCGAGAAGAGGTGGGTATACATGATATCCATCGAGCTTCCTCCATCGACCAGGATGCGATGGACATTAAAGTTGGCCATTTGTGCCCGTATCAGCAGAGGTATGGCCGAGTTAGGGGCTCCCCAGGGAGCTCCTCAAGGTAGAAGGTGATTAGGTTGGATCGTCCTTGAAACTTATCGAGAGTGCTCATCTTGCCTGCGCTGCTGGTTATTAGTTCATCGAACTTTATTTTAACTGACCCGATCGTGAGCTTGCTCAGGGTCCCGCCTGAAATAACCATTGCCCTGGGGAAGTATTCCCAACGGCTAACAGGGCGTATTGGCTCCTCGGGCAGTTGAAGCTCGGCAGGGAGACCGAACTCTCTTAGTGTGAACCAGTCCTCAGGTCGCCCAATGATGAGGGACACCTGTAGGCTGGAATCGTTGTCAGGAGGGGGGAGGTCCTCGACTCTTTTGGCCTCGGGGGCTTCCTGTCGCGAGGGCTCTCCTCCCCGGGTGTACCTCTTCAGATGCCCGTCTTTGATTAAGATTTCGATTGCATCCTTCAGGTGGATGCAATCCTCGTTCACGTGCCCGTGGCTTTGGTGGAAGCGGCAGTATTTGGACTTATTCACGTTGGCTTTGGTGGGTACTGGTTTTGGAAAACGGACACCTCCACAGACAAATTCTGAATTGGCGCACTCAGCCAGTATGCGCTCGCGGGAAGCGACCAGTATCGTGTATTCGGTAAAACGGCCAACAGGGCCCCGCTGCTCGCGGGGTTCTCGGGGACGGTCCTCATGCCGTCGGTCTCCCCCGTGTCGGTGGGCTGATGCCCCTTCATCTCAGGACCCGCAGGGGGTTTCCCAGTTTCTAGTGTTATGGGCGGTGTTGGCGGCCTCCGTCTCCTTAAACCGGATGTAATGGTGGGCTCTTTCGAGGAAGTCCTGGAGAGATTCTGGCTGGTGGATGGCCACAGCCTCGTAGAATTTGGAGTATCGGCGTAAGCCTTGCTCCATCAAGTAACGTTTCATCTCGTTCGATGTCGTTCTGGACTGCTTCCCTCGTGAACCTCTCGATGTAGTTTCAGAGAGGCTCGTCTAGGGCCTGGATGATTGCGCCCAACATGGCCTCCGTCTTCAGATGTTGCCTTGACGTCGTGAAGTGCCGTGAAAATAGGTCCTTCAGGACCCTCCACGACGTGATGGACTCATGCTCCAGGCTCTTGTACCATGCCATGGCTCCCTTTCTCAGCGTCGTCAGGAAGAGCCTACACTTGATGGCTCCTCGGACGTTTTTGTAGTCGAGTATAGCCTCAATGTCTTTTAGATGATCGTCTGGGTCTGAGGTGTCATCGTACGTCGAGAGCACGGGTGGTTTCTCCATCCCGTGGGGGATGGGGGGCTGCCATGATTTCCCGCGATAGAGGAGTCCTGTAGTCGTCCTCGTCGCTGTGAACTGGGGATTACGGAGGCGACGGTTCGTGTCGAGGAGGCGGGTTACGCCCCCTCGGTCTTCTGGCCAGGGCTTCAGGCCCGTTCGCCCTTGGCTCTAGGGACCGCCTCTCCTTCTGGGGTGGTGATCTTGCTCGATTCTTAGAGGGCATCGGTTGGGGCCTCTCCAGCTGTGGCTGACGCCCCCGTGGTCGTGGAAAGGGGCTCCGAGAGCTCCTGCGCTGATTTCTCCGTGGAGGAGAGCGGGACGAGGTATCGTGTTCCAGCATGCCGATGCGCTCATTTTGCTGGAACAGTATCTGGTTCTTCTGGTTGACAGCCGCGAAGAGGGCAACCATCGTCGGGTCCGCTCCAGCTGGTGTGGGAATGGACTGAAATACTGCCGGACTCCTCGCCCGAGGAATAACATGGTGGGTAACCTCCTCGGACGAGGGAGAAGCAGTTTGGTCGTCCATGACGTCGGTTTCTCGGGGTTGAGACGTCCCGGCTGGTTGTCGCCGTTGGTGATCAGGTCGATGGCGGAGTTGTGAACAGCGTCATCATGGCGTGGGCTAGTCATGATCTTGAGATTTGAGAGGTGAAGCTTTGGTTCTCTTCTCGGAGGAACGGGGAAGCTTAGGTTCCCACAGACGACGTCACTGATCGTACCTGACCAGAAGGGGATCTATGACCTGCCACCCGTTGTTGATCTGCTAGCTACTCACCGGAGGTATGGAAGAGGAGGGGTGTACCTAAAACGCACTCTGATGCCAAAGTGACGAGTAGAGTGGAAGCAAGTACAGAGAGAGAGAGAGAGAGAGAGAGAGAGAGAGAGAGAGAGAGAGAGAGAGAGAGAGAGAGAGAGAGAGAGAGAGAGAGAGAGAGAGAGAGAGAGAGAGAGAGAGAGAGAGAGAGAGAGAGAGAGAGAGAGAGAGAGAGAGAGAGAGAGAGTAAGAGAGTTAAGTTACCTGACCCTCTAGTGAAGAGGGTATTTATAGTGAGCCCCCAGCGCAGGGTCAACGGTTTCCTAGCACTAGGCTGGGCTACCAGGCCCAGTGTTAGTAACTGTTAGGGCTGACGTGGCGTTGTGAAAACCAGCACGTGGTCTTCGCCCTAAGGTAACTGTTTCGCGCTATCCGGAAGGAGGAAGACCGAATCTCCAGGACGTGGGTAGTTACTTTATGACATGTACCTGCGTGAGGGACACGTGGAGAACGTGGGGGGGAGGCTCGAGGAGCTCCCCGGGTAGGATGGGTTCTGCCCGATGACGGGGGAGGAAGAGGTTAGTTGGTCGGCTGTGAGGTCCTGCCCGACGGCTGTTGGCCTATGCCCGACAGGGGAAAGGTTGTGCTCGATTTTAACTTCTTCCCGTCAGCGTGGTACTCTTGGGCTTAACCTCATTGGGTTTTGGGCCTGCTTGATTGTGGGCTAAGCGTCGGTCCAATTCAGAACAAGTTGTTGAGTAAGTTAAGTGAAAATCCACCCGATTAAATGTTTAATTGTTTTTGTGATATAGACTATTGAACATATTTAAGTGACCATCCTCATAGAGAGTGAGTGCAACATCATCTAATGAGTTACCTTCAAAGTTTAAAGATGGATACAGAGATATTTAAAAAATACCGGAAATAAAGTTGAGGATATGAAAATAAATAAAACAAAATATAAGGATTAAAATTATATTTGAATTTTAAATATTATTAAACCTTATCTATGATCTCTATAAAAATAATAATTAAACAAAAAAATTATACATTTTTGAAAAAATTACCTAAAAATATTCCTTAAAACTTATAAAATTAAAATATATGTCTTTATTATAGTCAAAATATGTTAATTATTCGTAAATAAAAAATATTTAATAAAAACACATTTCTGAATAATAATTAAGTAAAAATAAATATTTTATACATTTCTAAAAAAGTTACATAAAAATATTCTTTAAAATCTATGTATTTATGATGGTCAAAATATGTTATTTATTTCGGGGGGAAATTGTTAGTTATTAAAAACACAATCATAAAAATATATTTAAAAAAGTTAGACTTTAAATGATTTAATTATCAACTTGAACATATTTTATTTTTTACTATATTATATTTTTTATAATTAAATGCATTAAAAGATTTATTATTTTATGTTTAAATATAATACAAACATGTACGTAGACTCCAATTATATACTTCCTATTTATTTTTTACTCAAAATAGTTTTTAAATTCCAAAACTAATCAAGTTTATTTTATACTATTTTTTATATATATAACTCATAACAGTTATTCAATACATTTCTAAAAGTACTTTATACAAATTATTATAAATAAAGCATGGTATTATCTCTAGTATATCAACATATACAAGTTCAAACTACAAGCTATCTTCCACTGTGAATATGGATGCTAAAACATATTCAACTATGAAATTTGCAATCTTACTGATTTTCGTTATCATTTCATCAGGTAATAAATCATACTCTACTCTTAATCTCTTTCAAATTTTAGATGAATGTATCAATTAGAAAAATATTACAATAAATATTCTATGATATAATTTTTAATGATGATCATGTGATGTTTATATGCATGTAGACATGTGTAAGATATCAGATGCAAGAATGGGTCCTGTTATCTCACTTCGCTGTCATCGTGATGAAACTTGTGAAAGTCGTTATCCAGGTCTTGGTTGCATATGTGTTGAATCTTTTTGCAATTGTCCAGGAGATCCTCCAAAATTAACCAACAATGACAACACTTTATTACCACCTGAGTTAACTATGTAGATAATCTGATACATTTACAAAGAATAAAAAGATAATAATGTTGGATTGTATATCGAATATAATGGTATGAAATAAAATCTATGTATTTAATTAATAATTTCTCTAATCTTTCTTAGTTGATTGATTTTGCACATATATGATAATAACATCATAAAAATTAAAGATCTACCTATTTCAATTATGATTTTTTTCAATGGGAAAATAATATATTAATAAAAAGGTGATGATGACAAAAATAGAAATAGTCTAAAAGAATAAGAAGTGTGTAAATGACTACTAAGGATACAAATAAAGTTCAAACAAAAAAACAACATAATCAACAATATAATCAAAATAAACATAGCATACGAAGAAAGAATTCAAGTAGTTAAAACCAATCTCGAAAGATTTTAGAGCTCACACAGTCAGGTCTGCCATCAACATATTAGACTCCACTAAAAAACAAGAAAACCGCACTAATACATACCTCAACGTTCGATCCGCTATTGGTTAATGTACATGATAGGGTTCTGAAGGCAGTCAGAATAAATGCACGAGCTCACCCCTGATCTACCTAGTTATAATTTCCAGGTTAAACAAACACTCTTCTCTTCCACCTCTTTCGTTGTTTTTAAAATGTTATTAAATATGATATCATTACGAGTTCTCCAAATGGTCCAAACTATAGTGTGTCAGATCATAAGAAAACTACTTATAGACATGGTCTTATCACCTAAAAAAAAAGAAGACAAAAAAAGAAGCATATGGTCAATAGGAAGAACCACCTGCCAACCTAACCACTGGATGTTCCTATACCATATAGACATGGTTAACTCACAAATGACAAAAAGATGGGAAATCAACTCAACTGAATTTCCACAGAAGATCTCACTAGGATCAATGATCAACCTTTTAGACAAGTTTTCTCTAAAAGAGAATCTATCTTGGAGAAGCTGCTAAGAGAATATCACGCCTTTTGAAGGAACCCAACTAACCCAAATATGGGGAATGGTTAGGTTCTCAAATGTATGAGATGACAAAGTACTAGTCAACTGAGCAAGATAAACAGAGGCATCATAGAAAATACCCTCTCTTAAATGCTCCCAAAATCCAGTCACCACTATCATGGGAGAGAATAACTCTTTAGAGCAGAAAAAGAAGATTTTCAAACACATGTAACTCTCTAAGAAAGAAGGGTCTCCTCCTCGTGAGATCTCAAATCAGATCTCTGTTAACCACCTTTATCTCACACCAACCCATATACTTAAATTGAATTAGAAAACAGACCAGGAAACTTAAATTTTAATGGAATGAGTCCTAGCCAAGGATCATTCCAAAAGGAAGTCTGGAGGTCCGACCCAAGTTTTTAAAAGATACCATCAGCAAACCAATATGAAATGGCCATCCTCTTTGAACCTTAAGAGAGACACACATTTCCACTAAGTAGACGTAGATAGGAACCCCAATGCCATCTCCACTCGAAGAGAGGAAATAGATGAAGCATCATATCTGACTACAAGAATATCACACCATAAACCTAAAGTTCTTGTATGTAACCTACATCTCCATTTAGGCAAAAGAGATAAATGCTGAAAATCCTTAACACCTTATCCTCTTTTACTCTTAGGCTTACAAATATTATCCCATTTAATACATGAGATCTTAGATTTCCCCTTCATCCCTCTCCAAAGGAGACTTCTTTGTAATCTAACAACTTCAAAACGAGTTAAATAAAAAAAAATGCCTCTTCAAAGTCTAAATCTTATTTTGATTCTGATTTAGAGGCTTTTGTGCTAGCCATCAGTTCCATTTAGCCTTCTCTTCTTCAGAGTGATCCTCAGAAGAGTCGGAGTCATCATATGTTGCTATTAGTCATTTCATCTTATATTTGGAGAATTTCTTCTTAGGATTGTCTTTGTTGAGTTTAGAACACTCATTTTTGTAGTGACCTGAATCTTTGTACTGAAAGCAGATAACCTCTTTGTCAGCTTCATACTTTCTCTGGAAGCTCTCTTCATGGACAACCCTTTGTAAAGCTGTCATCTCGACTAACAACCCCTCCAATCAACTTCATCCCCAACATCGACCTCCCAATGTTTTACGAGAACAAATCCTCACGAATTTTACTACAATCACAAGAAGGCCAAAAGGTCTCAGACATACCAATATTCAATTTGAGACCTAATCTTGGACTTGTCTCCGAAATGATGTCAATGGCTTTAGCCACCTCTTGTGAATCCCCTTTAATAGTCTCATCATCAAGATACCATACATGAAGAAAAAGCTTACAGTTGTCTTTAACCTGATGAATGAATGGATGTAACACAAGAGCGAAAAGGAGCAGCCCTAATGGGTCACCTTGTTGCACTCTAGTGGCTGAAATAATATGTCCACCCCAAGGTACAACCTTGTTTCCTGTCCATAATGAAACTCAACCCACAAAAAAATATATGGTCACCTCACCCTCACCTCACAAAATTTCTGACGTTATTTTTTTAAAACCAAATTATTAGCACAACAGTTCCAAAAATAAAACCTTAGTCATTGATTAGACCTAACTAATAAGATACTTGTACGTCTACTTTGGTAAATTTCATTCTTTTATTTTTATATTATAATGAAATGTATCGGTAAAACTACAATCAACCAATCTAAAACTCAATTGAGAATTAAGGTTGCAATGGAAACTGACTTTTCAGTCAACTGCAATATTTATTCAATAGATTACTGCTCTCATAAGTGATTGGTACTTTGCGGAAATGATTATATAGAAAACACAACAACAGTAATGTAATTATGGTTTGAAGAAAATTTAGACACTAAAAATCCCATGAGAGAAAAGATTTTCAACAGGATGTATGTTTCTATAACCCTCTACAACAATGACCAACATTTATTTCAAATAAACATTTTACATTGTGAAATTCTAGTGTACATATCACATATGTCCTAAGAGACGTCGAGACACTTGGTCTCTGCTATGAACAATGACAAGAGGAATAACAATAAAGAAATTTGTAGAAATTAAATGAACACACAATAATTTTTAACCCAGCTCGGTGTACAACAACACCTATGTCTGGGGGCTACCAAACCAAGAATGAAATCCACTAGATAGTATTAATTCTAAGCTAAACAACCTCTGATTTATAACTTATCACTTAATCACCACCCGTGCTTAATTTATACCTAAGACTCTTCTATGTATGAGACCCTTCTCAATTACCTTTCAATCACAGCAGTGACAGAAATTACAACTCAATGCAAACAGTCCAACTCTAGTATCACCACGATACAAGAGAGGCTCACAAAATGCATAAACCCTAAAACTCACTAAGCAACAATGTATTTTTTGTACACCTTGATTAGGTTAAATCCATCGTATTTATAACTATAAACTAAACTAGATTTGGGCTTCAAAAATGCAGCAATTCTATTACACATAATCTGTAACTTATTCTCCAAAAGAATAGTCTCTTCAATCCAAAGTTTCCTAAAGTGTCTCCACACATAGAAAACAGCATCTTCAGATTCCAACAGAATCTCTTATTCTTCAATCTTGAACGCCACTTAGGATAAACAAATATTTCTAGAATAATTTGAAATCTGGAAGTAAAATAACAGAATCAAAAGCTAAAAATTAAGAGAGAAAGATGTCGAGTCATCATGATAGGACATCTTGTCTAACATCTTGTTCTTTAGGTTGTTCTTCAAGTTAGGACATCTTTTCCAACATCTTGTTGTTAATTTAGTTTTACTAAAATTGATGCCAACCACAAAGGCTTGGACTTGTCAATCTCCCCCTTTGGTAGATTTTTTCTAAAACTAACTAATTAACCATTGTAAGAAGAGGCCAAAACAATTAGAATAGCAGTGGAAAAGAAGACTTAAAGCAGCCTCCCCCTCAAACAATTTGTAGCAAAAGGTTAGCTCTCCCCCTCAATCAGAAGCCAGAGGTTAGAAGTTAGTTAAGTTAGTATCACTTCCCCTTGTTAGCCATAATATGAAAAAGGTAGATAACTAACTAAGCAAACAATAACACCAGAAACCAAGAGTTTAAAAGTACAAAAACACCACAACCAGTGCCAAAATATCATAGGCATTCAGCCCTTACAAAACATACAACCATAAAAAAAACAAAAAAAATACAGCTATAATCAGATATCATCTTCAATAGCCTCATCATCCTCTTCCTCCTCTTCTAGGTTATCATCATCTGACTCAACATCAGGATATTGTTGAAAAATTATGCTACAAATGAAGGATGGCTTTGAAGACCTCTCCTTATTTGGTGGGAACACACGTATACTCATTTGAATAGTATTCCCAGACCAGTTTAGTTGCTATAAATCTTTAGACAGACAGATCCCAAGTTTGCCCCTCAACACCTCAAATTGGTTTGCATCCAAGGCTTTAGTAAAGATGTCAGCTAGCTGGTTCTCTGTGGCAACATGCTCCTATGTTATAACTTTGTCTTCCACAAGATTTCTGATGAAGTGATGTCTGATGTCAATAGGTTTGGTCTTACTATGCTGAATAGGATTCTTTAAAATATTGATGGCACTCAAATTGTCATAGAATAATTTCATGACATCTTGTGTGACATTATACTCTGTCAGTATTTGCTTCATCTACATCATTTAAGAACAACTGCTACTTGCTGCTATGTACTCAGCCTCAGCAATAGATAATGAAACACAATTCTCCTTCTTACTGAACCATGAAATCAAGTTGTTTCCCAGAAAGAAGCATCCTCCAGAGGTGGTTTTCCTATCATCAGCACTTGAATAATATATTTCTTTATATTATCAAATATATATATATATATATATATATATATATATATATATATATATATATATATATATATATATATATATAAGTGAATTTCCATTTTTATCCAAAATGATGCGGAGACAGGATTTGAACCCGTAACCTCAAGGTTATGAGCCTTGAGAGCTACCAAGTTGCTCCACTCCGCCATGCCATGCCATAAGAAGAACAATTGACAAGTATAGCTCGTAATAATCTATCTTCCGGGGCATAGAAGGATTCTTTTGCCATTTGAGGCGTTAATTTACCCACTAAAATATCGCCTGTTTGCCAGCCCAATCAACATCACAATATCCCACCAACATGGAATTAGAATTATGAGAGTACAGCAGACCATAATCACATGTACCATTCACATACTTCAGAATCCTTTTGACTTGATTGATATAACTGACTTTAGGTTCAACTTAATATCTAGCACAAACTCCAACAGCAAAAGTTATGTCAGGTCTGCTAGCAGTAAGATATAGAAGATTGCCTATCATGCTTCTAAACAAACTTTGGTCAACACTAACACCTTTTTCATCCTTAGATAACTTCGAGTGTGTAGGAGTAGGAGTCATTTTGTGGTTAGTTTTCTCCAAACTAAACTTCTTCACAATTCTCTTTGCATATTTTCCTTGACAAAGAAATATAGAATCTTCCATCTGTTTGACTTGGAGACCAAGAAAGTAGGTTAATTCCCCCACCAAACTCATCTCAAACTCATATTGCATTTGTTTAATAAAATGTTAAACTATCTCATCTGACATTCCTCCAAACACAATATCATCTACATAGATTTGAGCTATCATGAGTTTGCCATCCTTTTCCTTGACAAAGAGGGTTTTTTCAATGGTTTATGACAAACTCAGTTAGCCTCTCATGACAAGCCCTTGGAGCTTGTTTTAACCCATACAAGGCCTTCTTCAATTTGAACACATGATCTAGAAATGTAGGATCAACAAATCCTTTTGGTTGTTCCACATAAACTTCTTCGTTCAAATATCCATTAAGAAAGGCACTCTTCACATCCATATGAAATAGATTTAATTTTAACAAATAAGCCACTCCAAGTAACAGTCTAACAAACTCCAACCTAGCAACAGGAGCAAAAGTTTCATCAAAGTCCACCCCTTCAATTTGGGTGTACCCTTGAGCAACAAGTCGAGCCTTATTTATGGTGATCATACCTTGCTCATCAAACTTGTTTTTAAACACCCATCTTGTACCAATAACATTTTACCCTTCAGGTCTTGGCACAAGATCCCAGACCTCATGCCTTTTGAACTGCTCCAGTTCCTCTTGCATAGTATTGATCCAGTATTCATCAGTCAAGGCCTCCTAGACATTCTTGGGTTCTAATTTAGAGACAAAGAAAGTACCAGCAACAACTTCTCTTATTCTGGACACTCTTCCACCATTAAAATCTCCTATGATCAGTTCCTTAGGATGATCTTTCTGAATTATAATGGAAGGTCCCTTGTCAACTGTCTTAGTCTCTATAGGTTCAGGATTGACACTTGAGTTTGCAATATCTTTTGGAACATCATGCAATGTCCCAACATCTTTTGTGACATCCTCAAAAACATCATTCATGGGAAAGAAAGATCCAATATCATTTGTGGCAACAACTTCTATAGGAGAATTATCAACCACAACGTTTACATATTCTAGAACAATATTAGTTCTGGAGTTGAATACTCTATAGGCTCTGCTGTTTGTAGAGTACCCCAGAAAGATTCCTTCATCACTTTTAGGATCCATCTTTCTGCTTTGCTCCCGGTCAGCCAAAATGTAACATTTGCTTCCAAAGACATGGAAATACTTTACAATTGGCTTTCTTCCTTTCCAAAAATCATAGAGAGTAGCAGATGTGCCAGATCTGATGGTTACCCTATTCAAAATATAGCAAGCAGTATTAATGGCTTCAGCCCAAAAATGATATGGAAGTTTCTTGGCATGAAGCATGACCCTAGCACATTCTTGAATTATCCTATTCTTTCTCTTAACCACATCATTATGTTGAGGAGTGATGGGTGAAGGAAACTCATGACTAATTCCTTCGGAGGAATAGAAATCATCAAACTTGTTGTTTTCAAATTCCTTCTTGTGGTCACTTCTAATTTTAACTATGCCACAATCCTTCTCTCTTTGAAGTTTCTGACTTAGTTCTTCGAACACTTCAAACACCTTAGACTTCTCCTTGATGAAATTCACCAAGGTGAATCTTAAGAAGTGATCAACCACAACGTAAGCATACCTCTTTCCTCCAAGACTTTCAACCTGTATAGGTCCATCAAGTCCATATGAAGTAGCTCTAAAGTTTTTGAAGTGGTTAGAAGTTGAAGCTTCTTATATGACGTCCTTGTCTGCTTTCCAATTTGACATTTACCACAGACTTTTCCTTCCTCAATATTCATATTAGGAATACCTCTGACAGCTTCCTTTGACAAGACCTATTTCTTTCCCTTCAAGTGTAAGAGTTTCTGATGCCACATCTTTACCTCATCTTCTTTTGATAATAGGCAGGTGGAGGAACACTTTGTTTCAAGAGGAGTCCACAAGAAACAATTATCCTTAGATCTGGCTCCCTTCGTGATAACTTCATCTTTATCGTTTGTTACTAGAAATTCAAATATAGTAAAGTTAACCTTTAGGCCTTTGTCACATAATTGACTAATACTTATCAAATTAGCAGTCAACCCTTTGACAAATAACACCTTATTAAGACTAGGTTGCCCAATATAGTCAAGCTTCCCAACACCTTTAATGTCACCTTTTGATCCATCTCCAAAGGTAACATAGCTAGTGGAATATGGTTTAATATCCACCAAAAATTTATTGACACCAATCATGTGTTTAGAACATCCACTATCAAAATACCAGTCTTCCATAGCATAAGCTCTTAGAGAAGTGTGTGCTATAAGTGCAATAGTTCTATTCTTGGGAATCCATTTCTTCTTGTTTTTAATAGCAGTTTCTTCCTTTCTGAATTGAGTCTCAGATTTTGGATAACTATGTAGCTTGTAGAGTTAAGGTTTTATGTTACCATACTTACCACAATGATGACATTTCCAGTCTTGGTTCCTTCTTCCTGAGGAATTCTTATGATGTCTTTGTTGATGTTGGGACATCTTACTTGACATCTTTCGATTCTGCTTTCTTTTGGGTTGAGCAAAATTTATGAAAGCCCTTTTTTCCTTTAGACTCAACTTGATCATTATAACCAAGCCCTCTAACATTTCCAGCATTCTTTCCTGATTGAAGAATTTCATCCAATACATTAGTGTTGCTATTGAGCATTCTTATGGATTTGTTCATGTTGTTCAGCTTAGAGTTGAGAAAAACAACTCCATCCTCCAGGTCAGAGATGACATCTAAGTGTTTCAGTCTTTCATTATAAAGTCGAACAATAAGATTCTGTTGATCATTTCCTAGTTGAACAACTTATGCACTTATGATGCATAACTCCTTATACGAGGTAACCAATTCATCATAAGTGAAATCTTCAACATCTGATTCTTTATCAGAATCATATATATATCGATAAGAGCAGACACCTGTTTAGCAGATTCTTCATCACTCAAAGAATCATCTTCAGACCAAGATGTAGATAAGCCTTTCTTATCCCTTTTGAGAAAGGTAGGACACTCAGCTTTTGTGTGTCCAAATCCTTTACACTCATAACATTAGATTCCTTTGCATTTGTTAGATTTCCTATCATTGTTGGTTCTTCTCCCAAAATCCTTTCTTCTGTTGTTGTCGGATGACTAAGTCTTAACATTTTATCTTGACTTCTCGTCCATCTTTTTCAATAGTCAGTTATACTGTTTTTCAAGAAACCCAACAGCCTTAGACAATTCTTCATTGAAATTAGGATCACATTCACCTTGATTAGACACCAAGTTTGTGCTTTTCTTCTTTTCAGATTTCTCATTGATTGCCAATTCGAAAGTCTGAAGGGATCCCATGAGTTCATCTACTTTCATGGTATTTATGTCTTGAGCTTCTTCAATTGCAATCACCTTCATATCAAATCTCGTTGGGATAGATATTAGGATTTTCTGAACCAACTTAGCTTCTGGGATCTTTTCTCCTAGATCACTTGAAGTATTGGCTATATCAACAATGTTCATGTGAAAGTCTTAAATACTTTCATCCTCCTTCATCTTCAAGTTCTCAAACTTGGTTGTAAGAAGTTGAAGTCTTGATGATTTCACCCTAGAGGTTCCTTCATGAGCAGACTTCAAGATCTCCCAAGCATCTTTGACAACAGTACAGTTCTTTTTTAATTTAAAGATGTTTTTTCCACTCCATTGAATATGGCATTCAATGCTTTAGAATTTCCCTGAGGCAGCTTGTCATCTTTATCATCCCACATATTTCCAAGCTTTACCATCCACAGACTTGATGAAGGTCACCATGCGCACTTTCCAATATTCATAATTGGATCCATCAAGGATAGGTGGTCTGTTCAATATTCCTCCTTCCTTGTCCATTGCACCAGAAAGTAACTTCCCTGAATCTCACCCGAATACAGAGCATGATGCCTGCTCTAATACCAATTGAAATTCTGGTGTACAGATCACAGATATCCTAAGAGATGTCTATACACTTGATCTCTGCTAAGAACAATGACAAGAGGAAAAACAATAAATAAACTTGCAGAAATTAAACGAATACATAGTAATTGTTAACCCAACTCGGTGTACAACAACACCTACGTCTGGAGGCTACCAAGCCAGGAATGAAATCCACTAGATAGTATTAATTCTAAGCTAAACAACCTCTGGTTTACAACTTATCACTTAATTACTACTCATGCTTAATTTCTACCTAAGACTCTCCTAGGTGTGAGACCCTTCTCAATTCCCTTTCAATCACAGCAGTGACAAAAATTATAACTCAATGCAAACAATCCAGCTCTAGTATCACCACGATACAAGAGAGGATCACAAAATACACAAACCCCAGAACTCATTAAGCAACAATGCATTTTTTTCACACCTTGATTAGGTTAAATCCATCATATTTATAAATATAAACTAGACTGGATTTGAGCTTCAAAAGCATAGAAATTTGGTTACATAGAATTTGCAACTTATTCTCCAAAAGAATAGTTTCTTCAATCCAAATTTTCCTAAAATGTCTCCACACTTAGAAAACGGCATCGTCAGATTCCAACAGAATCTCTGATTCCTCAATCTTGAATGCCGCCTAGGATAAATAAATATTCCCAGAATAATCTGAAATATGGAAGTAAAATAACATGATCACAAGCTGAAAGATGACAGACAAAGATGTCGAGTCATCATGATAGGACATCTTGTCTAACATCTTATTCTTCAGGTTGTTCTTCAAGTTAGGACATTTTGTCTAACATCTTGTTGTTAAGTTAGTTTTACCAAAATTTATGCCAACCACAAAGGCTTGGACTCATCACATAGAAACAATAAGTTACTCAATTACAACATGTAAGTTTTTGTCATCCTCTATAACAATGACCAACATTTGTCTTAGTGTAAATGATAACATCCTCAAATTAAGCCAAATATTAGGATTCAAAGATTTTCATACCAATTTCATGTAACAAATCCTGTAATCTAGTTGTATAAGAAGCAAAGGCTGTTATGAGTTGATACAAAATATAGTTTTCTTGTCCTAATGATTAACTTAAACCATACATAGCATGAAAGCATTGACCTAAAAAATAGAATTATAAAGTTTAACCAATAGAATGAGCATGGCAGTTGTGATGTTGAACAAAAACTTAATGATAACTCAATGTAATAGTGGAATCAAATCGGAATACATATTTAATACAAAGTTAGATATCTCATAGTATATTATTTGGTTTTTGTTTCATAGTTGACCAGTTGTTAGACTTATGGATAGTTTGATGATCATATTCATAAAATGATGGGTGAGTTGTAGATAAGTGTAACACATATGCAAGTCTATTATGGATATATTTCTATGTTATATACATAGAATAATGCATGACTCCTACATAAGTCTAACTCATAAATAGTGTATCATAGATTGAATTTTTGTTATTCGGTACAATGCAGCATCATATATACATCGTCTTAAATGAATAATGGCCAGTCATCATCATATATAATGCATTTACACAACTAATAACAATGAACTTACACATTTTCATAACAACTTAACATGACATCCTTGATGAATTATCAACTAACAGAAAGATACTTTTGTAAAACAGTGGATAATAGTATCAAATATCATGTATAGGATAATAGTCTGATCATGCAAATTTCAACAATTAAGTTATTCAATTAGCTAACATATCCATTAACATGTTTCATAATGAGAGGAAATCTCTAAGAAAAATAACAACTACATGGTCTCAATAGAATTGGAATATGTACCTTTTTTCTCAGTTTCATCTTCTCAAGATTTCCGATTGTTTTGCATAACATAGAGATATGGGCATTGGAATTTGATGTGCATAATGTAAACTATAGAATGACAAGAAAACAATTATTGTGTCTGCATCATTAGATGTATGAGTAGTTGATTCTAGTTAATATTTGAATTACACAAAATATGCAATTGTAAGATAACTTCAATAGAAATAAGTAAGATGTAGTGTTTAGCAGAGATCATGTTGTTGACTTAGTGTTTAAAAGATCTCATATACATAATTCAAATTTGAAAATTGTATAAAAATAGAGAATAACACAATATCCATGTCCAAAACTTAGGATGTTTGCGGTAAACATAACAAGGTTAATATAAATCACATTATTAATTTGGTTCAACGTAAATGACAATTTGAAAACATTGGATGAGAAAGATGATAAATGCTAGAAATACCTCGTTGGGGTCAAGGTAGTCTTTGAATCTTTTAATGACATATTGATCTTTAATAAGTTTCACAATCGAGCATGAGTGGAAGAAATGTAGATATTTCACACAGAATGCAAATTCTTTTCCTAAAAGCTTATCTAGGTGTGAATGAAGATTTTTGGATGATCCTCATTAGGCTAAGTCATATTTTGTTCGTTTCAAAAGTTTGTTTGTCTCAAAAACTTTCCATGGTCATGCTTTTAAAGTTTCTCACATCTGGTTTGTTAAAAGGAAATGGAAAAGAAGATGGAAAGTTTCACTAGTTATGTGCAAAAATTTAGGTAAATTAAAAATGGCAAAGTTAAAGATGGCCAAAATAGTTCTGTAAACAAATTTCATAAAGATATTTCTTAGTTGTGTAAAAGGAGATAAAAAAATACAGTATAATAGTTTAAATGTTTGAACAATAAATAAAAAGTAACAAAGATGAACATTTATAAAAAAAATGAAAACAATAAATGTGAAGATGATATTTGATATTGATGAAGTAGATGATATTTGATATTGATGAAGTAGATGAAATCGAAAATGCAGTTTCAAAGCAGAAGATAACAAGTTTTAGGATTTCAGCTAGGAAAGTCGTGGAAGGAAAAGAAAACAAAAATAAAATTCCTTGATAGAGAAAGATCAGTGTAGAGCCAAAGCCAACTGCAAAACTAGAAGAATAATCGATAGTGAAGTAGGTTGAAGGTAAAGAAATCAAAAATGAAAATTATATTTATGAAGAAGATGATAGTTAATGTTGATGAAGATGATGAATTCGAGAATGCATTAATAACTCGTTGATTGAAATGAAGATCCAACTTGGTTCAAAGAAGGTTGAAGAAGAAAATGAGGAAGAAGAGAAAATGGAGAAAGAAGAGGCCAATTTTGATCTGCAAGAGAGATGTGTCATACTCCAAATTTTGACTAAGCATTTTTAAACTTGCATTCATATGACTTTATTTTCATCTTTGCATCACCTGCATTTCATCGGGCTCTTAAGATATGCGATCGGAGGTTTTCTGTTGATCTGGATTTCCATTATTCAGAGGTTATTTCATTTGGTTATTATACTCAAGGTTGAAGCAAGGTGTTAGTTTTTCATCATCAAGGATATATTTTATCAAAGGTTTATCAAAGCACAATGTTAGTTTCTCTGAGTTTCCTCAAGGGTATCAGATGTTTGGAGTTTCATTAGTGGCCTAACTAGGAGGACTTTGATTTAGAGTGACGTTCATTTGAGATTCATTTGAGTGCTTTATATCTAAAGATCATCAAATCTGGGTTTCGTGTCAATTCAGATTGTCTATTGAAGTTAAGATAAAGAGACATCAAAGGTCAAAGCAGTTGGTACATTTCAAGTTGTTTGCAAGTACTTGTTTGTGTGGTTCAGGTTTTCATCATTGGTCTGAGGATTCGCCAGGTTTATCATTCAATTAATATCATTTTGTGATGAATTTAAGGTTGCAATGTCATTTAGGATTAGTGGTATCCGGGTTCAATTGTCAAGGTTTTAGGTATTGTTCAAGTGTGGAGGTGTATTACAAAACCCATATCCACTCTCCTAACCCATTTCTAAATCATTTTTGTTCTTTTAAACCATTTCTAAACATTCATTTTCCATTTTCATACCCATTTTTTTCACTTTTTATAATCCAAACCATTATCCATTCCTTTGAACCAAGTATCTAATTTCCAATTTCATTCATCCATATCCATTTAAAATTCCATTCATTATCCAAACCTCATCCATTTCAAAACTAATTCCAATCCAATTTTTTTTAAGGTATGATTCATTTTAACCAAGTTTCGAAGTCTATATCCAAAGTCAAATTTTAAAATCCATTTTTAACCATTTTGTTATCCACGTCCATTCCAAATATCCATACTAAATTCAACATCTAATTCCAAAATTACAATTAAAGCCCGTCATTCATTTTATTGCACCAAAAATTCAAAAAAAAACTTTATTCTACACTACAGCCTGTACATGAATTGCAGCAACATACAAAAATTACAGCATTCCAAACTATAACCTGTTACCAAATTCCAAACCAAAACCTGTTAGTTGATACAATAAAACAAAACCTCTGCACATATGCTACAACCCAACCTGCTCAACCATCCTGCATCCTCCAACAACACAAGCAACAACGACATCTTCTACAAGTCAAATTTCTGTAGCATATACCAAGACGAATTTCTGCAACACCTCCACAACACTCCAAGAATCTTGTAGTGAAAGGGACCAAGCAACAACAGAAAATTCAAAGTGGAGAAACAAGTTTTGGAATCTGCATAAAAGAGGAAAGGAAAAAAGACAATTTTGATATTACGAAAAAATCATCTTGAGGCACAAAAAGAGACCTTTTGCTCATCTCCTCTCCATTTCCACACCCCTTCATTTTTTTCTCCCATTTTTTTTCACTGCAAATCGATTCCGCCACCACAACAAACTCCCAACTGCCACCGTCTTTTTACTCTAAAATTCAGGTCCTTACAACCATCTTCTACGCTCTCAAACAACTCAAATTCTGTTATTATCCACTTAGACGCGGATATGCCCTCCTCAATGATGTTCACGCACCTTACTAACAATTAACCAAGCCTTTTCTCTCGCCCTAGTGCGAACGAGACCTTTTCTCACCCATAGTCCCACAAACTCCGGACACCTTAATTTTTCATTCTTGTTGAGAATACGTAGGCACAAGGGCCTCAATCCTTGACGAGCAACCTTCCCATTTTTCACCATATTCCTCCGAAGTAAGATTGCTCTGACTTTCCCGTTGCACAAAGGAATACGTAGGCACAGGATTGCGAGATCCTGGAAAGCCCCATTTTGTTTTCCCTTTTCATTTCTGCATTTCCTTAGCAAATTAAGCTGTAGATATATTCACCCTTTGATTAGAACAACAAGAGTGGATCTTGTTGAGTACAACGGACACGAGGGGTGCTAATACCTTCATCTTACGTAATCAACTCTCAAACCCCAAATTTGGTTGCGATGACCATGTTCTTTCCCTTCTGAGGTTTTCTCGATGTTTTCCTTTCCCCATTGGGATAAATAAAGTGCAATGGCGACTCTGTGTCTTCGCTGGCTGTTTTTCGCGTAACGATAGCTGGAAACTATGCTGGGGAATTTTCCCTATGTGAGCCAAACCTAGTTTTGTTTGTCGTATGTGTGGATGTTTGATTTTATTTTGCTTTGTTGCTTTATTAATTAGGTTTCTCTTATCTGTTGGGTATGTTGGGGATGGGTTATAAGGAAAAAGATTTCTACCCGAGCTTTTCAAGTATACACTAAGCTTGGAGGTGGTTGCTTATTGACTTGCGAGACTTAGGACTCGTTGAGTTGATTTGACTACCACCGCTCAGATGAGGCCCCTTTGGGAATGATAATGTCTTATGAGCAGTCGTAATAGTGTTATTGTTTTCGGCCTAGGAGTCCGTGATTCTGAGGACCTTTAGAACCCTATTTCAAAGGTTGTTAAGACATAGCTCCGTGTGCATCCTTTTGAATTGATTACCGTCTTATGAATTATCGTTATGATGGAAATATTTTGAGGGGTATGATGCAAGGGACCTTGTTTGAAAACCCTTGGAATGCCCCATTGTAAACCAATAGACTACCCACTCGAGAAGAAAGATACTTGTTATGTGAACCTCTGACTCAGTGACCTTTAATCCATGTGCTTTTAGCTTGTTCTGTAGCATGCATTCATAACATTGTATAACATAAGCATCTATGTGTCATTTTTCATATCATTCTCCAACCAAAATTACAAAGACCTCACCCATCCTCTGTCTATAACCTGCAGTTGATTTCCCGACACTCATATTGAACCTGTGGTAGCTGCAAAGCATTTGAAGCAAGAGGAACATAAATGACTTGAAAGGCCAGTTAGACAAAGTAAGTTGGAAGTTGTGGTAGCTATGTCAGAGAATAACCTTTAGCATGTTGTGATGGAGAATGTTGAGCCTCCACTAGGATTTACTGTGACGACCAACCCGTTATACGATCTTCTGCCTAATGATGATCCTCCACAAGTAAATGTTCCTACTCAATCCCAGAGTGTGCCATTGACTGATCCCATTAAAGAAAAGTTTTGTTCCCTTGAGGAGAAATTACAAGCTATGGAGCACATGACACGCGTGGAATTGATGCCATTGACATGTGCCTAGTGCCAGATTTGGTAATCCCTCCAAAATTTAGAGTACTTAACTTTGAGAAATACACGGGTTTCAGTTGTCCAAAGCGCCATTTGGTGATGCTATGTCGAAGAATGACTTCCTTTACCCACGACAACTAGTTGATGATTCATTGCTTTCAAAACAGTTTGAGTGAGGGATCATTGAGTTGGTACATGGATTTAGAAATAAGTTGTATTCAGTCATGGAAGGTCATAACCATCGCTTTTCTAAAGCATTACCATTACAATTTGGACATGGTTTCTAGTCGCACGCATTTGCAAAGCCTGTCTCAGAAGAGTAGTGAATCTTTCAAGGAGTATGCACAGCTGTGGAGAGAATTGGCATCTGGAGTCTAACCACCACTTTTAGACAGAGAGTTAGTCGACATGTTCATAGTTACCTTGCAGAGCCCGTACTTTGAAAGGATGGTTGGAATTACCTTATTTGATTTCTCTGACTTGGTGAAAGTTTGAGAACACATCGAGAGTGGCCTCAAGAGCAGACAAATTCAAGACGCCTCGAGCAGTCAAGCTTACAAAACTGAATCCCTCAGTAATTTCCAAGAGGAAGAAGAGAATGAAACCAATGCAGTCATGGAAAATGTCAAGTATTCTCATGGTGTACCAACAAGATCTTTTGGTCCCTCATCTTCTCAGAAATCATCATTTCCAGTGCCATGCTATCCTTATAGGCAACCAACCCCGCCTAGAGCACCATACCAGAAACCATGGATCGCTCCTCATGCAAATAAACATGCCCATGGCCAAGGATATCAGAATCAGCGTCAGAGGCAGCATAAGCCTCACAATGACTTAGAAAGAAGGAATGCTCATCTCCATCCAGTTCCCATGTCATACAGTTAACTCTTGCCACATATGATTCAAAGCTCGTTGGTAGAGCCCAAGTCTCTCAAGCCGTTTCCAAAACCATACCCGCCTGGGTACAACCTTGATATACAGTATAGATATCACAGAGGATCAATGAGACACTCAATTGAAGATTTCAAAGCTTTCCAAGCCAAAGTGCAATAGTTAATTAACAAAGGTTACATATCCTTTCTAGAAGGAAGCTTGGTTGTGCACGTCAACTAATCGCCCGAATGAGTTCGAAGACTTCAAGGGTCATCTGCTAAATCCAATTGTTCAAACAGGAAGACATCCTCAGAACTGGCAATCATTAGATCAGCTTTTATCATCGCATTTGTAGTTTCTTTCATGTTAATTGCTACTTGTTTTTAAACATTGTTGATTTAAATGGTAATATTAATGAAGTGATCATGCATTTTATGAATTAATCATGTCACATTTTCTCATTTTTTCTTATCTTATATCAACAAAAAAATAATAATATATCCATATACCTCTCGTCCACTTTCTTTATCAAAGTGTTGTTTTAGCAAAGATTGGAGGAAGCATAACGAAAATGAAATACCCATAATTGTTGCTGGTATGCTTTCAGATAAAATCCTGCTGATGATGTACAGACATTATTTCAAATCTCAAACACTAAAGAGATAAGGACTTAGTCCCTAGTTAACCACTTTGATCCTAGAAGTATGAGTTTTCTTTCGAATTTCCAAACCCTTATGCTTAACATGGGGCATGGGTAGTTGTTTAGTTAACTTGACTACACATTTGAATTTCTATATGAAACATCCCATTTGAGGGTTAACCACATGCTATTCTTCGTACACACTTTGACATGTCAATGGAACCATGCGAATTCAAAAGTTATGGCGGTTTTTCTTCAATGACCTATGACTTGGTAGTCACAGCCTTTTAGCAAAAGAAAAAAACCCACTAAGTTGAACCCCTAAAGAGGAGACTTAGAAAAAATTAAGACAATCCCAATGGACTCGAAAAGAAAAAAAAAACAAAATCAGTCCAAGCAAAAGTTAGGGATCAAAAGAAAATCAAAAGAGGTCCTCAAATCCTCAAGCAAGAAAAACAAGGTTCAACGACCACCATGTCAAAAATCAAAGAGTCGCTAACATCATAAGGTGACTGCCATTTCAAGCAAATCTTGAATCTTCATTTTCACCCTTACACCTGATAGCACGAAATCATATAGATATTTTCATGCATAATTCAACTAAAATCTAACCGTTTTCGATCCGATTTCGGGTTATTTCCGTATATTTGTCTGATGTTTTGCAGGTATTCAACGATCACGTCTAAACAAGGCAACATGAAGAAAAGAAGCAATCTCAGATGAAATATGGATGAAAAAGGAGTGAAAATACAATGAAAAGCGCAGCAAGCTGTTTTTGCTGATGTGACGACCGTCACAGCTTCATGACGACCGTCACACGGGTGACGACCGTCACACCTTGTGACGACCGTCATGCAGGCAAAAACGCCCCACTCAGATTACACGTCAAAGAAACAGTTCCAATTCCCACAGAGTGGACCACTACTCCCTAAATTATTTGCCTCAAGGTCCATCATCCTCAGAGATAACCGTTGGGATTCCACTTCTATAAAAAGGGAAGCAGAGGATTTCAAAAGGGAGCTGCATTCATACCACGAAGTGCTGCCGAATTTACTTTCCAGAGCATTATTTTCCAGTTTTATTCTCATTTTTTTCTCTTTACATTTCCTTATTCCCATTTCCGCTCTTTTGTAATTGCTATTGTACTGTACGATCAAATTGGCACTAAAGATCAGAATCCTGCCAACATCTGTGGAGGATCTGCCCAAAGGCCAATTGGCATATTTACATGTTTTCATTTTGATCGACTTCAGTTTTATTATAATGTAAATTATCATTTATTATTCTTATTTATATTTTTTTTTCCCAATTCCATGTCTAGCTAAACTTAGGTAATCGATATGTAGTAATAATTCGGATGGGATTTGATAACACTTGGTTGAAAACTTTCTTTTCACAAAAGTAATCTATGGTCTGAGTGTTTAAAATTGATTCACCGAATAAACTTCGTCGCGAAAGCGAGAACTTATTTAAAAGTAGTTTTGCCACGAAAGTGGGAAATTAATTAAGATACAAACCAACAAGTGAAAGTTGCGGTAAGGTCAGATAGTAAACACTAGGCATTTGTTTTAATAACAGCGAAAGCACTTTAAAACGAATTAGAACTTAGAGATTTCCAAAAAATAATTTTAACCCCGAACGGAATACGAAAGTGTACGTTTGGCCCTTAGGATTATGATTAGCGTCAATAACCATCGTGAGGCGAGAGTCTTCAAATCTCTATTTTCTGCTTAAACAAACTTTGAAAACTATTTCATACACCAATAATTTATCAAATCCCTGAAGAACACAATTACTACGTATCGATTCAATTAATTATAATCTAAATAGTAATCTTAGTTCCCTTTTTGTGACAATCTTATTCCCTTAAACGTATTCTACCTAGCTAAACATAGTAACTCCCGAGAACACTAGTTTGATTACGAGTCCCTGTGGGATCGATATCTATTATTACTACGCGATAGACTGTGCACTTGCAGTTAGTTGTATTAGACATAGAAAGTCGCGATCAAGTTTTTGGCGCCGTTGCCGGGGACCCGTTTAGTCAATAGTGTAACCTTCTGTTACACCGTATAGACTAGGTTATCAATTTTCATTTTTCCTTTACTAGTTCTGTCGATTGTATGCCAAGAAATCGCCCGCAAAGCGATATCGTAAAACCTTCGGTCGCAGAACTAGAACGCTTCTTACATTTAAGAAGTAGAATCATTGAGTACCAACTCAAACAACTCAAACATAACACTCCCGAACCTCTCACTCCCATTCCCAAATCAGAAGAAGAAGAACCACAGATGGCTGAAGGACCTCCGAACAAACCGCTGAAGGCATACGCTACACCATCTCAGATGGAGCCTAGAAGTAGCATTGTTGCCCCAGCTATTACCCGAAATGATTTTAAGCTGAAACCATCATTGCTGTCGGCTGTACAACAAAACCAATTCTCAGGAAACGCAACTGAGGATCCGAACGAACATCTAACGAAGTTTGTACAATACGCAGACACAGTGAAAGCAAATGGAGTAACTCCAGACGCGATAAGACTTCATCTTTTCCCATTCTCTCTTAGAGACAGAGCGTGGACATGGTTACAATCGTTACCATCCAACTCTGTTACGACGTGGGAGCAATTGAAGAACGTCTTCTTAGCGAGATATTTTCCGCCAAGCAAAACTGCTATGCTTAGAGCTCAAATCAACGGATTTCGACAGAAAGATACTGAATCTCTCTACGAAGCATGGGAACGATTCAAAGATATGATGAGAACATGTCCTCACCACGGTCTAGAAGACTGGGTGACAATCCATACTTTCTATAATGGGCTTCTATACAATACTAGATTGACAATAGACGTTGCCGCGGGCGGTGCACTTATGGATAAGCCATATGATGAAGCCTATCAATTAATAGAAAACATGTCACGAAACCATTGCCAATGGGGAGGTGAACGCACTCCAACTGAGAAAACCACAGCGAAAGGTGGGATGTACGAAATCAGCAGCCTTGAAAAGTTCAATGCTAAAGTAGATGCTCTAGCACAGAAGATTGATAGTCTGACCGTTAACCCCACTGCAACTGTCGCTGCAGTAACTCCAAATTGCGAGTTATGCGGAAGCACCACTCATAATGCACCCGAATGCCCATTGCTAGCCAGAATCCCGCCAGACCAGGTAAATTATGCTCAAGGAAATCCCTACGCAAATACCTACAACCCAGGTTGGCGAAATCATCCAAACTTTTCTTACAAAAGCGAAAATGCATTGCAAATGCCTACTGCTCCGCAAGGATATCAAAAACCAGCTGCTCAGAATGCACCTAGGAAATCGAACCTCGAATTGATGATGGAAAAGTTCATAGCTACTCAAGCTCAAACAAACAAAGAGTTCCTAAATCAAAACATACACACTAGCGAGCAAATTAAACAGTTGACAGGAAAAGTAGACGCTTTAGCCACCCACAACAAAATGTTAGAAACTCAGATATCACAAGTGGCTCAACAGCAAGCATCTGCTGCCGCACCTGCTGGCACATTTCCTGGACAACCCGAACAGAATCCAAAAGGCCAAGCAAATGCTGTAATACTAAGAAGTGGAAAAGAATTGGACGAACCGATCGATCCGAGGACCGAAAACTCAGCCATGCAACAGAAACCAACTGAACAAGCAGAAAAGGAATCTGAGTTAGAGAAGAAGGAGGACAACGAGAAGGAGGATACCGCAAGTGAAAAAACTCAAACACCTCCAGCGCCATATAAACCACCTATTCCTTATCCGCAAAGACTAATAAACTCTAAAACTTCAGGACAGTTTAAGAAATTTGTAGAGCTCCTTAAACAGCTGAATATTACTATTCCTTTTACAGAAGCGATAACTCAAATGCCGTCATATGCTAAATTTCTCAAAGAGATCCTGTCGAATAAGAGAAAGATCGAGGATAACGAAACAGTTACACTTACTGCAGAGTGTAGCGCTATTATTCAGAACCGCATGCCTCCTAAATTAAAAGACCCAGGTAGTTTCTCCATACCCTGCGTCATAGGAAAGTTCGTAATAGACAAAGCTCTATGCGATTTAGGAGCCAGTATCAGTGTTATGCCCTTATCTATATGCAAAAAGCTGAATATGGGAGACCTCAGGCCAACCAAAATGTTCGTACAATTAGCTGACAGATCAGTGAAATACCCAGTCGGAATACTGGAAAATGTTCCAGTACGCATAGGACAATTCTACATTCCAACCGACTTCATAATCATGGACATCAAGGAGGACAATGTAACCCCAATTATCCTAGGAAGACCGTTCCTAGCTACAGCCGGAGCTATTATAGACGTGAAGAAAGAAAGGCTAACATTCGAAGTAGGAGAAGAAAAGATAGAGTTCATTCTCACCAAGTTCTTACAAACACCAGCAATAGACGATACCTGCTATTTAGTAGACGAAATTGACGAATGCATAAGAGAACTTGAAAATGAAGAGACCACGTATTCAGAAATAATAAAGATTCAAACACCCGACATTTCTGAAGACGACAATTGGCGTAAACCGTATAAAGACGACAGCCTAAGCGAAAGCTTAGCACTGACACCAAACCATATGCCAGGTCCGAAGAATCCATCTTTAGAACTCAAAACACTACCCAAAAACCTTAGATATGAATTTCTAGACGATGAACTAAAAAGACCAGTGATAGTCAACGCCGACTTAGGACAACCAGAAACCGAAAAGTTATTAGAAGTCCTAAAGAAGTACCCCACCGCGTTAGGCTATAACATAAGCGATCTAAAAGGTATAAGCCCTTCAATCTGTATGCATTGAATTACAATAGAGGAAGACTCTAAAACCTCTCGAGAGCATCAGAGAAGACTGAACCCCATCCTGAGCACTGTAGTCAGAGATGAAGTAAAGAAATTACTAGATGCAGGAATCATCTATCCGATCTCCGATAGTGAATGGGTTAGCCCAGTTCACGTCGTACCAAAGAAAGGAGGAGTCACAGTAGTTAAAAACGAAAAAGGCGAATCAATAACAAAAAGAGTCGTGACTGGAAGCAGGATGTGTATTGATTATAGAAAGCTTAACAAGGCTACGCGCAAAGATCACTTCCCGTTACCCTTCATAGACCAAATGTTGGAAAGATTAGCCAAACATTCATATTTCTGCTATCTAGATGGTTACTCAGGATTCTTCCAAATTCCCATCCATCCTGATGACCAAGAAAAGACTACATTCACCTGTCCTTATGGTACTTTTGCTTACCGCTGAATGCCGTTCGGACTCTGTAACGCTCCAGCAACCTTCCAAAGATGCATGATGGCAATCTTTACAGATTTCATAGACGACATTATGGAAGTGTTTATGGACGATTTCTCGGTATGCGGACAAAGTTTCGAAGGATGCCTACAAAACTTAGAAATGGTACTAGAACGTTGCGTAAAAGTAAACCTCGTCCTAAATTGGGAGAAATGCCATTGTATGGTCAGACAAGGAATAGTTCTAGGACATGTCATATCAGATAGAGGGATTGAGGTGGACAAAGGTAAAATAGAGATTATAAAAGATCTCCAACCTCCAAAATCCGTACGAGAAATACGGAGTTTTCTAGGACATGCCGGTTTCTACAGAAGATTTATAAAAGATTTCTCGAAAATCACAAAACCTTTGACCGGCCTGTTAATGAAAGATGCTGAGTTCGTCTTCGACGACGACTGTTTAAAAGCATTCGAAACATTGAAATCAGCCCTTATCACCGCACCAATCATGCAACCACCCGATTAGAGACTACCGTTTGAAATCATGTGCGACGCGAGTGATTACGCTGTAGGCGCAGTTCTAGGACAAAGGAAGGACAAGAAACTCCATGCAATCTACTATGCTAGTAAAACCTTAGATCCTGCCCAAATGAACTAAGCTACCACAGAAAAGGAACTTCTAGCAGTTATATTTGCGCTTGACAAATTCCGTTCTTACTTAGTAGGAGCAAAAATTATAATATACACAGACCACGCTGCCATAAGGTACCTAATAAGCAAAAAGGATGTCAAACCAAGACTATTGAGATGGATCCTGTTACTACAAGAGTTCGACTTAGAAATCAAAGATAAAAAAGGAACCGAGAACGTTGTTGCGGATCACTTATCCCGAATAGAGGGCATCAGACATGAACCAGTACCGATAAATGACGATTTCCCATACAAACGTCTGATAGCCAAACTAGAAAGTGACACACCCAATTCAATCTCGGAAGATCCAGAATTCGAAAAAGCCGTAGAAGCCGTCTATGCCCAAGTCACATTACCTTGGTATACTGACATCGTTAATTACCTCGCTGCTGGCGTGCTTCCACCAGATCTTACTTATCAGCAAAAGAAGAAATTCTTCCACGATCTGAAACACTATTATTGGGACGAACCCCTACTCTTCAAGAGAGGGGCCGACAACATATATCGTCGCTGTGTCCCAGAGGAAGAAATAGAAAATATTATTTCCCAATGCCACTCAGCACCATATGGTGGTCATGCTAGTACGTCCAAGACGTGCGCTAAGATTCTCCAAGCTGGCTTATTCTGGCCTAATCTCTGGAAAGACGTTCACATCGCTGTGCAAAAGTGCGATAGATGCCAACGAACTGGCAACATCTCACGACGCGATGAAATGCCTCAGAAAGGAATCTTAGAGGTAGAAATCTTCGACGTCTGGGGAATAGATTTCATGGGACCATTCCCACCTTCTTTTGGAAATAACTACATACTCGTCGCTGTCGATTATGTGTCTAAATGGGTAGAAGCCATAGCTGCTCCAACAAATGACGCACGAGTAGTAATCAAACTCTTCAAAAACACAATCTTTCCTAGATTCGGTGTACCCAGACTCGTCATTAGTGACGGAGGATCTCACTTCATATCACGAATATTCGATAAACTTCTCTCTAGATATGGAGTCCGGCACCGAGTAGCTACACCCTATCATCCGCAAACTAGCGGACAAGTAGAGGTCTCGAACAGAGAAATAAAATAGATCTTGGAAAAGACCGTCGCTACCTCAAGAAAAGATTGGTCATCGAAGCTACAAGAAGCTTTATGGGCTTATAGGACTGCATTTAAGACACCAATAGGTACTACCCCCTATAAATTAGTTTACGGTAAATCCTGCCATCTCCCTGTAGAGTTAGAGCATAAGGCCTTTTGGGCCATTAAGACACTCAACTTCAACTACACCGAGGCAGGAGAAAAGCGAATCTTGAACTTACACGAGTTGGAAGAACTTCGATTAGACGCTTACGAAAATGCCCGTATCTACAAAGAGCGAACTAAAAGTGGCATGATAAACGTTCAATCAGGAAACAATTCAGTGTGGGAGACATCGTATTGCTCTTCAATTCACGATTAAAACTCTTCCCAGGTAAACTAAAATCTAGGTGGTCTGGACCCTATGAAGTGACTAAAGTACTTCAGAGTGGAGCTGTTGAAATTACCGATAAGACAAATGCACCATTTGTCGTAAACGGGCAACGTCTAAAACATTACAATAGGAACGACAACAGTCCTCAAGTCAGCAATATAACATTGCTTGAGCTTCCATCTCAGACACCCGAATAGCTTCTCACCAAGCTATCGTCAGGCTTTAGACGTTAAAAACAGCACTTACTGGGAGGCAACCCAAATTTCCCTCGCTATTGCATTTCATTCTTCCTTAAAATTCTACTTTGAAAAATCCAACAAAAATTCTAAAATTACTACTACTTTCTACTTTCGTTCATTTTCGTACTTTTATTCTTATTTTATTTTCTCTTTTTTGTCTTTTGTTTCTACCGCTTTTCGTTTCTAAAAATCCTGACTTCAATTTCTTGTTTCAAACTTTTCAGGATTTTTAAAGTCTTAAAAACATTCCTTCTGTTTTCTCCGAATTACCTGCGAATATGGCCGAGTACGACTTCACAAAGGTTCACTTCAGAGGACTCGCTCAAAAGGCAAGATTTGTAGCACTGACTGAAAGAGAATTCGCCTTAACGCTGTATTATGATAAGGCTACTATGGATAAACTAGGGATCACATATAGCATTCAATACCTGTTCAATCAACTGGGTTGGGAGAACACTGCTCTAAAAACACGTTTCGCTACCTACAAGGATCTTACCTATGAATTCCTTAGTTCTTTCAGATACACACCCAACTATGGTTTTGGATCCCGCTCAGAGTTGATTACCTTCCGATTGTTTGGAATGGACCAAACCCATAGCCGGATGTCACTAGCTAACCTCCTAGGATTCCCTAGCGGACCGCATGTGTTCATCAGTGCAGAAGATGACGATATTGATTTGCAACTCGATCACTTCTGGGGTAGAATCACAGGCGACTATCACCCCGAACCAGCCAAAATGCATAATGATGACATTCATAACCCAGCCTTCAGATACTTCCATAAGATACTAGCTTACACCTTGTTTGGAAAAGAAGAAAATATTACTACAGTGTCTAAGGAGGAGTTATTCATCATGTTATGTGCTTCTCAGGGACGGACAGTAAATGCAGTGCCTTTCATGATGAGATTTTTCAAACGCCTCACGCTGGAACCTCAGACACCTATTCTTATAGGAGGCCTAGTAACAATGATTGCCCACGAGCTTGGCCTTAGATTCCATTTAAATGCCAGCACTCGTTTTGGTACCATCAGACCCATGAACATACAATTCTGCTTTAACAGGCGCATCTTAGGGACTATGGGACCTGGACCGTATGAGTACCTTATTAATGAAAAACCAGTACAGCTATTCACACTGCCTGATCATCTGATGACAAGCATCCACAACAAGGACAACTGGCTCTACGAATTGGATGAGCCTATGGGACCTCCTTCACCACAGTCAACACCCCAGAACTACATGTATGACAGTGACCACATCTCTGAGGCACACGACTATATGTACTATGAGGACGCTGCCTCTGAAACTGAAGTAGACCCTATGACTCCTCCACACTACAATACTTATCCTGAGCCTATCCCTGAGGAGACCACCGACAAAATGGATACCGTGTTACTCAGATTGGACGACGTTGATAAAGCTCTGACCAATGTAAAAGCTGATATCGCAGGCATGCACAGCGAACTGGTAGGCTTCATGGATCTAGTCTGCGACCAACTCGACTACTATTCGCAGAAATTCGATGAGTTGAAGGCACGAAAAGATTAGTTATTAGCTCGTAGCAATAGTTTCAGTTTAGTCTAGTCTAGTTTAGTTTCATTTAATCATTTGGATTTTTCGCATTGTTAGTTTTCATTATGTACTACATACAATTGTTTCAATTTTATGTTATTTCAATTCTAGTTTTTATTCAACTATTCTGTTTTCGCATTAATTGTTGTTTGTTGGCTGTTATATTACATCACCGTATCAATACTAAGCCTTAAAATCACCACGAGTACGCCCTCAGAGCAAAATTCTGCGTTCTGCAGATTTTGCTGCTGTGACGACCGTCACAGCCCCATGACGAGCGTCACGCGGGTGACGACCGTCACGCAGTCCAGAACTGCTATCTGAGAAAACAGGGTTCGTGTTTTCTTCCACTCCCCCCATTATCACTTTCAAACATCCTAACTCCTACCCCACTACGAATTTTCGTCCTCCCCATATTGAACTATAAACTTCAACTCCAAATTCAACCTCCAAACCACCGTTCTGTCATTTTTCCCTCTCTGCAAAAAAAAAAAACCCAAAACCTCAGAAACCTCTCCATCTTCCAACAATGGCAAGGAATGCAGAAACCTCAGATGTCAGCAACAGTACCTTCAGTGAAGGTGAGTTAGGCGAAAGACAACGAGCAAACTACATTGCATTTCATCAGAGGTCACTCCAGCCGACTCACTACCCGCACCTTCCATCGCTTACGGAGCTCGGACTCCTTGAAGGTGTAACCTGGATGCTTCAAAGAGCAGGCATCTGGAACCTCTGCACCAACCCCCAGCCAACCTACGAACAACTCACTCTTGAGTTCTTGAGTTCGTTCACTTACGTCACAGGCAGCGTCGAACTTAACCAGCATTCAGGTGCCGCTTGCTTCCGGATGTTTGGCGTCAACTATCAGATGCACCAAAACCAGATTGCCGACATCCTACAGCTACCTCGCGGCGACAACGCTCATCGCCGCATCACCGATCAGTTCCAGCACGAAGCTTTCGCACTGTAGTATCAGTTGACCGGCCTCAATGCCGATGGTTGGGACTCCCTGCACGCTACTCATATCCATAACCCAACCATCAGGTACTTTCACAGAGCGTTGAGTAACACTATCTTCGCCAGAGACAGCAACCACAAAGTGAACTCCAAGGAGCTCTTCTTTCTTCATTGCGTCTTCAACAATGAACCTGTCAACGCTGCCCCGTTTCTGCTGGCTCACATTCAGGCCAATTGCAACCGTGGCTCGAAGCCATTCTACTTTGGCGGGATTGTCACCGCTATCGCACTTGGGCTGAACCTTGGCCACCGCCTCCAGCACCTCCATTCCATTCCCTCGGTGTTCCTTGACACCGACCACTGCAGAGCCTCCCATCTCATCCGCTCCCGAGCTGACGGCAAATACCATCCGGTTGTGCGTGGCAAGACCGTCCGAAGCATCATCCTTCCGTCCCGCACCCGCATCCATCCAGAGGACCGTACCAACTGGTTGTTTGACCTCACTGCCCCTCCTGCTGCCGCCGTTCCTACTCAAGATCCCACTCATGATTCCGACGATGAAATCCAAGTTGAGTTGGACAGGTCCGAGCAGCCAGAGGCATCGCAGCCTCCTCCTGCCGTAGGTACATCTTCTCGCCGCCGCCGTCATCATCCCGTGCCAGACTACACAGAAGAGGACCTCCGTCGCTCCCTAGACCAGCAGGTACAGATACTCACGATGCTGCAGCAGCAGAATCAGCGAGCTGACCAGTTCGAAGCTTGGCACCGGACTCAAATGCAACAACTTCACACCGGCCAAGCTACGATCACTGAGAGCCTAGCGAATCTGACCCTGCAGGTCGAAGGACTCCGAGACACCGTCTACCACACCGGAGCTATGAGCTATGAGGACAGAGTAGCCCTTGCTAGAGCCAGAGGACGCCAGCGCGGACGTGACAGAGGCCGTGACTAGATTTTCATTTTTTTTCCTTCATTGTTTACTATATTTCAGTTATTTGTATTTTCATTTTCAGTTGTATCTCCCTCTCGCATGCTTCAAGGATCAGTGAGGACACTGATCGAGATAGTGTGGGAGCGGAGCCTTATTTCCATTCCACTGTACTCTGAATCTCCCTTTATTTCCCTTATTTCCATTTCACTGCACTTTGAATTCTCGTAATTTCTATTTTTACACTTTCTATTTCTAGCAAATAAAGCTCGTCTATATATTTTTCACGTTACGCAAACAATCCCCACATTATTCAACGTAAACAAAAAAAAAATTAGTTCGTTCCTCAAAAGCAAAAGCATCACGAGAATGCATCTGAGCTCAAAACAAGTTTTGAAACTCCGAGGAAACGACAGTTCTAACAAAACCAGTATCGTCCAGACACCTTAGATCTCTAGTTTATGCGAGTCAGTTTCACCACCTACGTGTACCAAAGTCTCAAGTGTCTACGCAAACCCAACCCCAAGTAGTTTATACTAGCAGTCAGCACCATCCTAAAAACACTTCTAAGCAAACGACCGATGCAAATAAGTGTATGATCTCCAAAAAGATGAAAAATCATGAAAAGAGAGCTAAAAGGCCCAAGAATATAAGATACGTTTCCTTCTAAGTTAGGTGCTCCTCACCCGAGCATTTAGCCCAACGGCACGAAAAACTCATTGAAAAATCAATGAAATCAAATTATGATCAATGAAGAAGATCAAAAACAGAAATGAGATCATATTCACTAACAGGTCGACTTGCCATGAAAGTGTGCGGACAACGGGCTTAATGTGATTGCGCTAGAACAAACAGGGTGAACTTGTCACGAGAACCTTGACACCAAGATACAGTAGCATGACTGAGACCGATTTGCATAAAAAGGAGACCTCCGAAGACTTGTAGTCCAGTGTCGTCATGATACTCGTCTTGTTCCTACCAAGAATCCCGGGTTTTCCAAACTCTGCGAACGAAGAAGCTGCCTCGTGCTTGCCGACTTTTCCATGTTTTACTTGAGGACAAGCAAAGATTCAAGCTTAGGGGAGTTTGATAACACGAAATCATATAGATATTTTCATGCATAATTCAACTAAAATCTAACCGTTTTCGATCCGATTTCGGGTTATTTCCGTATATTTGTCTGATGTTTTGCAGGTATTCAACGATCACGTCTAAACAAGGCAACATGAAGAAAAGAAGCAATCTCAGATGAAATATGGACGAAAAAGGAGTGAAAATACAATGAAAAGCGCAGCAAGCTGTTTTTGCTGATGTGACGACCGTCACAGCTTCATGACGACCGTCACACGGGTGACGACCGTCACACCTTGTGACGACCGTCATGCAGGAAAAAACGCCCCACTCAGATTACACGTCAAAGAAACAGTTCCAATTCCCACAGAGTGGACCACTACTCCCTAAATTATCTGCCTCAAGGTCCATCATCCTCAGAGATAACCGTTGGGATTCCACTTCTATAAAAAGGGAAGCAGAGGATTTCAAAAGGGAGCTGCATTCATACCACGAAGTGCTGCCGAATTTACTTTCCAGAGCATTATTTTCCAGTTTTATTCTCATTTGTTTCTCTTTACATTTCCTTATTCCCATTTCCGCTCTTTTGTAATTGCTATTGTACTGTACGATCAAATTGGCACTAAAGACCAGAATCCTGCCAACATCTGTGGAGGATCTGCCCAAAGGCCAATTGGCATATTTACAGGTTTTCATTTTGATCGACTTCAGTTTTATTATAATGCAAATTATCATTTATTATTCTTATTTATATTTTGTTTTTCCCAATTCCATGTCTAGCTAAACTTAGGTAATCGATATGTAGTAATAATTCGGATGGGATTTGATAACACTTGGTTGAAAACTTTCTTTTCACAAAAGTAATCTATGGTCTGAGTGTTTAAAATTGATTCACTGAATAAACTTCGTCGCGAAAGCGAGAACTTATTTAAAAGTAGTTTTGCCACGAAAGTGGGAAATTAATTAAGATACGAACCGACAAGCGAAAGCTGCGGTAAGGTCAGATAGTAAACACTAGGCATTTGTTTTAATAACAGCGAAAGCACTTTAAAACGAATTAGAACTTAGAGATTTCCAAAAAATAATTTTAACCCCGAACGGAATACGAAAGTGTATGTTTGGCCCTTAGGATTATGATTAGCGTCAATAACCATCGTGAGGCGAGAGTCTTCAAATCTCTATTTTCTGCTTAAACAAACTTTGAAAACTATTTCATACACCAGTAATTTATCAAATCCCTGAAGAACACAATTACTACGTATCGATTCAATTAATTATAATCTAAATAGTAATCTTAGTTCCCTTTTTGTGACAATCTTATTCCCTTAAACATATTCTACCTAGCTAAACATAGTAACTCCCGAGAACACTAGTTTGATTACGAGTCCCTGTGGGATCGATATCTATTATTACTACGCGATAGACTGTGCACTTGCAGTTAGTTGTATTAGACATAGAAAGTCGCGATCAACACCCTCAAACACTAGATGTGTGTGTCAATTTAACTGAACGTAGGACCGGAGTACATCACAAAGCAGGGGTGGGTTAAAATCAAATTTTAAGCCTTATATCCTTTGATTTTATAACCATGACCCAGACCATATTACAACCCTTAAAAGACCTAATTGAAGCAGAGTTTATTCTGAAAGCATACTACAACAAGGTTGCATGGACTGACTCCTACATATTTATTAATCATATTCTTGCTTTATCTTTCACAATAGCTAAACCAGAACTACGTTTGGACTAATGGTCTATTTGTCGCGCACTGTCACATCATTCCAATAAATGACTATTTTTTAAAACTTGCATGAGTATCACGTTAAAATTATCATTTGTAAATAAATGATGTTAATTGCAAGTCAGTAATTAACATCGAGGAAATTCCAACAAGAAGCAATTGAATAGGACTAGATCATTAAGCAAAGTTGATGAGAATCAAGTGTACCTTGTAGTTCTATGGATCTGGGGCATTCACATCCAATGAGTATAGAATCAGTCAGTCTAAGGTAGGTCCTCAAGCATTAGTTGATTATGGGGGAAATCATTCAAGAATCAAGTGATCAGAAGTCAATCATCTCAAGACTTCATCCATCAGGGGCAGGCCACCCAGAGGTTCTTTTGATTAAAGGCAAGGCCATCCAGCGCTCAATCAACATAAGTTAAGTCGCTTCAACCCTTGTTCTGCGGCAAGCTTCCTCAAAAGCACATCGAAGCCAACCACTCCAAGATCTAATTAATCAAGAATGGATCCTTTCATGACTCAAAATTTTAGGGCAAGCCATCTCGAGGTCATCTCATGATACAACTGCTTCTAAACTTCCTTTCAAGGAAAATTCTTCAAAAGACCCATTACACTGGGCCAAGGTGAACTACACTATGGCAATACCTCTCCAAGCTTTCAAGCTTCTCAAGCAAATTCTATTTCGTCAACAACTTTTGACTTCAAGACGAATGTCGAGAAATCATGCCAGTTCACATATGGAAGATAGCTTTTAAACCAATTCTTGTCTGGTCACCATATTCTTTATCCTACCTTTAAAACTCAAGTTCTCGTTTGGTAGTCAATTTTCTTTTTAACTCTAGTTCTCGTCTGACAAACCCTTTAGGAGTCAGTTCCCACCTAACAATTTAACCTTTTGCCACTATTCTCGTCCGGTATTCTACCCTTTAAAACCAGATCTCCTCTGGCGATTCACCTTCAAAGTTCACTTATAAAGAATAAAATCCCTAAAAATCCAATTACCAACAATCTGGTCACACGCCTAACCAAAGCCCAACCATACTTTGCACAATCATAACCCTTGGATCACATATCTTCATATCCCCATCATCCTGAGCCTACATTGACATTTTTCATGCATAATCATCATTACATTGCATCAAATAAAATGCATAGAATTTTCATTTGATATGTAGCATTACGCAATAGAAATATTCAAGCATGCATACAAAGCATCAACCACATTTGTTACCCTACACAAATCCTAAATCAACTCTTCCATCTTGACAATAATATATATCCACATAGAATGTTGAGCCCATTCCCCAGCGGGTATTTCAACCAATCCCCAAGGACATAGATCTATCGAGCTCGTCCTCTGCTTACCCTTTGTTTCCTCAGTGGAGTCATCTTTCTGTTTATAGTTTCTCAGTTGTAGATTTGTTGATCCTACTTCCTATTTATAGATTCATTGATCTTAATCTCTTTTCTTTTTCTTAGGTAGTAGATCTGTTGATCTTACTTCCTATTCCCCATATTTTGAGTCGTAAATCCATTGATCTTACTTCTCTTCATCTCTTGGGTTGTAGATTTATTGATCCTACTTCCTTTCCAAAATATGTTAATCTTTCCTTTGAGTCACATATCCGTTGATATTGTTTCTCTTTATTTTGTGGGTTATATACCCGTTGATCTTATTCCATGTTCGTAGATCCGTTGATCTCATCTTACCATCCTTTGGATTATAGATCTGTTAATCCTACTTCCTTTCCATATATTCGTTGATCTTTCTTTTGAGTTGTAAATCTGTTGATGTTTTCTCTCTCTATTTTATGGGGCGTAGATCCGTTGATCCTGCTTCCCTTTCATAGATCCTTTCATCTTTCTTTTGAGTTTTAAATCCATTGACCTTACTTCTCTCCATCTTCCAAGTGTAAATCTGTTGATCCTACCTCCTTTCCATAGGTATGTTGATCTTTCTTGAGTCACAAACCCATTGATATTGTTTCTCTTTGTTTTTGGGTTGTAGATTCGTTGATCCTACTTCTTATTCATAGATCCATTGATTTTTCCTTTAAGTCACAAATCTGCTGATATTGTTTCTCTTTGTTTTTAGGTTGTAGATCTGTTGATCTTACTTCCTATTCATAGATTCGTTGATCTTTTCTTTTAAGTCGTAAATCCGTTGATGTTGCTTCTCTCCACCTTTTGAGTTGTATATCCATTGATCCTACTTCCTTTCCATAGATCTGTTGATCTTTCTTTTGAGTTATAAATTCGTTGATGTTACTTGTCTCTGTCTTATGGGTTATAAATCTGTTGATCTTACTTCCTATTCATAGATTCGTTGATCTTTTCTTAGGAGATGTAAATTCGTTGATATTACATCTTTCCACCCTTGGATTGTAGATCAGTTGATCCTACTTCCTATTCATAGATCCGTTGGTCATTCTTTGGGTTAGAAATCCGCTGATATTGTTTCTCTCTGTTTTGTGGGTTGTAGATCCGTTGATATCACTTTCTATCCATAGATCCGTTGATCTTGCCTTATCTTTCACAGTTTCTATTACCCCCATTACCGGTTACCTTTGTTTAACCTTTTCACCAAACATAGAGAATCTTTCATGCATTCGTAACATTGCATTTCAAGCATATTATAGCATATCACCCATTTGCATTTCAAGCATATCATTGCATCTTTCTCATTTTTTTCCAATCGGTCAAAATTCTAGGTATTATAGTATTTAATCCTCTTCTACCTCGAATGTATGAAAAGTTGTTGATATTCATACCTTCAGGTCCAAGAAGATTAAATAGGGGCAGCTCTCATACCCCAAATTTTGACCATGCATTTTTAAACTTGCATTCATTTGACTTTATTTTCATCTTTGCATCACCTGTATAGTATAACCTGCATTTCATCAGGCTCTTAAGACATGAGATAAGAGGTTTTATGTCGATTTGGATTTCCATTATTCAGAGGTTATTTCATTTGGTTATTGTACTCAAGGTTGAAGCAAGGTATTAGTTTTTCATCTTCAAGAATATCTTTTATCAAAGGTTTACCAAAGCACAATGCTAGTTTCTCTGAGTTTCCTTAAGGGTATCATATGTTTGGAGTTTCATCAGTGGCCTAACTGGGAGGACTTTGATTCAGGGTGGCATTCATTTGAGATTCATTTGAGTGCTTTATATCTGAATATCATCAAATTAGGGTTTTGTGTCAATTCAGATTGTCTATTGAAGTCAAGTTAAAGAGCCATCAAAGATCAAGGCAGTTGGTACATTTCAAGTTGTTTGCAAGTACGTTTTGTGTGGTTCAGGTTCTCGTTATTGGTCTGAGGATTCGTCAGGTTTTTCGTTCAATCAAGATCATTTTGAGATGAATTTAGGGTTGCAATGTCATTTAGGATTAGTGGTATTTGGGTTCAATTGTCGAGTTTTTAGGTGTTGTTCAAGTGTGGAGGTGTATTACAAAACCCATATCCACTTTCCTAACCCATTTCTAAATCATTTTTGTTCTTTTTAACCATTTCTAAACATTCATTTTCCATTTTCATACCCATTTTTTTACTTTTTTTAATACAAACCATTATCCATTCCTTTAAACCAAGTATCCAATTTTCAATTCCATTTATCCATATCCATTTCAAAATCCATTTAAATATCCATTCAAAGCTAATTCATTTAAGGTATGATTCATTTTGACGAAGTCTCAAAGTCCAATTTTAAAATCCATTTTTAACCATTTTGTTATCCACATCCATTCCAAAGATCCATACTAAATTCAACATCTGATTCCAGAATTACAATTAAAGCCCATCATTCATTTTATTACACCAAAAATTCAAAAACAAAACAATACTTTATTCTACGTTACAGCCTGTACATGAACTGCAGCAACGTACAAAAATTGCAACGTTCCAAACTAAAACCTGTTACCACATTCCAAACCAAAACCTGTTAGTTGATACAATAAAACAAAATCTCTGCGCATATGCTACAACCCAACCTGCTCCACCTTCCTGCGACCTCCAACAACACAAGCAACAATGATGTCCGCTACAAGCCAAATTCTGCAGCATATACCAAGACGAACTTCTGCAACACCTTCACAACATTCCAAGAATCCTGCAGTGAAAGGGACCAAGCAAGAACAAAAAATTCAAAGTGGAGAAACAAGTTTTAGAATCTACATAAGAAAGGAGAGAAAAAAAGACAATTTTGATATTACAAAACAATCACCTTGAGGCACAAAAAGAGACCTTCTGCTAATCTCCTCTCCATTTCCACACCCCTTCAATTTTTCTCCATTTGTTTTTCACTACAAATCAATTCCACTACCACAAGAAACTCTCAACTGCTGCCTTCTTTTTACTTTGAAATTCAGCTCCTTACAACCACCTTCTACACTCTCAAACCACTCAAATTCTGTTACTATCCACTCACACACGGATCCTCCATCCTCAGCAATGTTCATGCACCTCACTAATAACTAACTGAGCCTTTTCTCTCACCCCAGTGCGGTCGAGACCTTTTCTTACCCGTAGTCCCACAAACTACTGACGCTCTGATTCCTCATTCCTGTTGAGAATACGTAGGCACAAGGGCCCCAATCCTTGACGAACAACCTTCCCATTTTTTACCGTAGTCCTCCAAACTACGATTCCTCTAACTTTCCTGTTGCACAAGGGAATACATAGGTACAAGATTGTGAGATCCTGGCAAGCCCCCTTTTGTCTTAGCTCCCTTTTCATTTCTACATTCCCTTAGCAAATTAAGACTTATATATACATACCCTTTGATTAGAACAATAAGAGTGGATCTCGTTGAGTAAAACGGATGTGAGGCGTGCTAATACCTTCTGTAACACCCCCTTTCTATACCCCCAAATAGACAAATAAATCATTTAGGCACGAATTCAAAATTTCCATCAGAGTATAATTATAATCATGGTATAAAAGAGGCATGTCACAATATACTTGAAATTAAAACATACAACATATGCTCAACAGATATGCAACATCGGGACAACACCCACAAGAAAATATTTAGAACAAAGGCGGAAACATCCAAATATTTCATAATCTCCAAAACATGTATTCACATATACAATTATCATTCACCATGTTTACAAAATATATCATCAGCAGATACATACACAGGTGTATCACAAAAGAATCAAAACAATCCCTAGCTACCCGGTGCTACATATCAGAGTCGACCGGCCAAAAAGAATGAAGCCACGCTTCACAAAACTCCAACAATCAAATTTGCAATACCTCATAGAGCATTATAAAACAGCAGAAGGGTGAGAAACAATATCATAATACATAATGCATATAAACATATATATATATATATATATATATATATATATATATACACACACACACACACACACATATAACGTCCAATAACTTCTTTCGCGTTCTCACCGCAACTCATCTCACTACACCGTACATCGCAATGTACCCACACATGTATCTATATATATAAATAGAACACCAAGCATACACAATATGCATCAACAGTGTTTATATCCATTCATAAACATATACACATATACATATATACATATTCACACATACATGTATCTTCAAGCATTCCATTCATGCCAGTTATCAACAATTTACATACACATCTACAATCATGTTTATTCACGATACATCATGCAAAGATGATAAATGCAAATCATAGAGGCCAACTCGCTACTCTATGCAAATGTAATGCGATACCGACTTAATCGTCCATCAGATTCTCCTAAGAATCAATTCACTCACGCCCCTCACGGGTACACTATAACTCATCAGATTCTCCTAGGGATCACATCGTTCATCGGATTCTCCAAGGAATCACATCGTTCATCAGATTCTCCAAGGAATCACATCGCTCATCAGATTCTCCGAGGAATCACATCATTCATCAGATTCTCTGAGGAATCACATCGCTCATCAGATTCTCCGAGGAATCACATCGTTCATCAGATTCTCCGAGGAATCACATCGCTCATCAGATTCTCCGAGGAATCACATCGTTCATCAGATTCTCTGAGGAATCACATCGTTCATCAGATTCTCCGAGGAATCCTATCACTCATCAGATTCTCCGAGGAATTCTATCACTCATCGGACTCTCCTAGGAATCCTATCACTCATCGGACTCTCCTAGGAATCAACAGCACAAGAATGTACTTCATGATGCTTCACATGCAAAATGACTCCATACACTTCTTGAAATGCATACATGTTTGCAAACATACTCATGCATTCTTCACATTCATCGCATATATTCATTATGCATTCACAATATATATATACATATCACAATACATATATACATATTCATCATTCATTCACACCAATTCATACCTGGTTTATATTCATCATTCGATCTCAACATGCATTTCTATTCAATTCAAGTGAATGCTCCAAATTTCCAAACGGCCACATTCCACACTTCACAAATCACAAACTAGGATTCACGCCATACGGCTACCCACAGCACACATAACAGCATATAATTAGTCATCTCAGACAAGGAATGATCGCAACCAAATCACACATCCAATCCACGAATGGGAAAAACACAAGAAAAGAAAATATGCTACTGTGTTCGCTAACCTTCTCCTGGCGAAGCCTCTGGCGAACCTTCGCTACTTAGTTCGCCTGGCGAACTTGCCAGCGAAGACCACTGGGAATTATTCTAGAATTACTCGCTAGCACACTCGCCTGGCGAACCTTCGCCACACTCATTCGCCTGGCGAACTTGCCAGCGAAGACAGGGTGTTTGCTACTGGCTTAGTTCGTTGCTGCTCGCTGGGCTTCGCCTGGCGAAGCTTCGCTGCCATTCGCCTGACGAACCTGCGAACTCAGAACTCCCATGGCTGTCTAAAAGCCCAAACCTCACAAACCGATCGATTCAATCTAAATCAGTTCCGGTAGTACAGCCCACTCATCACCCGACTATACTTCACCGTCTATTCCAAATTCTAACCGATAAAACTCAGTTTCTACCGATTAAATAAACTTCTGACCTAGAAATGGAAATATAGAAAACAATCCAATGCATCCAAACTAGCACATACACGATTACATACATTATCAAGATGATAAAACTTCTCACCCTTACCTGATTAATCGCAAGCTAGGGTTTGATCTTGATGTTTTCCAAAGTTTCCTCTTCTTTCTCTCCTCTTCCTCTTCTCCTTCTTTCTTTCTTTTTTCTTTCCTTCCTTTCTTACTATCTTTCTTTCTCTTCTATTTCCTCTTTTATATCTTCCTATTATTTCCCCCCAAAACATCTACTAACTCAATATCTCATAAAATATCCAACTTATCATTAAAATAGGAAATGTCCAAAATACCCTCCAACTATTTTCTCCGAAAACTCCAAAATTGGGTAAAATAGAACAATATGTAAACATAACATATTTCCATGAAAATTCCACATCAAAATAATATTCGCCCAATTAAAATCAAAAAGGACTTAACGAAAAAGGGATAATCGAAATCGGGGCGTTACAACACTCCCCCACTTTCGAAATTTTCATCCTCGAAAATATTACCTGATCCAAAACAACTCTGGATGCGACTCACGCATCTTACTCCCCAATTCCCAAATCATACACGATCGCACACATGCACACTTTCATACCGCTATCATAGCTATGCCATGTGGCTCCTATAAAACCTTCAATTTGCAACAATCTCCATTGGAGATTATGGGTACACCGCTTGCCCCCCACCAGGAATATCATCTCGGTCATTCTACCCCGGTGATCATCTCACTAGGAATGACACATAATCATTCTACCCCAATGAGATTGAATCTTGGGCATGTATATATTCTAATATTATCACCTTGAAGTCTCCCCTCTTATCACCATCAAATCCATGGACTTCAAATCCAATTTCTCTTCCCAGCGGTACATCCTTAATATCCTTCCAGAAACATCTCTGAAAAGTCACGCACCACTGGAAACACATCCAGTTTAGCCTTACTCTCCGCCGACAATGATGCAGACAACTGAACACTTCAGTTTCGTCCCCCAAAAGTTTCTTCAACTCTTTCGGGAATAAGAAACTCTCATCCCTTCCATCCTTCATAGAAGAAATCCTCACAAACGGGAAATAACAATCTACACTAACTCTATCATACTGTAATCAGCTCATACCCAAGATTACATATAATCTTTATAATGGTAAACATACTAAGTTCATGATAGAACCCTTACCACACATGATCAAAGGACACTTAAACACACTAAAGACGTAGTTATCGACCCCGAAGCGGGCGTCACAATAACCATATCACCACCACAAGAAGACAAGCACAAATTCAAACGCTTAGCGCACTCAAAGGAAACGAACGAATGAGTCGCTCCAGTATCAATAATAGCAACTAAAGGCATATTATTAATAAAGCACATACCTCAAATCAAACGATCCGCATTAGTTGTGTCTGATCCTGCTAATGCAAATACCTTCCTACTTGTTGGAGCTTGCTTAGGTTTAGGACACTTAACACTGATGTGACCTACTTCTCCATAATTGTAGCACTTCACCTCACCCTTTCTACAATCCGTAGCATCATGCCCAATAACTCCGCAGTTAGAGCACTTAACTTTAGGCATTCCACACATAAAAGACTTATGACCATCTCACCACACTTGTAGTATTTAATGGATCCAGAACTCCCTCCTCCAGGCCTCTTAACAAAGTTCTCCCTATGCTTGCCCTTATCAGCAGGCGTCACATAAGGTCCACTCCTTACCTGTTGCCTTTCTTTCTCCTTCTTCAAACTCTTGTAGTGAGCAGCACGAGTTTTACTATCCTCTTCAAAAATTCTACAGCATTCGGTCAAGTCCGAAAATCTTCTTATCCTCTGATAACCCACTGCTTGCTTGATCTCAGGACGCAAGCCGTTCTCATACTTAACGCACTTGGAAAATTCCGCCGTCACTGCATCATAGTGAGGATGAAACTTCACCAACTATGTGAACTTAGACGTGTAGTCCACCTCGGACATATTGCCTTGCTTCAATTCCAGGAATTCTATTTCCTTCCTTCCCTTCACACTCTCAGGGTAAACTTCCTTAAAAATTCAGCATGAAATAAATCCCAAGTTATTTCCTCGTCATCCACTTCAAGGACTTGTCGCATATCGATCCACCAGTCATCGGCTTCTTCTCGCAACATGTGAGATCCAAGTCACACCTTATTCCCTTCAGCACAATTCATAACTCTAAAGATCCTCTCGATTTCCTTCAGCCAAATTTGAGCACCGTCCGGATCAAACCTTCCCTTGAATACCGGCGGATGATTCTTTCTAAACTCATCATTAGCGTTCATATTCGGCGCACCCTGCACCGCCCTAGCCATTGCCTCCAATGCAGCAGCCATCGCATTGTCATTACGACCAGCCATATTCTGATTAACCGCAAAAATAACAAGGTTAAACAACCGTTCAACCAACATACAACGAGATGGACACAACTGACTCAACACTGGCTCTGATACCACTTAATGTAACACCCCATTTCTATACCCCCAAATAGACAAATAAATCATTTAGGCACGAATTCAAAATTTCCTTAAGAGTATAATTATAATCATGGTATAAAAGAGGCATGTCACATTATACTTGAAATTAAAACATATAACACCTGCTCAATAGATATGCAACATCGGGGCAACACCCACAAGAAAATATTTAGAACAAAGGCGGAAACATCCAAATATTTCATAATCTCCAAAACATGTATTCACATATACAATTATCATTCACCATGTTTACAAAATATATCATCAGCAGATACATTCACAGGTGTATCACAAAAGAATCAAAACAATCCCTAGCTACCCGGTGCTACATATCAGAGCCGACCGACCAAAAAGAATGAAGCCACGCTTCACAAAACTCCAGCAATCAAATCTGCAATGCCTCATAAAGCATTATAAAACAGCAGAAGGGTGAGAAACAATATCATAATACATAATGCATATAAACATATATATATATATATATATATATATATATATATATATATATATATATATATATATATATATATATATATATATATATATATATATATATATATATATATATATATATATATATATATATATATATATATATATATATATATATATATATATATATATATATATATACATATATATATATATATATATATATATATATATATATATATATATATATATATATATATATATATATATATATATATATATAAACACACACACACACACATAACGTCCAATAACTTCTTTCGCGTTCTCACCGCAACTCATCTTACTACACCGTACATCGCAATGTATCCACATATGTATCTATATATATAAATAGAACACCAAGCATACACAATATGCATCAACAATGTTTATATCCATTCATAAACATATACACATATACATATATACATATTCACACATACATGTATCTTCAAGCATTCCATTCATGCCAATTATCAACAATTTACATAAACATCTACAATCATTTTTATTCACCATACATCATGCAAAGATGATAAATGCAAATCATAGAGGCCAACTCGCTACTCTACGCAAATGTAATGCGATACCGACTTAATTGTCCATCAGATTCTCCTAAGAATCAATTCACTCACTCCCCTCACGGGTACACTATAACTCATCAGATTCTCCTAGGGATCACATCGTTCATCAGATTCTCCAAGAAATCACATCGCTCATTAGATTCTCCAAGGAATCTTATCGTTCATCAGATTTTCCGAGGAATCACATCGCTCATCAGATTCTCCGAGGAATCACATCATTCATCAGATTCTCCAAGGAATCACATCGATCATCAGATTCTCCGAGGAATCCTATCACTCATCAGATTCTCCGAAGAATCCTATCACTCATCGGACTCTCCTAGGAATCCTATCACTCATCGGACTCTCCTAGGAATCAACAGCACAAGAATGTACTTCATGATGCTTCACATGCAAAATGACTTCATACACTTCTTGAAATGCATACATGTTTACAAACATACTGTTGCACCCCAAAATTTGCCCAACCTTTTCTAACCTAGGTTTATGTTTCAATTGCATAGTCATTTGCATTAGCATCATGTACATAGTGTATTCATCTGCATTGCATAGCATAGGCAAGCTACCTTAATCAGGAGATCAAGTTCTATTCTTATCTCAAGAGGTATATCCAAGGGTTTCATTCATATTCAAGACTACTCAGGTCATCAGAGAAGAATTTGAGCTTTGAAGAGTTGACAGGTTGATCAGTGAATTCTTTCCTATCTTGAGATTGTTTGGGGATCATCAGAGGAGGTGTGAGCTATGGGCCAAGAGCATGAGGTGTGTATGGATGTTATGAAGAGCCTATGTGATCATTGTTGAGAAGAACCAAGTTATTGGAATGATTGCAAGAGCCTCAGTTGAAGTCAGTCAACTAGGGTCAACACCAGGTCAACACTAGGTCAAAGAAATGTTTTGAAGGGCATCAAGGAGCATTTGGAGAATGTGGGATTCATTATTTGCTACATGGATATGGATATGATGTTGTGCTAAAGAAAAATCAAGAGGAGTCAAGGAGAACTGGAGTTACTAAATTAGGGTTTCAGTGTAAAATCCCCTGATTTAGGTCAAACTTCAAAGCAGTGTAAATCAAGATGCAAGCTTCATATGGATTCTTGGTCCACATGAAACTTGTAGAGTATCTTCATAGCTTTAATTTGAGTGGTGGAAGTCATCAAGATGATTTATAGAACTCAAGTTATAGCTCTTGCAAGTTACAGGTCATCTGAGGGCACTGAAATTTGTCTATGAAAGTTGTCTGTCTTCCAAGTAATGTTTGACCTTCAAGTATATTTCAAATGGATTTCTGGCCAACATGAGAGTTGTTCCTTATTGTCTTAGCTTTCTAGGAAGGTATGGTATGCCTTCATATGATTTTTGGAACTCTACTTATGGTCTTGGCAAGCAAAGGGTATTTTGGTCATCTGAGGATTATAGGTCATTCTTAGCCTATGCCTAAAACTCATACAAGGAAGCTTCAAATGAAAAACTTCACAACATCAAAGTTTCTCAAAATGCCATTTTAAGTCTATAAAAGAAGTCATCAAAGTTTGTAAATGCATAGAACAAGACTTGACCAAAGTTGGTGAAAAATGACCTAAAAAAGGCATATAAGTTGAAAAAGTTGAAATGGAAAATTGGTTTGAGAGATCTACAAATCCAAAATGGGTCATCCAATATACCAAATTGATTCCAAACATCATTTTAGAGACATTTGTTCATCCACTTTTTTGAGTTAGGGGTCAAATTTTGGACTTGCTTTGTATTTTTGTTACTTGCATAATAAGGCAAGTATGGAAAACTTGGCATAAGGTGAATTTCAAGGCAAGGAGATTGGTTTTTTCACACATACCATTTCAATAACTCATGAGAAGAGATTTTGACATAAGTTTGTAAGGGTGTATGCATGAGAAATGAGATGGTTCAAAGTATCATTAAGTGAGATTTTCATGAACTTTCCACCACTTTCTAGAATCCTCTAAGATCATTCTACAAACTTCTAGATCTGTCTCTCCTCATCTATATAATGAACTGAATCCATTGGTGCAAAGGGTTGGTGAAAAGAGGGTAAAGAGGGAGTGATATACCATTTTCTCCATTTTTGCAAATCAATCTCAAACTCCATTGTTTCTGCATCTCCATTGAATTCTTCTCCACAAATCAATTCTTTGGATCATATTGAACACATACACACAGATTAGAGTGGCCATTGATGAGTGTTTGAAGGTGTAGCTTCCAAATTGCAAGTGAAGCAAGTTGGATCCAATCTCACAGTCCAAGCATTGTTCATCCAAGATCTTGCAAACAGAAAGATTCTCAGCCATTGAAGATCATTTGTGACAAGTTTCACGCAGTGGATTGGAGTGTAGATACACTTGCCATCACCATTTTTCAGGTTTGCAAAAGCATTCGAATCCCTTTATTTATGCATTATTAGATGAAATGGTTAGGGTAATCATGATTAGAGACATTAGGTGATTGATTCCTGAGAATTAGAGAGAGTTCTATGAGGTTCCATAACAGGGTGTTGGTTCTTTGATGATCAAGATTAGGCTGGATAATGAGTTTTGATGAACACATAATAGCTTAATGAGATCAGTGTAGCATGATGAACAAGATAGGATAAGTAGATTGGAGGATTGTGAGGTTCCATTGATGAGTGCAGTTGGTATGTCATGAGGTTCCACCTATCGGGTTTCATTATGGAGTTGGTTTCAATCCAAACTAAGGACACCATTGTGTTTATGGGAAAGAATAGAGCAACTTTGCTCTTTATAGTGTAGGGTTTCGTGGCCTGAGGAGAGAGCACGAGGAGCTTGAACATGGCTGCATGGAGAAGAGTATTCTGAAACCCTAGCTTCATGATTGGGGATGATGACCAATAGCCGTTGGATTGTTTCAATTTGTTGACATTTTAATCTCATCTAATGGACCAGATTCAAAGAAGAAAGCGGAGGGAATTGACTGAAGCGAAACGATGCGTTTCACTAAACGCACCACAATGGGCCTTGGACTCAGATTCATATCCCCACCCCCCAGCGAAGCCCAATTGGAAATAACACTGAGATTGATTGCTAAATGCACCGAGAGTTTGTTATTTTTCTTTTGATTTTCAATTGTTTTCTGAAGCGTGCTGGGCCTAGCGCCAATTAATATTCGCACCCCCACCTCATGGCCCATGTGGAATTACAACTAGGCGCCTTTGCTTATGGCACCCCCCCCATCCCCTTTAATTCATATTTTGTGTTTTTATTTTCTTTAATATTTTTCTCACCTTTAAAAAATCATAGAAAATGGGAAAACTGATATTTTTAATTTCTTCTTTTTGTGGTATGTCAATAATCCTGTCTAGAAAAATATTAAATAATAAAAATGGCATTTTATTTTGTTTTAATATTTTTCATGCATTTTTCTTGTAAATAGCATTTTATTGAGTTTAGTTTAGTACTCAAATTTGGTGATTTTAGTTTGAATAGATGCTTTATCATTTTTAATCCATTCTTTTTAGAGTGATTAGCTTAGGATTTCAACTTGTATATAGGATTTAATTCATATTTTTAGAATTTAATCTTAGGTGATTTGATTAGGTGAGATTGTAGGGGTGAAAATTAGGGTTTTAAGTGAGCATAGGTGAGATAGATTAATTCTTTTAGGATTTTTGATTTGATTTTTGGGTTATTATTTTGTTTGTGTGGGGTATTGGGTTTGTTTGGGGCTTGGGGTTTGAGCTGAAGACTGTGATGATGAAGCCCATTTGAAGATCAGAGAATGAAGACCAACTTCCAGAGTTGATGAGGAGTATCTCTTGCTGGCAGCTGTTGGAGTTTGTAGGATCTAGGAGTTAGGCAGAGCTCTAGAGTAGCAAACTTGATTCTCAAACATGGAAGGTCTTGATTGCCTCCATCCTTCTCTGTGATGCAGAGTCTCTCTAAGAAACTCACCCCCTTCCTTTGGAAGGCTTGGTGCTAATGTCTAAGGGATAGAACTCTTGAGAGAAATATTCTTTGTGTTGATAGCAGTATGTTTGCCACCCTTGGTGGTCAACTAATTGCTTGACACCCAGTTCATTCCTGTGATTGATTCCTCAGCTTGGAGGTTAGGACTTGAAGAAAAGCCATTGAAGCTGTGAAGATAAAAGACTGATGCTTGCTTGAAGCCTGAAGATGAAGGCAGAAGCTGATGAAGATTGCTTTGCTGTTTAGCTTTTGTTGTTTCATATTTTGATGTATTGTGTGAATTTCCCTGACTGTATTGTTTGCTGTTTAACTTGCTGGGTTGAAAGTGAATTCTGTTCACTTTTGCCTATTGTTTTCTAGGTTCGAGGTTGAGTGGGACTCCCTTGCCTCGCTTGTATTGTTGCATCCATGCATTTTACTGCTTTATTGTATATATCTGCTGTTTCTGTTTCCGTCTATTCCCTTAGGATCTCTGTTTCTCTCTGCGCAGGAGAGGAGTATGATAGACATTAGGAGTTAACCCATGCATGATAACATTAGGGTAGATTTTATTCCCCTTTTTCAACCATAGGATTTGTAGAGTGTCATCTCTTCTTCCTTCAAAAACAACAGAAAAACATTAATGAAGGTTATAACAGAGATTAATTCATTTCTTCCGTCAAAAGATTTGAACAAACATCAACCTTTTTGCAATAAGAAAACCCTTGTTTAAGGTGAGATTTTTCATAAAAGACACTTGAACAGCTTGTGTCGTGCGTAGCCCGAACTACGTTTGCTCTGATCTTCCATGCCGTGTAGAAGTACGTAGGCATAGGATGCGATATCCTAGCGAGCAACCTTCACCCACCTTCCCCCGTAGTTAGGCGAACTACGTTGACTCTGATTTCTCGTTCCAGACGGGAATACGTAGGCATAAAGTGCGATGCTTTGCCGAGTCATGTTTTCTTTTCTTTTCAGACCTCATCCTTTAGTTTAGATAGAAGTGTAATCCGTACAACCCAAACAAGCGTGGATCCCATCGAGTACGATAGACGTGAGGGGTGCTAATACCTTCCCCTTGCGTAACCGACTCCCGAATCCAGGTTTTGGTTGCGATGACCATACCTTTTCCCGTTTTTGCGAGGTTTACTTCGAGTGTTTCCTTTCCCTCAGTTGGGATAAATAACGCACGGTGGCGACTCTTCTGTCAGCCGGCGCCGATTTTCGCAGTAGCGACAACTGGCGACTCTGCTGGGGAAAGAAAGGACACCTGGCTGCTAAGGACTGCGATAGTTCTTATGCATTTGGGATCCAACGTCCCTTAAGAGAGTCAATCCTAGCGCTTGTTTTCCCGTCGAGGATTTTGTATGGATTTACATTTCTGTATTTACATTTCAGCACTTTATTATCATTATTATTGCTGTATTGTGGGGTGTGACGGGTGTTCCATGATTGAGAGATAAGCCGGACCTGGGCTTGAGTGCACCTAGACTTAGAGTAGAGATTAGTGGGCGCGCACGTGCTTTGCATGTCCTAGTGTCCCTCGAAATCTACACTCAGACGAGATTCTTCTGGTTGGCCTCCTGTCCTGCCCTTTGGGTGGCTCGGGTTGCTGGTTAGTTGGATTGTCGACTCTGGGGACCGATCATTTGGAAGTTGGCTAAGTGAGGCCTCTTCAGGATTTGATGATGCCACTCCTTCTGGGAATCGTATCATCAACCCTGAAAGTCTGTGACGCCGACGACCGCATAGGATGCCATACCTTTGTCAGTTGCCAGGACATCCACCTGTGAGAGGGTTTGGGGTTATGCAGGTAACTAGACCTTCAGATACCGGTTATTTCTTGATCAGAGATCCTGGGTATTTATGGATAGTTATGAGGTCTATCAGAGACCAGTCAGAGTTCCAGTTGTGAGGTCTGTCAGAGACCAGTTGGGGTTATATTATGAGGTCTCTCAGAGACCAGTGTGGAGCTTTGTATCGGGTCTATTTGAGACCAGGGTTTGAGACCTTTGATATGGTTCAGGCTTCTCAGCTATAGCACTTGGCCCCTGTTGCATGTTGCTTGCATTGCATTATTTGCATAATCATTATCATTGCATCCCATTAACGTGTGTCTGTGCTGCAGGTGCATTTGCATATCCCCCGGTTCTAGTATCTGGACTTCTGAGTATTGATTATGGCTGGTTTGAGGATGACAGTCGCCTATAAGCTACCTATCCCTGATATTGCTCCCCTCCTGGGTCTGATTGCTCTTGCTGATGAGGATGTCCGTAGAAGCTTCAGGCAGAGTTATGGACGGTTGTTGAGTTTGGTTCGCAGATCCACTGATGATGAGTTGAATGGGCTGTACACGCTGATGAAATTCTATGACCCGGCTTTGAGATGTTTCACATTTGCCGACTTTATCTTGGGGCCCACCATGGAAGAGTATGTAGAGTTTACTGAGCTACCTGTACAGAATGCAGCTCCCTTTATTCACTCTGCCGCTGAGCCCAAGTTGGAGGATTTAGCTAAGGCCTTGCACATGAATGCTTCTGAGCTGTTGATGACTTCTTGGCGAGGGGTTCCGGGTTTCTCTCTCCAGTTTCTGGTCGGTAAGGCTCAAGAGTACGCTAAGAATGGGTGTTGGGTGGTCTTTAACGCCATTTTGGCTCTATGCATTTATGGGATAGTGCTGTTTCCCAATTTCCCAAACTTCGTGGATATGGATGCATTTCATCTGTTTGCTGCTGGCAACCCAGTGCCTACACTGATCGGGGACTTCTATCATTCGATGCACTACAGGAATGAGAACAGGAGAGGCAAGAATGTCTCTTGTTGCGTGCCTTTGCTGTCCATGTGGTTTAAGAGCCACCTTCCCTTGAAGGGACCTTTTGTGGATAATGCAACTACATCTGACTGGCCAGAGCGTATGATGAGGCTAACTTCTGAAGACATCGAGTGGTTTGATCGAGACTTGTTGGGGTCTGAGCTTATTTGCAGTTGTTCTGGGTATCCTAATGTTCCGTTGATAGGGAGAAAAGGGTGCATCAACTACAACCCATCTTTGTTCGTCCGTCAGTTTGGATATGCGCTGAAGAACCCACCTCAGGAGGAAGAAGTACAAGAATCTCTGTACTTCACCGGGGATTTGAGTGGAGAGTTGCTAGCCAAACTTCGGCATTCCTGGACGCGTATTAACAGAAAGGGGAAACCACTGTTGGGGAAGAACGATTGCCAGGCATATGCACCCTACAAAGTTTGGATCCGAGAGAGAGCCAGACAGATATTGATGCCATTTCCAGCTGCTCCAGTCCCTGTTCGTATTCCGGTGGAAGAGCCAACCACTGTCACTATGGAGGTCTACGAGCAAGTTGTGAAAGAAAGGGAAGCCTTGATGAAGATTAATGAAGAGTTAGAGAAGGAGCTAGCTCAGATGCGGAGTGAGAAGAATAAGGCCGTACGTTCTTTCCAGCAGCAGATCGAACTGGTAGACAGACTAGGGGCTGAGGTCACTGAGGAGAAGAAGAAGCGCGAACGTCTGGGTCAAGAGTTCAGAAGCTCCCACGACATGCTAGAGGCCAAAAAGAAAGCACTCGACGCCGCTCACCGAGAAATCTCTTCTTATAATAAGACATGGAATGCTACGCTAACCAACAACAAGAAGAGGGAAGATAAGTTGAAGCAGCAAATTTCCGACCTCGAGAAGCAGTTGAAGGCTAGCATCGAGAAGCATGAAGAAGAGGTAATGACCAGGTATAGTCTCCAGAATGCACTGAACAAAGCCATCGAAGGCAAGAACGAAGCGGTGTCTCAGAAGCGGAAGCTAGAAGATCGCTTCGGAGAAGGGGCATGGGAGGAAACCGCTGGTGACATGCGACGTGTTCTCAAGAGAAGAAACCAGCTTGTCGAGGGTCTGATTACCCGACCAGGTCATCCAGAGACCAAGAAGTTAATAGAAGAGTACCAGGCTCATGGGAGTACTTGATCATTTCATGTATTAGCTTGTATGCTTTATTTGCATTTGTGCTGACCATCACCAGGATTGTTGGTTGAGGTCATGCCTTCTTATTATACTCTCAGTGACATTGTATTCTTGGATTTCTCTGCAATATACGAGGTTTTCTTTGATTCAGCTCCAATCGATGTCTTGCTAGCACTGTCACTGCACTGGCACAATCACACTAGAATCGGGGAATGATAATCCCTAATGCACAGACACACATTGCATTTTGCATACATACTCATATTTGCATTGCAGGTTGTGATTCATGTATCTTATCTCCTGCATCTTTAAAGCAGGTATTTTCAGGATTGCAGAAAAGCGGGTCCACCGTTACTCTACAAGGATTAACCAGAAGAAGATCATGGACAACGTGCAGAGTGAAATGCAAGAGATGCGTGACAGGATGGCCCTGCTCATGCAAACCATGGAGACCATCTCCAAAGGACAAGAGCAACTGCAGAATCTGGTTCAACCGATAATCGCACGGGCTGAAAACAACGGGATACCGCACGGTGAAAACATTGCTGCTTCTCCCCGAGTTGAGAATCGTCAAAGTGCTGATGCTGTTCCTGTGACTGGTTTGAATGCTGGAGAAGCTGGTCCTGTAGGTGGAGGTGGGAACACCGGTAATATGAATGTCAATGCAGATACTGCTGGGGTATTTGTGGGCAATGTCAATCAGAGTTTCAATGGGGGCGTCGAGAATGTCGGAATGAATGGTATTAATGGTAACCAGGGCTTCAATGGTGTGAATATGGGATATGGCAGTATGGCTGGCGCCAAGGCTGGGTTTGGTGGCTACGGTAATCTGGGATATGGAACTGGCGCATACAACACCCAAGAGATGGGTAATCTAAGGTATGATCCTAGGTACGTCCAAACGGGTCCGGGTCGTGATGCTGATTATGTTGGATATGACGCAGTACCTCGCTGGAAGGATCGCCAGGAGGATGTGTTCTCTGGTCAGAATGAGGGCTATGAAAGGGCCAGGGATGACAACCATCGGATGAGATTGCTAGAAGAGAAAGTGAACGGGTTGGCCAGCCAGAATGCTCTTGGGCTGGATATGTCAAATATGGGGTTAGTCCCAGGGTTGAGGGTCCCGCTGAAATTCAAAGCACCGTCGTTTGATAAGTACAAAGGGGATACATGCCCTAGGGTGCATGTGCGCGCGTTTTACAGGCGTATGTCTGCATATTCTGAGGATGAAAAGATGCTAATGCACTTCTTCCAGGATAGCCTGTCAGGGCCATCGCTGGAATGGTACATGAGCTTGGAGCCTACTCAGATCAGGAGTTGGAAAGAGCTGGCAGAGGCTTTTGTTCGACATTATCAATATAATAGTGATCTCGCTCCTAACCGAGTTCAGTTGCAAAGCACGTCTCAGAAGTCTAGTGAGAGCTTTAAAGAATACGCCCAGCGATGGCGAGATTTGGCTGCTAGGGTGCACCCTCCAATGGTGGAGCGCGAAATGATGGATATGTTCATAGGAACTTTCTCTGGAATGTACTATGACCGTTTGCTCAATTTTTCGATGAGTACTTTCTCTGAGTTGATCTTGATGGGGGAGCGCATTGAAAACGGGGTGAAGATTGGTAAAATTCAAGCGGGTGAGTCCAGTTCCACAGGAGGTAATAAGAAGACGTTTGGTGGTAAAAGGCAGGGTGATACCAATGTTGTATACAATGTTCGACGAAAGAATAAAAGTCAGAACTGGCGTCAGCAGTCGCAAGTTGCAAGTGTAACCATTCCAGGGCCTTCTCAGCAGCAGAGACAACCACCACCGCAGCAGGCTCAGCACCAGCCTAATAATAATCAGCGCAGACTTCAGAACCCGCGACCGAGGAGAGTATTCGAGGTACCGCCGGTATCATATGCAGAACTCCTTCAAACTTTGTTGAAATTGCAGCTAGTCGAGAAGAGGACCTTAGCACCACCAACTGGCCAGCCGCCAGTTGGATATGATGTTAATGAGCACTGTGACTTCCATTCGGGTGCACCAGGGAACAATATTGAGAATTGCCTAGCTTTCAAGCATAAAGTACAGGATTTGCTTGATAGTACGGCTATTAACTTCGGGAAGGAAGGTCCCAATATCACGCAGCAGCCAATGCCCAAGCATGGTGGGGCTGGGGCCAATGCAATCATGGTAGATGATGAGTTGAACTTAGTGTCAGAAGTGGGCGAGCTGAAAACCCCTTTGAGTTTCGTAAAGCAGCGCTTGTTGAAAGGAGGGGTCTATCCCGGTTGCAGTGAAGAGTGCGATGACTGTTTGGTTCAACCTGGGGGCTGTGAAAAGTTGAAAAGGGGAGTTCAAGGTTTGATTGACGAAGGAATTTTGCAGTTTGACAGGGCTGCGGGGCGAGAGAAGGCTGTTGAGACAGAACCTGAGAAAGAACGTAGGGAGATTGCTACGATCACCATTCCGTTCAAATCAGTGACTATTTCGGCATCACCGAAAAGGCCAACCATTACTATTGCTAAGGCTAAGCCGGTCCCTTTTGAAAGCACAAAGGCAGTCCCGTGGTGCTACGGTGCTGAGGTGTATTGTAATGGGGAAAAGATTGACTTGAATGATCCGCCAGTGGGATCCGTGGATAATATAGTGGGAGCGGGTGGTATAACCCGGAGTGGGAGAATTTTCACTTCACCTGAGGTTGAAGCAGAGAGGCTTTCCAGAGGTAAGAACAAAGTTGTTGAGGGGGAATCTTCGGGGAGTAAAGAGAAAGAGCCGATAACCAAAGATGTGGAAGAATTCATGAGGTTAATCCGCAAAAGTGATTACAAGATTGTAGATCACCTGCAGCAGACCCCGTCAAAGATCTCCATATTATCGCTGCTGTTGTGTTCTGAGGCGCACAGAAATGCCCTGTTGAAGGTACTTGAGACATCCTTCGTGCCGCAAGAGATTTCAGTTAATCAGCTGGAGGGAGTTATGGCACATGTTAACGCTGGGCATGGACTGGGATTCACGGATTTTGACTTAACACCTCGAGGGCGTGATCATAATAATGCTTTGCACATCTCTATCGAATGTCGGGGCACTGTTTTATCCCATGTGCTGGTAGACACTGGGTCCTCGTTGAATGTGTTACCAAAGAAAGCCCTGCTGAAATTAGATACCCGTGGGTTGTTGTGCACACCTAGTGATTTGGTGGTAAGGGCCTTTGACGGCACCAGGAGATCAGTATTCGGGTCAATAACGTTACCCATCCAGGTAGGTCCGGAAGTGTTTGATACAGTGTTTTACATCATGGACATACAGCCCGCATATAGCTGTTTGATCGGGAGACCTTGGATTCATGCCGCTGGGGCAGTGACTTCTACGCTCCATCAGAAGCTGAAATATATGGTTGAGGGGAGTATTGTGACAGTGTATGGCGAAGAAGATATCTTAGTCAGTCATTTGTCTTCTTTCAAGTACGTGGAGGTAGACGGAGAGATTCATGAAACGCTGTGCCAAGCGTTCGAAGAGGTGAAAGTTAAAGAAGAAGCTCCGTTAAAGAGTGAAGAGCCAGAGGTGGCCGTCTCCTCATATAAAGAAGCCAAGGCGTTGGTACAAGCAGGAGAGACTCAGAAGTGGGGACAGGTTCTGGACATCCCAGTAAAGCAAGACAAGTATGGCTTGGGGTACCGCCCATCTTCCTCGCAGAGTGCGCCTAAGTACAAGGGACCTGTCGTGTTCACGCCTGGAGGAGTTAGTTTCGAAAGGATCAATGCCGTGTCTGATACGGAGGAAGTGGATAGCGATTGCGACATGGACTCATGGATTCGACCCAGCACGCCAGGGCAAAGCCTATGCAACTGGTCCATCCAGGACGTCATCCAAGTCACCAAACAGTAATGCATTGTTTTTTCAATCATTTGTATGATCCCATGCCTTGCCCGGGGCATCGATGATCTTGTCATAGGGCCTAACTGTTTACCTGTATGTTTGCATGATTAATAAATGACGGCGTTTTTTACATTCAAATGTTGTGATCCTTTTCTTTCTGTTTTTGTTTTTATTTTTCAATAAAATGGCAGCATGGTTATGCATTTTGCTAGTACATCATCTTGAAGCACTTAACCGTTTCCCTCGCAGGATTCATGAATTTTCAGATGACACCGACCAGAAACTTCCTATGACTCGTTTAGACTTCGAGCATCCGATCTTCCAAGCTGAGGAGGAGATTGTGGAAGATAGTGACTTACCAGAAGAGCTTAGTCGGTTATTGAAGCAAGAGGAGAGAGTCATTCTGCCTCACCAAGAAGAGATTGATATTGTCAACTTGGGGTCTGAAGAATGCGTCAGGAATATCCGTATAGGGGTCGCGTTGCAAGAGGACATTAAGCAGGAGCTTATTGAAATGCTGCGTGAATACAGTGATATATTTGCTTGGTCCTACGAAGACATGCCGGGTTTAGATACTGACATGGTTGTTCATCGTCTGCCGTTGAAAGAGGATTGCCCGCCCGTGAAGCAGAAACTCAGAAGGACTCATCCTGACATGGCCGTAAAGATAAAGGAAGAAGTGCAGAAGCAATGGGATGCTGGATTCCTGGCCGTTACCACTTATCCCACTTGGGTCGCTAATATAGTGCCTGTGCCAAAGAAAGATGGCAAGGTTCGGATGTGTGTTGATTATAGAGATCTAAACAAAGCGAGCCCGAAAGATGATTTCCCGCTGCCGCATATTGATGTGTTAGTTGACAACACGGCTCAGTTCTCAGTGTTTTCCTTCATGGATGGCTTTTCAGGGTACAACCAGATCAAAATGGCTCCGGAGGATATGGAAAAAAACGACCTTTATCACCCCGTGGGGAACCTTCTGTTACAAGGTGATGCCCTTTGGTTTGAAGAATGCTGGGGCAACGTATCAGCGGGCCATGACAACACTTTTTCACGACATGATGCACAGAGAGATTGAGGTGTACGTCGATGACATGATAGCCAAGTCTCAAACAGAGGAAGAACATCTGGTTAATTTGTTGAAGTTGTTCAAAAGGCTGAGGAAATTCAGGCTGAGGCTGAATCCTAATAAATGTACCTTCGGAGTGAGATCCGGGAAGCTACTGGGGTTCATTGTGAGCAAGAAAGGAATCGAGGTCGATCCTGCAAAAATAAAAGAAATACAAGAGATGCCAGCACCGAGAACAGAAAAAGAAGTCCGTAGGTTCTTAGGGAGGTTGAACTACATTGCTAGGTTCATCTCTCACCTAACGACCACGTGTGAACCATTATTCAAGCTGTTAAAGAAAGATCAAGCGGTGGTCTGGAATGACAATTGCCAAAGGGCATTTGAAAAGATAAAAGAATACTTGCAGGAACCTCCGGTGTTGATACCCCCAGTAGCGGGACGACCACTGATTATGTATCTGACGGTTCTGGAGAACAGTATGGGTTGTGTTCTCGGTCAACATGACGAGACAGGGCGGAAAGAGCATGCAATTTACTACTTGAGTAAAAAGTTCACGGACTGTGAATCTCGATACTCTATGCTCGAAAAGACGTGTTGTGCATTGGCGTGGGCTGCCAAACGTCTAAGACAATATATGCTGAATCATACAACCATGCTGATATCAAAGATGGATCCGATCAAATATGTGTTTGAGAAGCAAGCGCTCTCTGGAAGGATTGCTAGATGGCAGATGGTATTGACAGAATACGATATCCAGTATGTTTCCCAGAAGGCCATTAAGGGAAGTGTTCTGTCCGAATATCTCGCTGAACAGCCAATTGAGGATTATCAGCCCATAAAGTTTGAGTTTCCTGATGAGGACATAATGTACTTGAAGGCTAAAGATTGTGATGAGCTGTTGCCTGGTGAAGGTCCTGAGCGGAGTTCCCAGTGGCAAATGATTTTTGACGGGGCTGTCAATTCGTACGGTAGCGGGATCGGGGCAATCATTACAACTCCCCACGGGTCGCACATCCCGTTCACAGCCAGATTGACTTTTTCAGTGACGAATAATGAAGCCGAGTATGAAGCTTGCATTATGGGGTTAGAGGAGGCTATCGATATGAGGATTAAGAATCTGGATGTATATGGGGATTCAGCATTGGTTGTGAATCAGATTAAGGGAAAGTGGGAGACGCGCCAACCTAATCTGATACCGTACATGAATTATGCGAGAAGGTTGCTACCTTTCTTTGATAGAGTGGAGTTCCATCATGTACCTCGGGCGGAGAATCAAATGGCTGACGCCCTTGCAACGTTATCCTCGATGTATAAAGTCAACCGCTGGAATGAGGCTCCCAGCATTGTCATCTCTCGCCTTGATAGGCCGGCCTTTGTGTTTGCAGTTGATGAAGCATCTGACGGTAAACCTTGGTATTTCGACATACAGAATTTCCTGAAGAATAAGGAATACCCGGCTGGGGCATCCAGTCGTGATCAGAAGACTCTAAGGAGATTAGCAGGCAACTTCTATCTGAATCCCGACGGCGTGTTGTATAGAAGGAACCACGACTTGGTACTCCTCCGGTGTGTAGACGAGAAGGAAGCCAACTTGCTCATGAAAGAAGTCCATGAAGGAACTTTTGGTACACATGCAGGTGGGCATGTTATGACTCGAAAGTTGCTGCGAGCGGGGTATTACTGGTTGACGATGGAAACTGACTGTTTCAAATTTGCCAAGCGGTGTCACAAGTGCCAGATCTATGCTGATAAGATCCATGTGCCACCCAGTCCACTGAACGTTATGGCTTCTCCGTGGCCCTTCTCCATGTGGGGAATCGATATGATTGGCAAGATTGAGCCTACTGCTTCTAATGGGCATCGCTTCATTCTGGTTGCGATCGATTACTTCACCAAGTGGGTGGAAGCAGCATCTTACGCCAATGTGACGAAGCAGGTAGTGGCCAGATTTATCAAGAAGGATATAATCTGCAGATACGGTATTCCTGAACGGATCATTACTGATAATGGTTCGAATTTGAACAACAAGATGACGAAAGATCTGTGTCGGGATTTCAAGATCGAGCATCATAATTCATCTCCCTACAGACCCAAGATGAATGGCGCTGTTGAAGCGGCCAACAAGAACATAAAGAAAATTGTTCAGAAGATGGTGGTAACGTATAAGGATTGGCATGAGATGCTGCCATTCGCTTTGCACGGTTATCGTACTACAGTGCGTACATCAACCGGGGCAACACCGTTCTCACTGGTATATGGCATGGAGGTTGTCCTGCCATTGGAGGTCGAGATACCATCTTTGAGGGTTTTGCTTGATGTTAAGCTGGAAGAGGCAGAATGGGTGAGAAGCAGATTGAATCAGCTGAGCTTGATAGATGAGAAAAGATTAGCATCCATTGCATATGGTAGGCTGTATCAGGGCCGGATGAAGAAAGCGTTCGACAAGAAGATTCGACCGCGGAGCTTTCAGATGGGTGATCTTGTGCTGAAGAAGATTCTCCCACCGCAATCGGATCACAGGGTCAAATGGACCCCCAATTACGAAGGTCCATACGTCGTGAGAAAGGTCTTTTCCGGAGGAGCCTTATTGTTATCCACCATGGATGATGAAGACTTTTCGTCCCCTGTGAACTCGGACGCAGTTAAAAAATACTTTGCTTAAAATTGACCCGCTGGACAGTAAAAAGAGAGTCCAGGCAAAAATGGGGCATCCTGGCGAACCAAAAAACAAAATAAAAAGGTTTGGGAAAAAGTTAGGGATATAATTGAAAAAATGTACACCCGCGAAGTCGAAAACCTACACTGGGAGGCTTCGGCAAAAAAGGGTATCCCGGTGAATCGAAAACCCGCAAAGGGCGATTCACGCAAAAGTTAGGGATTTGAGAAGCAAATGACTGCGGTCTAAGTTTGACTGTTAGCGGTTTGGGAGCATCTAGAGTTCACCTATCCAAAGCAATTTCTTCCGAAGACAGAGATCGGGAAAGCGTCCGAGTCCGACGAGTCATAGGAGGATCGGTTCATGGTGTTCGTCTGTAACACGTTGTCGACATGTGTACAAATTTTATTATGCATATTTGTATACTTCTGCATTTTGTTTATGTGTGACTACCTCTTTTCAGGAGTTGCATCCGATGTACAAATTTTGCCTATTCTCAGGCCATTATCAATAAAGTGTTTATTCAGTGTAGTGTGTGACTTTGGTTTTAATTTTTACAGTTTTGTTTGTAAAAAATGCTGATGTTTTGATAAACTTACATGCGTGTAACCAGGCGGGCCTCGGCCTATGATTGATAAAACCAAAAAATTACCTGAATGGTTGTCGTGGGTGATTACTAAGATGTTTCTTTTTGCATAGATTGCCTTGTGTTTGCTTGTTGGCTTTTGCAGATATTCAAAAGCTCGCAAAGTTCCCCGCCAGAGTCCATGGCAGGCTGGTACCCTCTCCAGAGGATGAATATTGTGTCTTCCCCAGTGAAGTCGCCCCAGGCAAAACTGAATGTTATCTCCCCAGGAGAGTTGAGATTGCGTCGAAGGAAAAGCAATGTATCTTCAGTAGACCAGAATTAGCTTATCAAGCAGAGCAGAGTCCTCCCCAGCGAATGTCGAGGTGGATATGATTAACTTCCCCAAAGAGTTCTTGCGCGGTGCAAACCAGAATGTGTAGTTCGATCCCCAGCTCAGTGATAGCGAGATGATTTACCCAGCTCAGTGATAGTGTTGCACCCCAAAATTTGCCCTCACAATACAAGACTTTGTGTTCCAAGAAGGTTCACAAGGTTCACAAAATTCATAATTGGTCAGAAGAGTTGACAATTCCCTCAGACAATGCACCTCCTAAGCAGTGCATCCAAAACTAGGGTTTTGACTTTAATTAGGCTAAATGGACTTCCAAGACTTCAAGTGAGCTTCATAACATCTTATATGTGTATAAGAACCCCCATGTCAAGTTTCAAGACTTTTCTCAAAAGTTTGCTCAGTCAGATGATCAGATAAGTCAAAAGCAGTCAATGCAGTTAAAAGGTCAAACTGAGGTCAACTGTGGTCAAACCAAAGTCAAACTTCATGATTTTTTTTTGCCAACATCAAAGAGAGGTTGGGTGAGAAATATTATCATAATAACTGTAATACCCCAAATTTTGCCCTAAGATTTGTCGTCGCATTTCATTGCATTTAATCAATTACTAACAAATTTGTGTAGTCGTTTGACTTTTTGCAGGTAAATATCATATGGCATGCACTTTTTTTTCTAAAAAAGTAAAAATGGCACAATTGGCAGGAGGACATGTGTAAGGAGTTATGAGTGTGAGAGGTTAAGAGTTCGAATCTCACCTTTGTCATTTTTTTTTGTTTTTATTATTTTTACTCTAAATTTTTCTATCTTTCATTAAAAAAATAACAAAAATAGTTTTTTATTATTATTTAATTATTATTTTCGTATTTTAATTAAATCATTTTTTAAAATATTATTTTTTTCACTTTTTTCTAAATTATTCATAAAAATATCCAAAAAATCATAAAATAAAAAATATTGAAAAAAATTTTGTTCTTTTTATAATATTTTTTATTTTAGGAATCAATAGGATTATTAGTTTTTATTTTAAGTTTATTTTAATTATTTTAAATTATTTAAATTTTATTTTTTCTTAACTAATTATTTAGTTTGGGCTTTAAAATGGGCTTTAGGGACATTATTGATAATTTGGTGTTAACCCTAATTTGTTCCCTATATATACATGTGTTGCCTTGTTGGAAAAAAGGAGAGAATGAAAAAAACCTAAGAGGAGTGAGTGACGTTGGCCGTTATTTAGTTTTCTTCTTCATCCATTACTATTGTTTCTTTTTCTTCATCGTTTACCGTTATTTCTTTTCCTTCATCTTTTACCGTTATTTCTTTTTCTTCATCTATTACCGTTATTTCTTTTTCTTTATCTATTACTGTTGCGTTTATATATATATAATTTTTAAATTGTTAGAGTTTATATATATAAGATTTTTGATCGAATTATGTCGATACGATGTTTGCACATTTGTGTGCATGACGCGTGACATTTGTGTTAGTTCGATCTGGTTGCGATGATCGCATTTTTGTGTGAGCAATAATACTATTTTTTGCTTAATTTCTTTTTCTTTGCGATAAATTTTGTTTCGTCCGATTTAGATCTGATTGCGATGAGCGCATTTCTGCGTTAGCAACATTGTTGGGTTATTTGGCACATTTAAAATTCATTATTGCTTTATTATTATTATTATTATTATTATTATTATTATTATTATCATTATTTATTATTATTATCATTATTATCATTATTATTATTATTGTTATCATTAATTTATTAAAATTTGTTGTAATATAAAAATCTGTTTTTTTAAAATAAATGACATTAACATCTTTTTTCCAAATTAATATGAAAACCTAATTTTAATTTTCTATATGATTCTATGTATATATTTATTATAATTCTTGTAAATTTTTGTAAATAAAATTAAACCTTATAAACACTTAATGTAAAATTTTGGTGAATGTGATTATTGATTAGTTAAAATTTGTTTTCATCATAATGTGTAAATATTTTTCTTAATAATTGTTAATATATAATTAGAGATAATTAAATTTTTGTAAATGATTAAGAAATTTATAATTATGTTATATTTAGAACTTTATATTATAGTAATTATTTAATCATTTATGTTTCTAAATAAAAATCAAATCTTATGATATTTAGAACTTTATATTATAGTAATTATTTAATCATTTATGTTTCTAAATAAAAATCAAATCTTATGTTTAATCATGTTATTAATTAATTATTATTGCTAATCATATTTTGTTGCTTATTATTATTTTGAAATTTCTATCTTATTATTTTTTCTAACTTTGTCTATTTTTCTCATTATTATTGTTTCAACTAATTATTTTCACTAACTTTATATTTATACTAACCTTATTTAATTTTTCTTATTATTTACTAACCCTAATATTTTATTTGCTTATTTGTTATTTTTTTTATTTATTATAATTTTGTAATTGCCTCTTGGATGTAAATTGTAATTACTTAATTATTATTATCATTATGGTTAGTAATTAGGGAGTGTAATAACATGTATGTAATATTAAAATAAATTTAGATCACTTTTAAATAAAGATAATTAAAATAAACACGTCACACACGTAAGTCGATTTTAATCGCCGTCTCACTTCCTAAGGATATCCCTCAAGTTGCCTACGAATAATGGTTAAGTGGGGTGTATAAAGCAAGTCCCTCAAATAAAAAAATCATCAAAGTCCCTTATGGTTGCCTTTACGAATCAAGTCCCTTTCGAAAAATGATGATGGTCCCTTATATTTGCTTATTACACCCCACAATGGCCTTCAAAAATCCAATTGTCCCTCACATGTCCCTTAACATCCAAAGTAAGGACTACCTACTCCATTATAGTAGGGATAGTCTTACTAAGGAAAGGATAAAGAATAAGAAAGACCTTTAAACATTAGGGTAGGTTACTCCTAGGTGCTTGCTCACTTCAAAACTGTTCCACATTTAAACAAATTTTCAACAAGTTTTCAAACAAGTTCTTAACACATCCTTACATGGATTATTTATTAACTATTCTGAAAATTTTCTATTCACACACTACACTTTCAAAACAATTCAAAAGTGAGCTTAAGTACCTAAGAGCCCATGGATAACCATGGATGAAAAGGGTGCTAACACCTTCCCTTTTCATAACCTACCCCCCGGACCCAAAATATTCTCTAAGGTCTTTCCTGTTCTTTTATAACCTTTCCTTATGGATAAAATAAAAGTCGGTGGCGACTCTTGCTATCCGCAACATTGTTTAAAGTCAGTTCTCCCACCGTGTTACAGAACTGGCGACTCTGCTGGGGATTTATTTAAGAGGGGTACCCTTAGGAATTAAGATCACTTTAAATTGTTTGCCTTGTTTGCTTTATTATTATATTGTTGGGGTGCTCTTATGTGTGAAAGGTCCTAACCCGGATCTAGTGTACCTTAGGTAAATGGCAATAGACCAAGGAAACTGTACGACGTATATCAATACGGTTGATCTGGTGGCCATAGTTAGTGCGACTTCTTGGTTGGTGCTTATATTCCTTAAGTCAAGTTGAGGATAATATTGAGGCTGCCATATGTTGTCAATGCACTAACTGACTTTTAGAACCCTAGTTAACTCATCTTGGCCTTTAGAAAGTAGTGAGGTAACCGGCTTTGGTGCAGACTGAAGTTGGTTGACACTCGATACTACGCTCATTGAGATCTTAAACTTGGAGGGTTTTGGTTGGCAAGTAAGTTGCCTTCTGAACAACCACCCTTGTGAAGGATCAATGATATTGAGATCCCTTAGAACCTGGTTACTTTTGTAGGACAGGATGAACCATCTAACTTCAGGGGAGGGTACTTACCTTTAAACCTCATGCATGCCTTTAAACCTAGGGCAATTGTGTGACTTGTTTGTGTGTGCCACATGTTTGTGATTGAACATAACATCATGACATCATCATGCATCATAAGCATATCATTTTCCCTAACCATTTCAAGGACCAAAGGATTTATCTTTGTTCTTTGTTGCAGGTCATGGCTTCTGCTCGTAGAAACACCATCAGGATCAACTTTGTAGGGATACCTGCTAAGCTCAAGGAGTTGGTTTCCCTAGTGCCTGATCATTCCCAGTTCAACAAGAGGCATGGTCACTTATTGGATCTAGTTACTTCAGGGTTCAGTGAAGACATGATGAGTGTGCTGTTTCAGTTCTTTGACCCTGAGCACCATTGCTTTACATTTCCTGATTATCAGCTGGTTCCAACCATGGAGGAGTTCTCTAAACTTCTGGGTATACCTGTTCTTGATCAGAAGCCATTCACAGGCTTAGAGAAGGAGCTTAAACCAGAAGTTGTTGCTGCAGCTCTACATCTGAAGAAGTCTGACATTGTTCTAGAGACGAGAAGTGGAGTTAAAGGTATTCTTGCCAAGGTATTAGTGGATAAAGCTCAAATGTTCTTGAAAGCTATGAGCTACGATGCTTTTGAGGAGATCTTAGCCTTATTGATTTATGGCTTAGTGTTGTTCCCCAATCCTGATCAGTTCATAGACGTTCATGCCATCAACATATTCCTGAGTCACAATCCAGTGCCTACCTTACTTGGAGACATCCTACATTCTCTTCACACCCGTACTACAAGAGCAAGAGGAACTTTGATGTGCTGCATACCTTTACTTTCTAGGTGGTTTATTTCTCACCTTCCTCGCTCAGTAATGAAGAATGAGCAAGGGTTCAGATGGTCCAAGAGGATCATGTCACTTTCTCACTCAGACATCCATTGGTGCTCCAGATCTACGGAGAATGTCACCATCATTGACCGTTGTGGGGAGTTTCCTAACGTGCCGCTTCTAGGCATAAGAGGAGGCATCACCTACAACCCATCTCTAGCTTTACGACAGTTTGGTTACGCCCGGAGCGATGGTCCACATGACATGTTGATTCAGGGCATTATGTTTGACTACGACAACGATCTTCAGGGTTACCGTCAGAGATTCATACGAGCTTGGGAAAAGGTAAACAGGATTGACAGCAAGACACTGGAGCCTAAGTACACCATTCCTATGGAGGCTTATCTCAGATGGGTACGATTTCGTGCTCAGACACTCATGATGCCATATCCTGCCATCCTACCAGTTACCATGGAACCTGTTGCTGAAGGAGACACAGCTTATACCATCCTTCACCCAGACATGCCTACTGATGTGGAAGACTTGCAGAGATCATGGATCCAACTGAAAGAGCAAAGGGATACTTTCGAGGCTCATTACAAAGCAAGCCAAGCAAGGATCCTAGAGATAACAAAGCTACTTCATAAAGCAAGCATGTCTATGGGTGCCAAAGAAAGCTTTAAGGAGTATGCTCAGAAGTGGAGAGACTTAGCTGGAGGAGTTCAACCCCCTTTGACTGATAGGGAATTGGTTGATATGTTCATGTGTACGCTGAATGGTCCGTTTTACAGTCATCTCATTGGAAGCTCATCATCTGGCTTCACTGAGTTGATCATGACAGGAGAGCGAGTAGAGAATGGCATCAAGAGGGGTAAGATCCAAATGGGCACTTCTTCATCAGGTGCCGCAAAGAAGCCTCCCACTGGGAAGAAAGAATCTAATGCTGTGTATGGTCAGCCTGATCGTAACAGAAGGCATCAGTCTGTTAGTGCAGTTCATATTTCAAATCCAACTCCTGCAACAACAGAGCAGCCTCAAGGCAACCAACAGAGGGCTAGAAGACAGTTCACGAAGATCAACATGTCAATGGCTCAGGCATTGCAACACTTGTTGAAAGCTGAACTTATTACCCTGAGGGAGGCCCCTCGGAATCCCAATGTTACCTCTCCCAAGTACAATCCCAATGCACGATGTGCATATCATTCAAACTGTCCAGGACATGATACTAATAACTGCTGGGTCTTGCAGAACAAAATTCAGGATATGATTGATGCTGGAGAAATTGAGTTTGATCCACCAGGTACTCCAAATGTGATTACAGCTCCAATGCCAAATCACGAGAAGACTGTCAACGCCATTGATAAAGATATTGATGAAGATCTGCATGTCTATTCAGTTATGGAGTTGAGCACACCATTGTCTGTTATCAAAAAGAGGTTAGTACAAGCTGGGATCTTTCCAGGTTGTCATGAAGATTGTCTATATTGTACCTATAAGCCGGATAGTTGCTTCATTTTGAGAGATGGGATTCAACGTCTCATGGATAAATATACTATAGTGTTTGAAAGAAGACCAGCATCTGTAGAAAGTATGGTGGATCATCTGACTCAGGGTAAAAAGATTGAAGAGGTTGACATGGTTGACAAAGTACCACTAAGAATCACTTCAAAGGGTCCCATTAAAATCACTCATCAGGGCCCAATCAAGATTACTGCTGAAGGTCCTGTGAAAGTTGTCACTGAAGCCAGAGTAGCTCCTCTGATCATTACCACTCCTGGTCCTATTCCTTATACATCTGACAAAGCTGTGCCTTGGCACTATGGGTCTGATGTTTACATCCATGGTGTCAAACAGGAGCCTTTACCTGATATGCCTGTTGACATTGATAATATTGCCGGATCTAGCAAGATCACTCGTAGTGGAAGAGTCTTCTCTCCTCCAGTTGCTTCTAAGAGTGCGGTTACTCCTGCTGTTACTTCCACCACTGATGCTCGGGGCAAGGGTCCTGTTATTGAGCCTGTATCTACTGATGTGCCAGCTGCTGATGACCTCTCTAAGCAGGTGGAAGAAGTATTGAAAATCATTCGCAAGAGTGATTATGATATTGTTGATCAGCTGGGGCATACTCCCTCAAAGATTTCTATGCTCTCCCTGTTATTATGTTCTGAGGCTCATGCCAAGTCATTGATCAAGTTTCTAAAGATGGCTCATGTACCCAGTGCAATTTCTGTGGACCAGTTTGAGAATTGTGTTGCTCACCTGACCTATGACAACGGGTTAGGATTTTCTGATGCTGACTTGACCCCTGCCAAGAGGGATCATAACAGGGCCTTGCATATTTCAATTGAATGCAGGGGCACTACCCTGTCTCATGTGCTGATAGACAATGGTTCCTCTCTGAATGTGTTGCCTAAGGAAGTCCTGAACAAGCTGAGTCCTGAAGATACGGTATTGAAGCCCAGTAATATTGTGGTAAAGGCTTTTGATGGTTCTAGAAGAGTAGTGCATGGGGAAATTGATCTTCCAATCAAGGTTGGTTCTCAGGTGTTCACTGCTACATTCTATGTGATGGATATTCGTCCTTCGTACTCATGTCTGCTTGGTCGTCCCTGGATCCAGGGGGCAGGTGCGGTGACCTCCACATTACATCAAAAGTTGAGATATCCGGTGAATGGAAAAGTTGTTACTGTCTTTGGAGAGGAAGAATACTTTGTCAGCCATGTAAACACTTTCAAGTATCTGGAAGTAGAAGGTGAATACATTGAAACTCCATGTCAGTCATTTGAAGTGGTTCCCTGGGCTGTTAAGGATTGTGTGACTCCTCCTGCTGTGAAGAAGGTTCCTGTGGTCATCAGAAACCCTCCAACAATGGCAATGGCCTCCCTCAATGATGCAAAAGCTATGGTGGAAGAAGAGTCCCAGAAGGCTGTCCGTCGTGCCCGTGCTGTTCGTATCACCAATCAAGGGGTTATCAATGCCGTGGGAGATCAAGATGAAGACTACAACTTGGAGGCATGGATTCTTCCTACTGTGGGTGCTGGACTCAATAATTGGACAGCTGAAGATGTTATCCCTATCTCCTTTAGTCAGGAGTAAATACTATTACTGTGTTATGTTTTTAAATTTATAATTTCTGGAACAATTAAAACTTTCAAGCCATGTGCCTTACCCGGGGCACAATGGTGTGCTTGTTACGGGTTGTCATCTCATTTGCATACTTCATTCGATAAAATCAGTGGACGTTTCGTTTTCGTAAATATTGTGTTCCTTGTCTTTCTTTTTCTTTTATTTTTGCTTTATCAGCTATGTGTTCTTACACACACCCACGTCACTAAAATGCCGATCCTCATCCACTCTGGATCCAATTGATAAAGTTCTACTATTGCCAATTACAATTTCGAGAATCCGATCTATCAAACTGAAGACGGAAACGAGGACGATTGTGAAATATCTGTAGGGCTTGCTAGGTTGTTACAACAAGAAGAGAAAGCTATACAGCCACATGAAGAGCCAGTCGAAGTTGTGAATCTGGGAACTGAAGAAAACAGAAAAGAGGTCCAGATAGGGGCTGATTTAGACAACACTGCTCAGCATAAGAATGCAGGGGCAACATATCAGCGTGCTATGGTGACTTTGTTTCATGATATGATTCATCATGAGATAGAGGTATATGTGGATGATATGATAGCCAGGTCTCAGAATGAAGAACAACATCTTGATCATCTGCACAAGTTGTTTGAGAGGTTGAAGAAATACAGGTTGAGATTAAATCCAAACAAGTGTACTTTTGGAGTTAGATCTGGAAAGCTCCTGGGTTTCATTGTCAGTGGAAAAGGTATTGAAGTGGATCCTGCAAAAGTGAAAGCTATACGAGAGATGCCAGCTCCCCGTATTGAGAAGGAGGTTAGAGGTTTCTTGGGACTACATTGCAAGATTTATTTCCCAATTAACTACCATCTGTGAGCCAATCTTCAAGTTGTTGAAGAAAGATCAGGTGATGGAATGGAATGATGAGTGCCAGACTGCCTTTGATGAAATCAAGAGATATTTGCTAGAACCTCCAATTTTAATGCCACCAGTTGATGGAAGACCCTTGATTATGTATTTAACAGTATTAGACAACTCAATGGGGTGTGTATTGGGGCAACATGACGAGTCTGGTCGAAAAGAGCAGGCAATATACTACCTTAGCAAAAAGTTTACCGACTGTGAAACAAAATACTCACTGCTCGAGAAAACTTGCTGCGCTTTGGCACGGGCTGCTCGCCGACTAAGACAGTATATGTTGACCCATACTACCTTGTTGATTTCAAAGATGAATGGGGCAGTTGAAGCTGCTAATAAGAACATTAAGAAGATTGTACAGAAGATAACTGTTACTTACAAGGATTGGCACGAGATGTTACCATTTGCTCTGCATGGTTATCGTATTACAATACGTACTTCAACCGGGGCAACCCCATTCTCCTTGGTCTATGGTATGGAAGCAGTTCTGCCTATTGAAGTTCAGATCCCCTCCTTGAGAATTATGAAGGATGCAGGCTTGGATGAAGATGAGTGGATTCAGACTCGACTTGACCAGATAAATTTGATTGATGAGAAAAGGTTAGCAGCAGTTTGTCATGGCCAGATGTACCAGAAACGGATGATCAAAGCTTTTAACAAGAAGGTTAAGCCAAAGGTATATCAGGCTGGTGACTTGGTAATCAAGCGTATCATATTACCACAGGGTGATCCTAGGGGCAAGTGGACTCCAACATATGAGGGACCATTTGTAGTCAAGACAGTGTTCTCAGGAGGTGCCATGATATTGACTACAATGGATGGTGAAGACTTCCCACAACCTGTAAACGTAGACATAGTTAAAAAATACTACGCATAAAAAGAGACCCGCTAGGTTGACAGGCCTAGGCAAAAATAAGGGCATCCCGGCAAACCAAAAGGGTTTGGGCAAAAATTAGGGATATATATATAAAAAGATGTACACCCGGCAAGTCGAAAACCTGAAAAGGCGGCTTGGGCAAAAAAGGGTATCCCGGTGGATTGAAAACCTGAAAGGGCAATCCAGGCAAAAGTTAGGGATTAAAGCGTATGACTATGTCTCGTTTGGATCACTCATGAAACTGCAACCAGTTGTACTACTTACTCAAGCTCAAACAGATAAAGCTCAATCCAATCGTTTCCGTCTCAACAGCAAGAAGATGAGATACTTGAGGGGCAATAGTAGAATTGAAACTCAATAGGATTATTTCCCACATAGCTGATTCTTTTTGTAAAACTTCATGACAAAATTCTCTTACTAGGGTTTATGTCTCCTTGTACAAACTTACCCGTGTATGGGTCACTTTTGATATAAATAAATTCCATCTTTTGAATCCAGATTTACTTTTACCCTATTTACATAAGCGAAACGTCCATTGGTTGTGTTTGAATGTATGTATGCCTTTGAATATGATTGATGTTTACCAGAAATGCATGTATGCTTTTAATATGATTGATGTTTACCAGAAATGCATGAAAATGCAGTAATAGTATTTACTAAGGACGAACGAGGGAAGGATTTCAACGAAGCTTCGCCGGTTCATCTTTACAAGGCAGTTACAAACCATCAGTAGGACTAATCCATTTTCACAAAGTCTAATCTCCCCTGGAATTTATATCCATCTCTTTTATCCTCATACGGATATACGGGAAATTACTTTCCAATAAGGGCACGATGAACGAAGACGGGATGTTATACTTATCCTACTATCAAACGAAAACGAAGGTTATCTATACCCTACTGTCCCCAACAACGGGAGGTTATCTATACCTTGTTATCCCCAACAATGGGAGGTTATCTATACCTTGTTATCCCCAGCAGACGGAGGGTTATGTATTCTTCAACAACGAATCGGGATTTATTTTCCTTGGCCAGCAGTTGTTATACAAGGATATCCAGACACTTCCAGCAGTGTCATATCATACATGCATCATTTACATCATACCATAACATATATGTCTATAGTACATTACCTAAGTGCATCATGTCATACATGCATACATAAAGCATAAACTAATGTTGTTATACAGAATGCTACCTTGTTTTCAGGTTAATTATCCAACAAACAAGCTTATGATCTTTGGGACTGCTTTATTGTAACCTCAGGGTTACTTTATCCTCCTGATGAGCTTCTTATTACTTTGGGACTGCTTTATTGTAACCTCAGGGTTATTTTATCCTCCTGATAGCCTCTCATGACTTCAAGACTGCTTTAGAGCTACTGATTGCTCTATCCTCCTGAAATCATCCTATTACTTCAAGACTGCTTTAGAGCTATTCATTGCTCTATCCTCATGAGGTCATATTACTACTTCAAGACTGCTTTAGAGCTATTGATTGCTATATCCTCCTGAAGCCATCTGATTATTTCAAGACTGCTTTAGAGCTATTCATTGCTCTATCCTCCTGAAATCATTACTTCAAGACTGCTTTAGAGTATTCATTGCTCTATCCTCCTGAAATTACATTATTATTTCAAGACTGCTTTAGAGCTATTCATTGCTCTATCCTCCTGAAATCATTACTTCAAGACTGCTTTAGAGCTATTGATTGCTCTATCCTCCTGAAGACATATCACGTTATTATTTCAAGACTGCTTTAGAGCTATTGATTGCTCTATCCTCCTGAAGACATATCACGTTATTATTTCAAGACTGCTTTAGAGCTATTCATTGCTCTATCCTCCTGAAATCATTACTTCAAGACTGCTTTAGAGTATTCATTGCTCTATCCTCCTGAAATTACATTATTATTTCAAGACTGCTTTAGAGCTATTCATTGCTCTATCCTCCTGAAATCATTACTTCAAGACTGCTTTAGAGCTATTGATTGCTCTATCCTCCTGAAGACATATCACGTTATTATTTCAAGACTGCTTTAGAGCTATTCATTGCTCTATCCTCCTGAAATCATTACTTCAAGACTGCTTTAGAGTATTCATTGCTCTATCCTCCTGAAATTACATTATTATTTCAAGACTGCTTTAGAGCTATTCATTGCTCTATCCTCCTGAAATCATTACTTCAAGACTGCTTTAGAGCTATTGATTGCTCTATCCTCCTGAAGACATATCACGTTATTATTTCAAGACTGCTTTAGAGCTATTCATTGCTCTATCCTCCTGAAATCATTACTTCAAGACTGCTTTAGAGCTATTCATTGCTCTATCCTCCTGAAATCATTACTTCAAGACTGCTTTAGAGCTATTGATTGCTCTATCCTCCTGAAGACATATCACGTTATTATTTCAAGACTGCTTTAGAGCTATTCATTGCTCTATCCTCCTGAAATCATTACTTCAAGACTACTTTAGAGCTGTTGATTGCTCTATCCTCCTGAAGCCATTCTATTACTTCAAGACTGCTTTAGAGCTATTGATTGCTCTATCCTCCTGAAGCCATTATTACTTCAAGACTGCTTTAGAGCTATTGATTGCTCTATCCTCCTGAGGTCCGATTTATCACTCCAAGACTGCTTTAGGGTTATCATTATTGATCGCTCTATCCTCATGAAGACATGCTGTTACATCAGTATTACTCCAGACTCCTGACAGCTCTCATTATACTACTGAAGAACTTTCCCCTAGTGGCATCTTTAAGCCCACTCAATCATGTTCAACCAACCATCAATATCACTCCATGCACTGGTGAGTGCAAATTTTTGGGCTTTTGTGTTCAATCCCCTTCAACCTTCCAGGTTACGACTGGCAAATATACCAATCTAACCCCTCAGGTTTCAGAAAATTGAACAGGGGCAGCTGTTGCACCCCAAAATTTGCCCTCACAATACAAGACTTTGTGTTCCAAGAAGGTTCACAAGGTTCACAAAATTCATAATTGGTCAGAAGAGTTGACAATTCCCTCAGACAATGCACCTCCTAAGCAGTGCATCCAAAACTAGGGTTTTGACTTTAATTAGGCTAAATGGACTTCCAAGACTTCAAGTGAGCTTCATAACATCTTATATGTGTATAAGAACCCCCATGTCAAGTTTCAAGACTTTTCTCAAAAGTTTGCTCAGTCAGATGATCAGATAAGTCAAAAGCAGTCAATGCAGTTAAAAGGTCAAACTGAGGTCAACTGTGGTCAAACCAAAGTCAAACTTCATGATTTTTTTTTTGCCAACATCAAAGAGAGGTTGGGTGAGAAATATTATCATAATAACTGTAATACCCCAAATTTTGCCCTAAGATTTGTCGTCGCATTTCATTGCATTTAATCAATTACTAACAAATTTGTGTAGTCGTTTGACTTTTTGCAGGTAAATATCATATGGCATGCAGTTTTTTTTCTAAAAAAGTAAAAATGGCACAATTGGCAGGAAGACATGTGTAAGGAGTTATGAGTGTGAGAGGTTGAGAGTTCGAATCTCACCTTTGTCATTTTTTTTTGTTTTTATTATTTTTACTCTAAATTTTTCTATCTTTCATTAAAAAAATAACAAAAATAGTTTTTTATTATTATTTAATTATTATTTTCGTATTTTAATTAAATCATTTTTTAAAATATTATTTTTTTCACTTTTTTCTAAATTATTCATAAAAATATCCAAAAAATCATAAAATAAAAAATATTGAAAAAATTTTTGTTCTTTTTATAATATTTTTTATTTTAGGAATCAATAGGATTATTAGTTTTTATTTTAAGTTTATTTTAATTATTTTAAATTATTTAAATTTTATTTTTTCTTAACTAATTATTTAGTTTGGGCTTTAAAATGGGCTTTAGGGACATTATTGACAATTTGGTGTTAACCCTAATTTGTTCCCTATATATACATGTGTTGCCTTGTTGGAAAAAAGGAGAGAATGAAAAAAACCTAAGAGGAGTGAGTGACGTTGGCCGTTATTTAGTTTTCTTCTTCATCCATTACTATTGTTTCTTTTTCTTCATCGTTTACCGTTATTTCTTTTCCTTCATCTTTTACCGTTATTTCTTTTTCTTCATCTATTACCGTTATTTCTTTTTCTTTATCTATTACTGTTGCGTTTATATATATATAATTTTTAAATTGTTAGAGTTTATATATATAAGATTTTTGATCGAATTATGTCGATACGATGTTTGCACATTTGTGTGCATGACGCGTGACATTTGTGTTAGTTCGATCTGGTTGCGATGATCGCATTTTTGTGTGAGCAATAATACTATTTTTTGCTTAATTTCTTTTTCTTTGCGATAAATTTTGTTTCGTCCGATTTAGATCTGATTGCGATGAGCGTATTTCTGCGTTAGCAACATTGTTGGGTTATTTGGCACATTTAAAATTCATTATTGCTTTATTATTATTATTATTATTATTATTATTATTATTATTATTATTATTATTATTATCATTATTTATTATTATTATCATTATTATCATTATTATTATTATTGTTATCATTAATTTATTAAAATTTGTTGTAATATAAAAATCTGTTTTTTTAAAATAAATGACATTAACATCTTTTTTCCAAATTAATATGAAAACCTAATTTTAATTTTCTATATGATTCTATGTATATATTTATTATAATTCTTGTAAATTTTTGTAAATAAAATTAAACCTTATAAACACTTAATGTAAAATTTTGGTGAATGTGATTATTGATTAGTTAAAATTTGTTTTCATCATAATGTGTAAATATTTTTCTTAATAATTGTTAATATATAATTAGAGATAATTAAATTTTTGTAAATGATTAAGAAATTTATAATTATGTTATATTTAGAACTTTATATTATAGTAATTATTTAATCATTTATGTTTCTAAATAAAAATCAAATCTTATGATATTTAGAACTTTATATTATAGTAATTATTTAATCATTTATGTTTCTAAATAAAAATCAAATCTTATGTTTAATCATGTTATTAATTAATTATTATTGCTAATCATATTTTGTTGCTTATTATTATTTTGAAATTTCTATCTTATTATTTTTTCTAACTTTGTCTATTTTTCTCATTATTATTGTTTCAACTAATTATTTTCACTAACTTTATATTTATACTAACCTTATTTAATTTTTCTTATTATTTACTAACCCTAATATTTTATTTGCTTATTTGTTATTTTTTTTATTTATTATAATTTTGTAATTGCCTCTTGGATGTAAATTGTAATTACTTAATTATTATTATCATTATGGTTAGTAATTAGGGAGTGTAATAACATGTATGTAATATTAAAATAAATTTAGATCACTTTTAAATAAAGATAATTAAAATAAACACGTCACACACGTAAGTCGATTTTAATCGCCGTCTCACTTCCTAAGGATATCCCTCAAGTTGCCTACGAATAATGGTTAAGTGGGGTGTATAAAGCAAGTCCCTCAAATAAAAAAATCATCAAAGTCCCTTATGGTTGCCTTTACGAATCAAGTCCCTTTCGAAAAATGATGATGGTCCCTTATATTTGCTTATTACACCCCACAATGGCCTTCAAAAATCCAATTGTCCCTCACATGTCCCTTAACATCCAAAGTAAGGACTACCTACTCCATTATAGTAGGGATAGTCTTACTAAGGAAAGGATAAAGAATAAGAAAGACCTTTAAACATTAGGGTAGGTTACTCCTAGGTGCTTGCTCACTTCAAAACTGTTCCACATTTAAACAAATTTTCAACAAGTTTTCAAACAAGTTCTTAACACATCCTTACATGGATTATTTATTAACTATTCTGAAAATTTTCTATTCACACACTACACTTTCAAAACAATTCAAAAGTGAGCTTAAGTACCTAAGAGCCCATGGATAACCATGGATGAAAAGGGTGCTAACACCTTCCCTTTTCATAACCTACCCCCCGGACCCAAAATATTCTCTAAGGTCTTTCCTGTTCTTTTATAACCTTTCCTTATGGATAAAATAAAAGTCGGTGGCGACTCTTGCTATCCGCAACATTGTTTAAAGTCAGTTCTCCCACCGTGTTACAGATAGCAGGAGAGGTTCCCCGGAGTGTGATCAGGTGTCCTTTCTTTCCCCAGCAAGTCGCTCTTCCTCGTCTGGAGGATCGTCCTCAGCAGATTTTGGAGTTTTGAGTTTGTGAACTACCTTCCCAGCAGGATGGTCATCCCCAGCGGAGTTAGTTCACTTTTCCAACATTTATTTTGTTGGAAGCGTATTGGGGGTATTCCGGTCATCCCCAGCGGATCCAGTGTGTCTTCAGCATTTATTTTGCTGAAGCAACTCTTTGCATAAGCATGCATCATGAGCATTTGCATTTTACCCAAATACGTAACAGTTCTACGCGGTGTGGAAGCATTACGTCATTATCAAGCGTTGCATTGTTGAAACATAAGCCAGATGGTTGCCTCTTCAGTTTCAGATATGTTGTTCCCTGCCGATAAGTGAAATCGTGGTTTCAGGAAGATGTTAATTTGTGGTCAAGGTATGCAGTGATCGTATTTTGTACCAGCTACGGGGTTCATATAGCAAGACACGCAGTGATCGTGTTGATTTTGAAAGTTGATTTGTGGCCCAAGTGCGCAGTGATCGTATTGTCCCGACCTTTTGGGGGTTCATGTTGTAGGACACGCAGTGATCGTGTTGATCTTGGTACGTGTATCTGTGGTCGAATAGCGCAGTGATCGTATTCGTCCCGATCAAAGGGGTTTGCTTTGTAAGGCACGCAGTGATCGTGTCAGTATCAGCTCGGGGGTTTTATTGAGCAAGACGCGCAGTGATCGTATTTACTATATTGGTAGTGCAGGACATGCAGTGATCGTGTTTACCGTATTATGTGATGTTGTGGGTCGATATGCGCAGTGATCGTATTCGTCCGTTATACAGTGGTTATAGATTGACATGCAGTGATCGTGTTCATCCAGTTTTGTTGGTCGGTATACGCAGTGATCGTATTCGTCCGTTACATGGTTTGGTTATGGGGTGAGACACGCAGTGAACGTGTTCATCTGGTGGTTGATGGCCGAAGTACGCGGTAACCGTATTCGTCCCATGTTTGAAGTTGTGCCACAGCACGCAGTGATCGTGTGTTCTCCAGTCAAGAGAGCCGTGACATGAAGCGCGCAGTGATCGCGTTTACCCTATGTATGGTTAGAGTATGCATTGATCATATTCGCCCAGTTATGTGGGTTAGTTGAGACACACAACACGCAGGGATCGTGTTTTCTCCAGTCAAGAGGATCGTGGCTCAGAACGCGCAGTGATCGTGTTCAAACGCGCAATGATCGTGTTCAAGATACGCAGTGATCGTGTTTATCATATTGGTGGTTGAAGTACGCAGTGAACGTGTCCGCCTTTTATATAGGGATATTCCGTCTGGCACGCAGTGATCGTGTTTATCTCATACGGTTGGATTTATGGTCGATGTGATTGTAACGCAGCATGCAGTAATCGTGTTTGTCGTGTTTATCCCATTATGGGATTTTGTTTGCAGCATCAAGACGCGCAGTGATCGTGTTTTCTCCTGTCAAGGGGGTTATGGTGTAGAACGCGCGGTGATCGTGTTCATCGTGTTACAAAGGGTTGTTGTGCCAGACACGCAGTGATCGTGTTCGTCATGGCATGTTCCCCTAGCAGAGTTGCTTGGTCAAGCATTTCTCTTTCTCCACAGCCGAGTCCTTCTCGGAGCGTGGTGGAGACGGATCTTGGGTGGTCACCCATAGTTACCCCAGTAGAGACGTAATCCCCAGCAGGGTGGTCTTCAACGAGATACTTGGTTAAGTTCCTCGTAGTCCCCGTCAGGGTATTCTTCGACAAGTCGCTTGGTTAAGTTACTTGTATTCCCCAGCCGAGTCCTTCTCAGAGCGTGGTGGAGACAGATCTTGGGTGGTTACCCACAGTTACCCCAGTAGAGATGTAATCCCCAGCGGGGTGGTCTTCAACGAGATACTTGGTTAAGTTCCTCGTAGTCCCCGACAGGGTATTCTTCGACAAGTCGCTTGGTTAAGTACTTGTATTCTCCCAGCTGAGTCTTTTCCAGGGTGATGTGGTATCAGTACTATAAGGTGGTAATGCAGATTTTCGGGTGGTTACCCGCAATTCCCCCAACAGAGTTATGTTCTCCAGTAGGGAGTTACTTCAATGAGTTGCTTGGTTAAGTCCCTCATAGTCCCCAGCAGGGAGCTTGCTACAGGAGTTGTTCGGTTAAATTCCTCTTATATTTCAACAAGGTTATTCTCGTCAGGGTACTTGGTTAAATTCCCAATTTCCCCAGCAGGTGTTTGACGGCCGTCGTCAGAATTGTCCTCAGAGTTACTTAGTTAAGTTTCTCACTTCCCCGCAGAGTCGGTTGTTCATGTCTTCGAACATTGTCTCGCTTGTTTAAGTGTTTGCTCGTTTCTTCAGGATGCGAAAGGTTGATCAGTGAAGTCAGCATGACAAGTGAAGTCAATTTGCTCCCGCTGGTTAGCGTGTGCTTGGTTGATAAGTGGGATCAACAGAGGTTGATAAGTGAGATCAATAGAGGTTGATAAGTGAGATCAACAGAGGTTGATAAGTGAGATCAACAGAGGTTGATAAGTGAGATCAACAGAGGTTGATAAGTGAGATCAACAGAGGTTGATAAGTGATGTCAACAATTTCTCGTTGTGTAGCGTATGCTCATTTCTTCGGAATGGAGTGGTCTGCGGACAACATCAGGTTATTTGACAAAAGGAGTGGCTAGTTGTTGCTGTGACAACAGAAGCCAGTTCCCAGGGTTTTCCCAAGCAGCAGTCGTATGCGCAATTTATTTTTGCGGTTGGCAAATTTCCGGGCTCTTTCGTATTCAACCGTCTCGTACCGCGAATGTCTGAAGGCTGCGCGCTCTTCATCCAGTCGGGTCCAAGTCGCTTGAATAGGGGCAGCTGTTGCACCCCAAAATTTGCCCAACCTTTTCTAACCTAGGTTTATGTTTCAATTGCATAGTCATTTGCATTAGCATCATGTACATAGTGTATTCATCTGCATTGCATAGCATAGGCAAGCTACCTTAATCAGGAGATCAAGTGATATTCTTATCTCAAGAGGTATATCCAAGGGTTTCATTCATATTCAAGACTACTCAGGTCATTAGAGAAGAATTTGAGCTTTGAAGAGTTGACAGGTTGATCAGTGAATTCTCTCCTATCTTGAGATTGTTTGGGGATCATGAGAGGAAGTGTGAGCTATGGGCCAAGAGCATGAGGTGTGTATGGATGTTATGAAGAGCCTATGTGATCATTGTTGAGAAGAACCAAGTTATTGGAATGATTGCAAGAGCCTCAGTTGAAGTCAGTCAACTAGGGTCAACACTAGGTCAAAGAAATGTTTTGAAGGGAATCAAGGAGCATTTGGAGAATGTGGGATTCATTATTTGCTACATGGATATGGATATGATGTTGTGCTAAAGAAAAATCAAGTGGAGTCAAGGAGAACTGGAGTTACTAAATTAGGGTTTTAGTGTAAAATCCCCTGATTTAGGTCAAACTTCAAAGCAGTGTAACTCAAGATGCAAGCTTCATATGGATTCTTGGTCCACATGAAACTTGTAGAGTATCTTCATAGCTTTAATTTTAGTGGTGGAAGTCATCAAGATGATTTATAGAACTCAAGTTATAGCTCTTGCAAGTTACAGGTCATCTGAGGGCACTGAAATTTGTCTGTGAAAGTTGTCTGTCTTCCAAGTACTTTTTGACCTTCAAGGATATATCAAATGGATTTCTGTACAACATGAGAGTTGTTCCTTATTGTCTTATCTTTCTAGGAAGGTATGGTATGCCTTCATATGATTTTGGAACTCTACTTATGGTCTTGGCAAGCAAAGGGTATTTTGGTCATCTGAGGATTACAGGTCATTCTTAGCCTATGCCTAAAACTCATACAAGGAAGCTTCAAATGAAAAACTTCACAACATCAAAGTTGCTCAAAAGTCCATTTTAAGTCTAGAAAAGAAGTCATGAAAGTTTGGAAATGCATAGAACAAGACTTGACCAAAGTTGGTGAAAAATGACCTAAAAAAGGCATATAAGTTGAAAAAGTTGAAATGGAAAATTGGTTTGAGAGATCTACAAATCCAAAATGGGTCATCCAATATACCAAACTGATTCCAAACATCATTTTAGAGACATTGGTTCAGCCACTTTTTTGAGTTAGGGGTCAAATTTTGGACTTGCTTTGTATTTTTGTTACTTGCATAATAAGGCAAGTATGGAAAACTTGGCATAAGGTGAATTTCAAGGCAAGGAGATTGGTTTTTTCACACATACCATTTCAATAACTCATGAGAAGAGATTTTGACATAAGTTTGGAAGGGTGTATGCATGAGAAATGAGATGGTTCAAAGTATCATTAAGTGAGATTTTCATGAACTTTCCACCACTTTCTAGAATCCTCTAAGATCATTCTACAAACTTCTAGATCTGTCTCTCCTCATCTATATAATGAACTGAATCCATTGGTGCAAAGGGTTGGTGAAAAGAGGGTGAAGAGGGAGTGATATACCATTTCTCCATTTTTGCAAATCAATCTCAAACTCCATTGTTTCTGCATCTCCATTGAATTCTTCTCCACAAATCAATTCTTTGGATCATATTGAACACATACACACAGATTAGAGTGGCCATTGATGAGTGTTTGAAGGTGTAGCTTCCAAATTTCAAGTGAAGCAAGTTGGATCCAATCTCACAGTCCAAGCATTGTTCATCCAAGATCTTGCAAACAGAAAGATTCTCAGCCATTGAAGATCATTTGTGACAAGTTTCAAGCAGAGGATTGGAGTGTAGATACACTTGCCATCACCATTTTTCAGGTTTGCAAAAGCATTCGAATCCCTTTATTTATGCATTATTAGATGAAATGGTTAGGGTAATCATGATTAGAGACATTAGGTGATTGATTCCTGAGAATTAGAGAGAGTTCTATGAGGTTCCATAACAGGGTGTTGGTTCTTTGATGATCAAGATTAGGCTGGATAATGAGTTTTGATGAACACATAATAGCTTAATGAGATCAGTGTAGCATGATGAACAACATAGGATAAGTAGATTGGAGGATTGTGAGGTTCCATTGATGAGTGCAGTTGGTATGTCATGAGGTTCCACCTATCGGGTTTCATTATGGAGTTGGTTTCAATCCAAACTAAGGACACCATTGTGTTTATGGGAAAGAATAAAGCAACTTTGCTCTTTATAGTGTAGGGTTTCGTGGCCTGAGGAGAGAGCACGAGGAGCTTGAACATGGCTGCATGGAGAAGAGTATTCTGAAACCCTAGCTTCATGATTGGGGACGATGACCAATAGCCGTTGGATTGTTTCAATTTGTTGACATTTTAATCTCATCTAATGGACCAGATTCAAAGAAGAAAGCGGAGGGAATTGACTGAAGCGAAACGATGCGTTTCACTAAACGCACCACAATGGGCCTTGGACTCAGATTCATATCCCCACCCCCCAGCGAAGCCCAATTGGAAATAACACTGAGATTGATTGCTAAATGCACCGAGAGTTTGTTATTTTTCTTTTGATTTTCAATTGTTTTCTGAAGCGTGCTGGGCCTAGCGCCAATTAATATTCGCACCCCCACCTCATGGCCCATGTGGAATTACAACTAGGCGCCTTTGCTTATGGCACCCCCCATCCCCTTTAATTCATATTTTGTGTTTTTATTTTCTTTAATATTTTTCTCACCTTTAAAAAATCATAAAAAAATGGGAAAATTGATATTTTTAATTTCTTCTTTTTGTGGTATGTCAATAATCCTGTCTAGAAAAATATTAAATAATAAAAATGGCATTTTATTTTGTTTTAATATTTTTCATGCATTTTTCTTGTAAATAGCATTTTATTGAGTTTAGTTTAGTACTCAAATTTGGTGATTTTAGTTTGAATAGATGCTTTATCATTTTTAATCCATTCTTTTTAGAGTGATTAGCTTAGGATTTCAACTTGTATATAGGATTTAATTCATATTTTTAGAATTTAATCTTAGGTGATTTGATTAGGTGAGATTGTAGGGGTGAAAATTAGGGTTTTAAGTGAGCATAGGTGAGATAGATTAATTCTTTTAGGATTTTTGATTTGATTTTTGGGGTATGGTGTCGCTACTGCGAAAATCGGCGCCGGCTGAACAGAAGAGTCGCCACCGTGCGTTATTTATCCCACGGGAGGGAAAGGAAACGCTCAAAGTAAACCTCACACAACACGGGAAAGGTATGGTCGTCGCAACCAAAACCTGGATTCGGGAGTCGGTTACGCAAGGGGAAGGTATTAGCACCCCTCACGTCCGTCGTACTCGACGGGATCCACGCTTGTTTTCAGATATGGATTGTTATTTCTATCTACTCTAAAGGTTAAGGGTTAAAAAAGAAATAAAATGACTCGGTAAAGTATCGCACTTTATGCCTACGTATTCCCGTCTGGGACGAGAAATCAGAGTCAACGTAGTTCGCCTACCTACGGGAAAGGAGGGGAAGGTTGCTGCTAGGATATCGCATCCTATGCCTACGTACTTCCACACTGCATGGAAGATCAGAGCAAACGTAGTTCGGGCCACGTACGACACAAGTCTGTCTTGATTGATTTTATTCCTTCTGAAAAAGGTTTTTCTGATTAACAGTCCAAGCGGACAAAAATGACGTTTTGATGAGTTCACATTCTTTTACGGAAGAAGTGTCTTTTATTGTGTTTGAAATCTTATTGTGTTTTTCTGTTTGTTTTGAGAAAGAAGAGACAGAACTCTATTCTACGGTTGCGAAGGGAATCAAACTAACCTAATGTTATCATGCATGGGTTAAGACCTAGTGTCTATCATGCTCCTCTCTTGCGCAGAGAGAAACAGAGATCCTAAGGGACAAACGGAAACAGAAACAATAACAGATATATACAGTAAAGCAGTAAAATGCATGGATGCAACAATACAAGCGAGGCAAGGGAGTCCCACTCAACCTCGAACCTAGAAAACAATAGGCAAAAGTGAACAGAATTCACTTCTAACCCAACAGGTTAAACAACACACAATACAGTCAGGGAAAACCAACCAATACATCAGAAATGAAAAACAGCAAAAATAAACAGCCACAGCAGCTCTGCATCAACATCTGACTTCAAGTCATCATCAATCAGCTACAAGCTTCAGCAAGCATCAATCTCCATCTCCACATCCTTCAAGAAAAGTCTTTGTCATCAATCTTCAGTCTACAATGGCTTTTCTTCAAATCTCAAACCTCCAGGATGAGGGATCAATCACAAGAGTGAATTGGGTGTTAAGCAATTAGTTGACCACCAAAGGTGGCAAACAAACTGCTACTAACACATAAGATATTTTCTCTCAAGAGTTCTATCCCTTAGACAGTAGCACCAAGCCTTCCAAAGGAAGGGGTGAGTGTCTTAGAGAGACTCTGTATCACAGAGAAGAATGGAGGCAGTCAAGACCTTCCATGTTTGAGAATCAAGTTGACTACTCTAGGGGCTCTGCCTAACTCCTAGATCCTACAAACTTCAACAGCTGCCAGCACAGAATCTCCTCATCAGCTTTGGAAGTTGGTCTTCAGTCTTTGGTCTTCACATGGCTTCATCTTATCAAGTATTCAACTCTCCCAATCCCCAAACAAACCCAATACCCACACAGACAAGTCAAACAATCCCCAGAGAGGGCACACCACACCAGTCAAGCAAATACAGACAATACTAATAGCAGTAGGGGAATCCTGATGTTTTCTAAGGGATCTATCTTATACCCATAACCCCTATAGTCCCATACCCCAAAGATCCAACCTCTAACTCCTAAGGGAAATGATTTTATTTTCCTATGTTATCCCCTAAACCCTAATTTTGGTCATGGTATTCATACCTAAACAAATCTCCTAAAATAAATTTCTAAAATTGTGAATTAAATTTTATATACAAGTTGAAGCTCTAAACTAAACAACCTAAAAAGAATGAATTAAAAATACTAAAGCATCTATTCAAACTAAAATCATCAAATTTAAGTACCAAACTAAACTTAATAAAATGCTATTTACAAGGAAAATGCATGAAAAATATTAAAACAAAATAAAATGCCAATTTTATTTTTTCATATTTTTCTAGACATTATTATTGACTTAGAGAAAAAAGAACCAATTAAAAACAAGCTATTTTCATTTTTTTATGATTTTTTAAAGATGAGAAAAAATATAAAAGAAAATGAAAACACAAAATATGAAATTAAATGGGAGGGGGTCTGAATAGCAGCTTCGCCCAGTTATTATCTCCAGATGGGCCACAAGGGGGAGGCGCGCCTAGCAATTGGCGCTAGGCCCGGGAAGCATCAGAAAATGAATTGGAAAATAAAAAGAAAAGAAATAAGTTCACGGTGCGAAAAGCAACAAATCCTAGTATATTCCATTGGGCCTATATAAAAGGGGGTGGGGATATGAATTTGGACTCAGAGCCCATGCGTTTTAATAAGTGAAACGCTGCGTTCCACTTGGTCTTTTCCCTCCGTATTCTCCTTCAAATCTGGACCATTGGATGAGGAGAAAATGTCAAATACTTGGCTCGATCGAACGGCCCTTGGGTCGTCTTCTCCAATCAAACCTAGGGTTTGCAGAATAAACCCTGCACACGAGCTCGACACATCCATCTTCTAGCCATCATATCTCCCTCGTCTCTCCATGAAAGGCCACGATATAAACACCAAAATTAACTCAAAGTTCACGTAGAAGACAACTGCACCCTTAGTTTTTGCTGAAGCTTAATCAAATGCCAGACCCGATGGTATACAACCTTCATGGACACTCAAAATTCACCCTCACCAAACTTCAAACTCTTGCTAACAGAATCAACTCTATACTTCCATGATCACTCTAAACTAATCCACACTAATTATCACACTCTATCCATCAAGTTCTGGATCAAAACCTTTTTTGTGCATGCATGAAAATCTTCACCAATCAATGCCAAAATTTCCAGGATTCATCCTCTAACTACCTAGGTCTCTAATATACTAACAATCCTATGCCATGATCACTATTCTATCCAATTCGAAAGAAAACGTACTTGGTGCAAATTCTTGAAAACAGATGTAGACTTCTTGAATCAACAGCCACCAATGCTCTGATCTTGATCAACACTCTTGGTCCTTGCTACTGTATGCAATCACCTTTGATCCAACGCCCTGAATATGGTGCTTGAAATCCTTTTGCACTTTTGATGGTGAAAATTACAGCACACGATAAGGGATTCAACTCAGCCAGATCTTGATGAATTTTGGTTCTAGGATGATTGTAGAGTAGATTAGGATCAAGAACTTTGTGAATTGATGGGATTTTGTGAGAGATTGAAAGCAATTTGCAAAATTGGAAAGATGGAAGGAAACTATGTATTCTTGCCAAATGAATCACCAACCACATTTTGGAGCCACTCTTGTGTTTATATAGATGATGATGGCCTGATCTAGAAGGTGGTAGAATGATCTTAGATGATTCTAGAAAGTGATGGAAGATTATGGAAGTTCTCCCTTAATGATACTTTGATCCATCTCCTATCTCATGCATTTCCTTTCATATTTGTATCAAAATCTCCTCTTATGAGTTATTGTCATGGTATGTATGAAAAAACCAAGTTCCTTGCCTTGAAAAGTCACTTATGCCAAGTTTTCTCTACTTGCCTTATTGTGCAAGCAACAAAAATACAAAGCAAGTCCAATTTTTAACTCCTAACTCAAAAAAGTGGCTGAACCAATGTCTCTAAAATATTGTTTGGAATCAATTTGGTATATTGGATGACCCATTTTGAATTTGTAGATCTCTCAAACCAATTTTTCATTTCAACTTTTTCAACTTATATGCCTTTTTTAGGTCACTTTCTACCAACTTTGGTCAAGTCTCATTATATGCATTTCCAAACTTCCATGACTTCTCCTATAGACTTAAAATGGAATTTTGAGCAACTTTTATGTTGTGAAGTTTTTCATTTGAAGCTTCCTTGTATGAGTTTTAGGCATAGGCTAAGAATGACCTGTAATCCTCAGATGACCAAAATACCCTTTGCTTGCCAAGACCATACGTAGAGTTCCACAAATCATATGGAGGAATACCATACCATTCTAGAAATATAAGACAATGAGGAACAATTCTTATGTTTACCAGAAATTCATTTGAAATCTCCTTGAGGGGTAAAAATTGCTTGGAAGACAAGTCACTTTCACAGACAAATTTTCAGATACCCTAGATGACCTGTAACTTGCAAGGACCATAACTTGAGTTCTATAAATCTCCTTAATGCCTTCCACCACTCAAATTAAAGGTCTTGAGATCCTCTACAAGTTTCATGTTGGACAAGGATCCATTTGAAGCTTGCATTTTGACTTATCGTGCTTGGAAATTTGACCTAAATTAGGGGATTTTACACAAAAACCCTAATTTAGAAACTCCTCCTCTCCTTGATTTCTCTTGATTTATTCTTAACACATCACCATATCCTTATCCACATGCCAAATGATGAACCCCACATCTCTCCAATAGCCCTTAATGCCCTTCAATCAGTCATTTGACCTAGAGTTGACCTAGAGTTGACCCCAGATGAAACCCTAGTTGAATGTCTTCAACTGCAACTCTTGTGCTCCCAACAATGACTTGTCTCCTTCTCCCAATGACTTTCTAAGTCTCCCATGATGCCCCCATACTCTCCATGCTCAATCCACAGCTCACAATTTCTTTGATGGTCCTCAGATACCCTCAAATAGGAGATAGATGCACTGATTGACTCATTGACTTCTTTAGCTTCCCCATTCTTTCTGATGACTTGAATGAGATTGAATTAGAATAATAACTTCTTGATAGGCTAATAAAGATGAGAATAATGATTGGTCCCTGCTGGATGATTTGCTATGCTATGCTATGCAGATGATTTGGCTATGTACATGACTCTATATGCAAATGCTAATGATATTGAAACATAAACCAAGTGAATAAGGTTGAGCAAATTTTAGGGTGCAACAGCTGCCCCTATTCAAGCGACTTGGACCCGATTGGGTGAAGAGCGAACGGCCTTCAAACATTCGAGGTACGAGACGGTTGAATACTAAGAACCCGGAAATTTGCCAACCGCAGAAATAAACTGCACCACTGCTTGGGGATTATTTTCCACAGCCTGAAAAGCTTCTATCATTGCAAGAATAAAACTTTGTCCACGTTAGGACGCCTGTGTCGTCAACACAAAGAACTCTCAACTAAACTCGTCCACGTTAGGAAAAATCTTGACAACTTCACTGGGGCTGGCTCGTCTGCCTCTCGTCAGAAATAAATTGTCCACGTCAGGACTAACTCTTCCACGTTGGGAATAACACCGTCCACGTTAGGACTAAGACTTCGTCTGGATCTGTCCACGTCAGGACTAAACTCTCTGGGTTATGAATACTTCGTCCACGTTAGGACTCACCCTTCCACATTAGGAACACATGTCCACGTCGGGACCCACCTTTCCACGTAAGGAATATATCGCTTTTCCACGTAAGGAAACCATCTATTGTCTTGATTTGTCCACGTAAGGACTCAACTTTTCCCCGTAAGGAATGCATCTCTGTCCACATAAGGAACACAATTTCTTTTCTTTCCACGTAAGGAAACACAATCTTATCTTAGTTTGTCCACGTCAGGACTCCAATCTTTCCACGTAAGGAAACACAACCTCGATCTGTCCACGTCAAGACTCCAATCTGATATGTCCACGTAAGGACTCAATCTTTCCACGTAAGGAATCACATCTTTCCACGTAAAGAAACCACAATCTTTCCACGTAAGGAAACCACTCTTTCTGATTTGTCCACGTAAGGACTCCCATCTTTCCACGTAAGGAATTCGTCTTCTTTCCACGTAAGGAAACCAATCTTCTTCCACGTAAGGAATAAAATTCTTGATCTGTCCACGTAAGGACTCCAAGCTTTCCACGTAAGGAATACAATTTTATTCGATTTGTCCACGTAAGGACTCCCATTTTTCCACGTCAGGAATACTTCTTCATCTGTCCACGTAAGGACTCCAGTCTGATAGGTCCACGTAAGGACTCAATCTTTCCACGTAAGGAATAAACTTGTCCACGTTAGGACTACATCGTCCACGTTAGGACCCACTTTTTGACTCGCTGGGGAAATAACTTTGTCCACGTCGGGACTCATACTTTGCCAACGACACGAAGAAGGATAAATTTGTCCACGTCAGGACTCTCGCGTCTTGTCATCACAAAGAACTACAAACTTGTCCACGTCAGGACGCACATTTCACCATTACGAATAAAGCTATCTGCTGGAAATAAAGGGTCCACGTCAGGACACCAACACGAAGAGTAACCAATTTCATCCACGTCAGGACCTCACACTCAATCAATACCGAGAACTTGAATCAGTCCACGTCAGGACTAACACATATCGTCACCTGGAAGAAATGTCCACGTCAGGACTCCACATTCCGACAATTCTGAGAAATCAAACCTGTCCATGCTAGGACTAGCACCTCTTATCAACCATGAGGAAATAAATCTGTCCACGTTAGGACCCCCACTTTTCTAGCACAAAGAACCTGTCAAGAAAATTGTCCACGTCAGGACTCATCCTTCCATTGGTCCCAAACCACAAACTTCTCAGCACTGACGTGACAGCGACTTTGAAGCGGACTTTCCTAGGGATATTTGGAAAACAAACTACCGGACGCCTGTTCTGATAACGGGCGGTGACCTCTGAAATTCTGATTTCTGAAACCCGTTGATGACAAACAACTCTGCTTGGGAATGAGGAGAAATTTTTGCCTACTCACTCTGGCGGGGAAAACACGAGAAATTCACAAATAACTTTGTTCGGAGACAAAGAGAACTTCATCATGATAATTCTGTGGGGTATAATGCCAATGCTGACACTTCCTCAAACGTCTCATGTCGAGATCTTGAATGCTTGGTGATTCATCTGAGCAAGAGCTCTCTCTACCTGCAAGAGAATAATACTTGAAGCAAACGGTTAGCCAACCTAGTTTATGTTTCAAAAATGCGTATATTTGACAACGATGCAATGCTCCATTCGACATGGAAACGCTACGCTTTTATTTGGTGGATGCAAGTATGACACTATATGCCGATGCCAATGCAGACTCGAACTGCTGAGATACAGGAACTGCTCCAGCAAAATAAATGCTGAAGATAATGCCAACTCCGCTGGGGATAGCCAGATGCTACAGAATTATTCCAGCAAAATAAATGCTGGAAGAGTGAAGTTGGCTCAGTTGAGAAACCGGGAACTCAATACCAATCACCTCATTGAAGTAACGCCCTGCTGGGGGGTATAACTCTGCCAGAAACTAGCAGATGCGTCTAGTATGATTGAACTTCTGCTGGAGGGTGACCGGATGTCACACGGAATTCTGGCAAAATAAATGCCAGGACACACAACCAACTCTGTCGGGGAGAGTCTTAATCGTCGAGTTCCACTGGGAGGAATGAAAATACTCATTGAGAAGAGAGTTCCGCTGGGGATGAAACAATTCTCCTTTGGGGAAAATCAACCGACTCCACTGGGGGAGAGTAAATGACCCTGCGGTGAACTTGTCTGAATACAGCTCACAACTATTAATCTTCTGAGGCTAAACCAACTCTGCTTGAGATACACTGTCTGAATACAGCCTTATAATCTTGGAATCGCCAAGCTCTGCTAAGGATAAACAACTTTGCTGGAGAATGTCCTCTGGATAATCTACTGCTAGCTGGGGAATTCGATCCTTCTTCAGGAAGAACATGCATGACCTGCGTGGGGGTCGAGTCTTTCGTTACCGCAATCTTTTGATCGTCTTCCTCGTACGACTATGAAACCTACAACAACACAAACAAGACAAGACACGCCTATGCAACTAACTCTATTCAGGTTAGTAACGTCATTTTCAGTTAATTCAAAGTTTTAGCAATTGTTGGCAAGGGCCAGTGACGTTATGCACGTGCTAGTTTCATCAAACCTAGGCGTTTTATCATGCACAAAACATTAAAGAACCAGCATCAAATACTGAATAACATATTTTATTGATTGGGCCCCTGAATGGGCGGAGTTTTGTACACGGGATGTAACTCCTGAAAAGAGGAAGCTACGCAAAACAAATATACAAGTATGCACAGGAAGCATAAATATATTGACAAATTAAATTTGTACACATGTCGGCAACGGGATGCAGACGAACATCACGAACTGATCCTCCTATGACTCGTCCGTCTCTAATGCTCTCCCGGTATCCACACTTCCGAAGAGATTGTATCCGATAATCGACCCCTCGAGCGTATTCTCCCGCACTGATGCTCACTGGAATATCAAATCCGGACCACAGTCATTTGCTTTTCAAATCCCTAACTTTTGCCTGAACCGCCCTTTACGGGTTTTCAGTTCACCGGGATACCCTTTTTTGCCGAAGCCGCCCAGTGTAGGTTTTCGACTTCGTGGGTGTACATTTTTTATTTTATCCCTAACTTTTGCCCGAACCTTTCATTCTGTTTTTGGTTCGCCAGGATGCCCCATTTTTGCCTGGACTTTCTTTTTCTGTCCAGCGGGTCAATTTTAAGCAAAGTATTTTTTAACTGCGTCCGAATTCACAGGCGACGCGAAGTCTTCACCGTCCATGGTGGACAACAATAACGCTCCTCCTGAAAAGACTTTTCTGACAACATATGGCCCTTCGTAGTTGGGGGTCCACTTGCCCCTGTGATCTGCCTGCGGCGGGAGAATCCTTTTCAGCACAAGGTCGCCCGTCTGAAAGCTTCGCGGATGTATCTTCTTATCATATGCTTTCTTCATTCGGCTCTGGTACCAAACGACCGTATGCTAGAGAAGCTAGCCTCTTCTCATCCATCAAACTCAGTTGGTTCAACCTGTCTTTCACCCATTCTGCCTCATCTAGTTGAACATCTCGCAATACCCTCAGAGAAGGGATCTCAACTTCCAATGGTAGTACTGCTTCCATTCCGTATACTAACGAGAACGGGGTTGCCCCGGTTGATGTGCGTACCGTTGTAAGATAACCGTGCAAAGCGAAAGGTAGCATCTCATGCCAATCCTTGTAGGTCACCACCATCTTCTGAACGATCTTCTTTATATTCTTGTTGGCCGCTTCGACAGCGCCATTCATCTTGGGTCGGTAAGGGGAGGAGTTGTGATGTTCAATCTTGAAATTCTGACAGAGCTCCTTCATCATTTTGTTGTTCAGGTTTGAACCGTTGTCAGTGATTATCCGCTCGGGGATCCCATATATGCAAATGATATCTCTCTTGATGAACCTGGCCACCACCTGTTTAGTCACATTTGCATAAGACGCCGCTTCCACCCACTTGGTGAAATAATCGATTGCTACTAGAATGAACCGGTGCCCATTAGAAGTCGTCGGCTCGATCTTTCCAATCATATCGATTCCCCACATCGAGAATGGCCATGGCGATGACATCACATTCAGAGGACTCGGAGGCACATGGATCTTATCAGCATAGATTTAGCACTTGTGGCATTTCCTCGCAAACTTGAAACAATCAGTTTCCATAGTCAGCCAAAAATAACCTGCCCGCAGCAGCTTTCTCGTCATAGCATGCCCACCAGCATGCGTACCAAATGTACCTTCGTGTATTTCCTCCATGAGCAGCTTTGCCTCTTTTTCATCCACGCAACGCAGCAGCACTAAGTCGTGGTTTCTTCTGTACAAGACACCATCCGGATTCAAATAGAAATTACCCGCTAATCTCCTGAGTCTTCTTATCTTGACATGATGCCCCAGCCGGATACTCTTTGTTCTTCAGGAAATTGAGGATATCAAAATACCATGGTTTGTCATCGGATGCTTCGTCAATAGAAAATACGAAGGCTGGTCTGTCAAGCCGAGAGATAATGATTCTGGGAGCCTCGTTCCAGAAGTTGACTTTATACATGGAAGACAAAGTGGCCAGGGCGTCAGCCATCTGATTTTCTGCCCTCGGTACATGATGCAATTCAACCTTGTCGAAGAAAGGCAACAATCTCCTTGCATAATTCATATAATGTATCAAATTGAGCTGACGTGTCTCCCATTCTCCTTTTATCTGATTCACCACCAGGGCTGAGTCTCCGTATACGTCCAGATTCTTGATTCGTAAATCAATGGCTTCTTCAAGCCCCATTATACAAGCTTCGTATTTGGCTTCATTATTGGTAACTGCAAAGGTCAATCGAGCGGTAAACAGGATGTGCGACCCGTGTGGAGTAGTGATGATTGCCCCTATTCCGCTACCGTAAGCGTTCACAGCTCCGTCAAATATCATCTTCCATTTGGAACCCAATTCTGGTCCCTCGTCTGGCAACGGTTCTTCACAATCTTTCATCTTTAGGTACATGATATCCTCGTCAGGAAAATCAAACCTCATCGATTGGTAATCTTCAATGGGCTGCTCCGCCAGATACTCAGATAATACACTCCCCTTTATAGCCTTTTGCGAGACGTATTGGATGTCATATTCAGTCAAGACCATCTGCCAACGGGCAATTCTCCCTGATAGCGCCTGCTTTTCGAATACATATTTGATAGGATCCATCTTCGAGATGAACATGGTTGTATGATTCAGCATGTATTGCCTCAAACGCTTGGCGGCCCAGGCTAGCGCGCAACAAGTTTTCTCAAGCATTGAGTATCGAGATTCACACTCTGTAAATTTCTTACTCAAGTAATAGATCGCATGCTCTTTCCTTCCTGTCTCGTCGTGTTGACCGAGAACACAACCCATGCTTCCCTCAAGAACTGTCAAATACATGATCAAGGGTCTCCCTGCCACTGGGGGTATCAAAATAGGAGGCTCCTGCAAATACTGCTTTATTTTATCGAACGCCTTTTGACAATTTTCGTTCCATGTTACAGCTTGATCTTTCTTCAGCAACTTGAACAATGGTTCACACGTAGCAGTTAGGTGAGATATGAACCGAGCAATGTAGTTCAACCTCCCTAAAAACCCGCGCACCTCTTTCTCTGTTTTAGGCGTCGGCATTTCTTGGATCACTTTTATTTTAGCAGGATCGACCTCTATTCCTCTTTCGCTTACGATAAACCCCAGCAGTTTACCCGATCTCACCCCGAAGGTGCACTTGTTAGGGTTCAGTCTCAGCCTGAACTTCCTAAGCCTTTTAAGTAACTTCAGCAGATTCCCCAGATGCTCTTCCTCCGTCTGGGATTTGGCAATCATATCGTCAACATAAACTTCGATCTCTTTATGCATCATATCATGGAAAAGAGTCGTCATCGCACGCTGATACGTTGCCCCAGCATTCTTCAAACCAAAAGGCATCACTTTATAGCAAAATGTTCCCCAAGGCGTTATGAAAGTAGTCTTCTCCATGTCCTCTGGCGCCATTTTAATCTGATTATAGCCTGAAAAGCCATCCATGAAGGAGAAAACGGAGTATTGAGCAGTATTATCAACTAGCACATCGATATGAGGAAGTGGAAAATCATCCTTTGGGCTCACCTTATTCAAGTCCCTATAATCCACACACATTCGAACCTTGCCATCTTTCTTTGGCACTGGTACGATGTTAGCAACCCATGAGGGATATTTTGTCACAGCCAGGAAACCAGCATCCCACTGATTTTGAACCTCCTCTTTGATCTTCACTGTCATATCTGGTCTAGTTCTGCGAAGCTTTTGTTTGACCGGTGGGCACTCTTCTTTCAAAGGCAGACGGTGCACAACCATATCTGTATCGAGCCCTGGCATATCCTCATACGACCAAGCGAACACATCGTTATACTCTCGGAGCATTTCAACCAGTCTTCGCTTGATATCGCTCTGCAGCGCGGCTCCGATACGAATATTCTTCTCAACCCCTTCCGACCCCAAGTTGATAATTTCGATGACCTCTTCGTGAGGCAAAATGACTCTTTCCTCTTGTCTCACCAACCAAGACAGTTCTTCAGGAACGTCACTATCTTCGACAACCTCTTCTTCGGCCTGAAATACCGGGTGCTCAAAATCGGGACGAGTCATAGGTGGTTCAAGGATGTCATCTGAGAATGTTATCCTGCAAAAGGATGGTTAAATGCTTCAAAATGCGTATAAAGCGAATAACCACGTTGCCATTTTATTGAAAAATACAAAACAAGAAAAACAGAGATCGCAATATTTGCACATGAAAAACGCCATTTATTTAATGATAAACACGCCATGTTCATAACAGCACAGCCCTAAGCAAATCCTGATGCCCCGGGCAAGGCATCAGATTGTTCAACGATTAATAAAACAAAGCATTACTGTTTAAGAGTCACAGGAACAAGCTCCTGAATAGACCAGTTGCACAGTCCTTGTCCTGGCGTGCTCGGCTGAATCCAGGCATCCATATCACAGTCGCTGTCTCCTTCGTCAGACTCCGAAGTAGCATTGATGGTTTCATGACATACTCCACTGGCAGAGATGGTTATTGGCCCTCTGAAACGGGGTGCTCCCACAGCAGGTGTTGACGACGATGGTTGGTATCCTAGCCCGAACCGGTCCATCTTCACAGGAATGTCCAGCACTTTGCCCCAGCCTTTTGCTTCTCCTGCCTCTACCAGAGCTTGAGCTTCTTTATACGACGAGACGGCTATCTCCGACACTTTGCTCGGCCTGGGACCTTTGTCCTTGATACGCAACCCTTCAAATGCCTGGCAGGGTGTTTCGTGAATCTCTCCATCGACCTCCACATATTTAAATGACGACAGATGGCTGACCAGGATGTCTTCTTCTCCGCATACGGTGACCACGCTGTCTCCGACCATATATTTCAACTTTTGATGCAGGGTAGACATGACTGCCCCAGCCCCATGAATCCAGGGTCGTCCGAGCAGGCAGCTATATGCGGGCTGGATGTCCATGATATAAAATTCAGTGGCAAACACCTCCGGCCCCACCTGTAGAGGCAACGTTATCGATCCAAAGACTGTTCTTCGCGTGCCATCAAACGCCCTGACTACCAGGTCACTGGGCGTGCACAGGATTCCTTTGACATCTAGCTTCATCATTGCTTTCTTGGGCAGCACATTCAAAGACGATCCGGTATCGACCAGTACATGCGACATGACTGATCCCCTACACTCGACAGATACGTGCAGCGCCATATTATGATCTCTCCCTTTCGGGGTCAGGTCAAAGTCAGTAAAGCCCAAGCTGTGGCCTGCATTTACATGTGCCAACACTCCTTCCAGCTGATTCACGGAGACGTCTTGGGGTACGAAGGAAGTATCCAGGACTTTCAACAAAGCATTTCTGTGAGCTTCAGAACATAATAGCAATGACAGGATGGATATTTTGGACGACGTCTGTTGCAGATGCTCCACAATCTTATAATCACTTTTTTGAATCAAGCGCATGAACTCTTCTACATCTTTCGATGCCGATGCCTTTTCGCTTGCCTGCACTGGGACATTTTCAACCATTTTTCCTTTCCCCTTTGCCAGTCGCTCAGCCTCTACTTCAGGCGATATAAAGATCCTGCCACTTCTTGTCATACCTCCTGAACCAACAACATTGTCTACAGTCTCGGCTGGCTGCTTGTTAACATCAATCTTTATTCTGTCACAATACACTTCCAACCCATATGACCATGGGACCGCCTTTGTGCTCTCGTACGGGATTGGTTCGGCCTTAGTTATGGTGATCGGCGGTCGCTGAACCGGTGTTGTTATAGTGATTGTCTTTCGAGGAATCGTTACAGTGGCCACATCACTCTGATTATCTGCTACTGCCCCTGCAGGCTCTTCAATTGCTGCTCGGTCAAACTGCAACGTGCCGCTATCGATTAAAACCTGAATGCCTTTCTTCAAATCATCACACCCCCCAGCTAGGGTCCAGCATTCTAAGCAGTACTCGTCACAACCCGGATAGACACCCCCTTGCAATAATCGGCTTTTTATCTCGCTCAGCGGCGTTTTTAAATCATCCACATTCATAATCAGATTCAACCCTTCCTCAGTCAGAATGGCGTTTGCCCCATGATTAGGCATGGGCTTCTACACTATATTCGGACCTGCCGTTCCGAAAGTGATAGCCTTATTGTCCAGAAGATCCTGCACAACATGCTTAAAAGCATGGCAACCCTCTACATCGTGGCCTGGAGCCCCAGAGTGTAACTCACAGTGCCTGCTTGCGTCATATCCATATGGAGGAGTTCCCGTTATCGGTGCCAGAGTTCTCTTCTCTACCAGGTTCAAACCCAACAATGTCTGTAACAAGTCAGCATACGTTGAGGGAGGCTTCTCAAATACTCTCCTTGGTTTACCACCCTGGAATCTACGTTGAGCAGGCTGTGCCCCCTGCTGTGGCTGTTGTTGCTGCTGCTGTTGTTGTTGCATTGGCTGTTGCTGAAACGGTCGTTGTTGAAACGGTTGTTGTTGAAACGGAATAGTAACACTCGCCACCTGCTGCGGCTGATTATACTGGTTCCGACCTCTGCCCCGGCCTCTGCCTCGGCCCCCAAACACTGCGCTTGCATCGCCTTGACGGCGCCCACCAAAAGCCTTCCTGTTACTACCAGATGCAGTTGATTCCTCAGCTTGGAATCTTCCTTGCTTAATGTTGTTTTCAATCTTTTCTCCCATCAGAATTAAGTCTGAGAAACTGGCCAAAGATGTGTGAAACAACTTGTCATAAAACATGCATGTGAACGTTCCGATAAACATGTCATTCATTTCCTTGTCTTCTAAAGGAGGACGGACCCTGGCAGCCATATCGCGCCACCTTTGCGCATACTCTTTAAAGCTCTCACCCTTCTTCTGAGACAGCCCTGTCAATTGGACCCGATTGGGCGCTGTCGCTTGCGCGAAAATAAGGTGCCGGCATGACAGAAGAGTCGCCACCTTTCGTTATTTATCCCTCAGGGCGGGAAAGGAAACGATCGGAAAAACCTGACGAAAAAGGGTAAGACAAGGTCATCGCAACCATTGTCTGGATTCGGGAGTCGATTACGCAAGGGGAAGGTATTAGCACCCCTCACGTCTGTCGTACTCGACGGGATCCTCGCTTGTTTGTTTACTTGGACGGGTTGGTTATAATCTATCTACCTATCAAGGCTGGCTGAAAAAGAAAAGAAAAATGACTCGGCAAAGCGTCGCACTTTATGCCTACGTATTCTCATTAGAGAATGAGAAATCAGAGTCAACGTAGTTCGGCCAACTACGGGTGAAGGTGGGGAAAGGTTGCTCGCTAGGACGTCGCATCCTATGCCTACGTACTTTCATCTGGTATGAAAGATCAGAGCAAGCGTAGTTCGAGAAACTACGGGTTATCTCCTAAAAGAAGTGTTTTTTTATGGTGTTTGCGATCTCAACCGCACTAGAGACTATGACCTGAGAGTGAATGCGTCGCATGTCACCCAAAGGGTACCATACTAAACATCCAGACTGTGGAAAAGAAGCTCTCCCACAATCCTTTCTCAGATAGCTTAAGGCTCGTAACGTTCGAAAGAAATCATTCATGATTATTGTATCTTAAACTGTTTTGAGATGAGAAGAGAACAGGCCCAACTAGGAGGGATACTATCAAGTCCTACTGTTATCATGCCATGGATTCATCCTATGGTTGAGGTTTGAACAGGGAACTCCTAGATGTTGTCATGCATAGGTTTCAACCTAAAAGTCTATCATCAAATCCTTATCAAAGGAAGTGAGAGTCCTAAGGGATCATGTCAATGATACACCAAAACAGACAAAAGCATCAGCTTTAAACAGTAAAATGCATGCAATGCAAGTGAGGGAGGAAATGTGTGTGGGGCTTCAGCCTCCACAAGCTCATCTCAACCTCAAGCCAGTCATGAAATAACAGTAATCATACTGAAAAATAAACAACATGCTATCAAGCAATAGACAGTAAACTGCAATCATACAGATAAAATGGAATGAAATCATGCTATCAAGCAAAATAAACACATGGGCAAGGGAGCTGGGCTCTACCGAATACCCGCAAGCAAAGCCACATAATAACAATACAAGCAGAGGGAGCAACTCAACCTCTAATGCAATCATGCTCTTAGACTGAACTTATTCTAGATGAGCTTAATCTAATGCAACAGACAAATCAGACACAACACACAATACAAAAAAGAAAACAGAAGAAAGCTTCAGCTCCTCCAGCAGCTACTCAGTCCTCAGACTTCAGAGATCACTTGCTTTCCAGGTATCAACCCTACAACATGAGTATCAACTCATCTTCTCCCTTAAGCTTCAGCTTCTTTGATCAGCTCCACCTTCAGGCTTCACTATCTTCAGGGATCTTCAAGCATCAACTTGATCTTCACAAAGTCTTCAGACTTCAACAATCTTCAAGGAATCATCCTCTTCAAAGCTTCAGCTTCTATCTTCAATGGCTCAAATGCTCCAGCAAACAAGATTCAGTCAACAAGATGAGGTGAGGATGTTACAGTGCTCACTGACCTCCAAAGGATGCCATTGAGGACTTAACATCAAAGGGAAAGGCTCTCTCAAAGTTCTACCTCAGAGGGCAAGGTCACTAATCCCTCCAAAGGAGAGAGGTGAATACCCTTAAGGGACTTTATGTCATAGAGAAGGAAGGAGGTGAACAAGACATTCCTTGTTTATTGAATGGAATTATGCTATCTAAAGCTCTACCTATGCATTTATGATCCTATGAACAAAACAACAAAATCTAAGCTAAACTCCTCTGCAAGGTCTTCAAAGCTTCAATGATGATCCACAAGGTCCTCAACTCAATCTTCAAAGCTCACACACTCAAAGGAGAAGAAAAACAAGCACAACAATACAAACTATGCCTTTAAGCAACACACATACTAACCATACATTCAAAAATCAATTAAAAATACTAAAATACTATATAATATTCTAGAAAAATTCTAGGGGACTCTATACATACTTACCCTTAACCCATATATTCCCCATACACTAATTTGGCCTATAAACCCCAAAACAAAATTGTTGAATCTACTTATACCACCTAAAACCCTAATTTGAGCACCTAAATGTCAAACAAGCAAACTATATCAAATTTTAATCTACAAATTGAGAATTAAATCCTACATGAACTATGGTTCAACATCTAACTATGCCAAAAAGAATGGCTCAAAAATCCTAAGGGAAAGTCCTAAAACAAATTCTACAAAATTAAGTATCAACTAAATCAATTAAAAGTACTATTTACAAGAATAATATGCTAAAAATATTAAAAGAAAAATAAAATGGAATTTTATTTATGGATATTTTTCTAGACAAAATCATGAATGTGTGAAAAAAAGAAGAAATGAAAAATATTAATTTTTGAATTTTATATGGATTTATTAAAATGTGAGAAATATAAAAGAAATAAAAATAAAACAAAATGAAATAAAGGGGAGGGGGGTGTCATGAGCAATGCGCCCTAGTTGATAACTCTGATGGGCCAGGAAACTGGGGTGCAATTAGTAAATTGGGATAGGCCCACACGCTCAGAAAATTAAAAGAAAAATCAATCCGAAAATAGCTATGGACACGGTGAGAATAGCAATATTTTTTAGTTAAAAATTGGATTGGGCTTCTGGGTGGGGTGCCAATAGCACAAGCTTCTGAGGCCCATGGTTTCCATTTTAATGAAACGCTGCGTTCAGCGTTGGTCTTTCCCTCCGTTTTTGCTTCAAATTTCAGCCGTGCGATTAGTTTCCCAGTCAACCAAATTAAAACGATCCAACGGCTAATAAGTTGTCTTCCTCATTCAACCTAGGGTTTTCAGCATTTACCAGCTCCATGCACGAATCTTCTTCAAGCTCGTGCTCCCTCATTACTCAATGAAATCACAAACTTCCAACGGCAAAAATGTTTTATTAATCACCAAGAACATGATGATACCCATGATCATCCCTGAAACCTCTTGTATTGTTCTAACAGAATGCACGAATGTTAGGGTTCCACCATGGTTCTCTGCTATCAACCTTAACCAACCTCAAATCCAATGACCTAAACTTGTTCCTTAGGTTACCCTCATCAATCTAAACCATAACATATCAGTTAATGCTCAACACACGATCCATTCTTGAAAGTGAAAGAAACTAGGGTCTGCCATGGAACTTCATAAAACTTCCTCAAATTCTCAGAAAACAGTCATCTACCTTATCTTAACCAGTCTAACCCTAGAACTAGGATGGAATGCATATAAATAAGGTGATACGAGTAAAATCACCAACCTGTCAAGTTGTAATGGTGGATGTGGTTTCACTCCAATTCAATGCCTGCAACCTTCCCTGATTGATCTCTAATGGAGGATAAGAATTCTGTATGCAAAAAGATTGATGAACAATGCTTGAATCTTGTGTTTGATCTCAATATGCTTTTCTTGCAAATTCTTCAATGAAGCATCAAACCTCCATGGATCTTCCTCTAACTCAGTATGCAAGTGTTCATAAGGATCAGAAGAATGTGTTTGTGGAGAAGAAAAGAATGGAAATGGCAGAGAATGGAAGTTTGTTATGAAATTGCAAATGGAAGAATCTCACTTTTTTACACTCTAATCTCACTACTCACCAACAATTATCACCAACCTTGGCCACATTGTGATTCACCCTTCTTATAACAATCAAAAGAATAATCTAGATCCATCTAGAAACTTGTGGAATCATTTGGAAAGTTTTAGAACTTCTCTTGAAGTGATATATTGCATAACTCTTATCTCATGCCTTAAGCTTGTCAAATTGGCTTTAAAATCTCCTTACAAGAGATATTGAGAAAGAATGAGTGAAAAACATGCACTTCCTTGCCTTTGGTGAAGTTTTGTCAAGTTGCCTTATTATGCAAGAATGAGAATTACAAAGCAACCCCCATTTTGAGACCTCAAATCAAAATTCTACTTGAACCATTGTTTTTAAAATATTGTTTGGAGTCAAAATGACATATTGGATGACCCATTTTGGATTTGTACATCTCCTAAACCAAAATTCAATTTCAACTTTTTCAACTTATAAGCCATTTTAGGTCATTTTTACCCAATCATGAAAATCCTTGCTACAAGATTTTTCAACAACTCATGACCACTCTTCTAAGCTTAAAATCCCATTTTGAACAACTTTCATGTTTTTAGTTTTTCCATTTGAGGCTTGGAAATAGGAGATATGGCCTTTGCTTAAAATGACCTATAATCACCAAATGACCAAAATACCTCTGTCTTGTTCAAACCATAAGTGGAGTTCTACAAATCCTATCAAGGACTTCTAGTACTATCTAGAAAGCTAAGAAGATTCCCTTCAACATTCATGTTGACCAAGAAATCATAGGAATCATCCTACTAGGGCAAAGGTTGTCTGCAAGTTGGGTGACTTTCAAGGACCCAGATTCACACACCTCAGCTGACCTGTAATTTGTCCAAACCATAACTTGAGCTCTGCAACTCCTATCAGGGACTTCCACCACTCAAATTAAAGCTAAGAACAAGCTCTACAACATTCATGTTGTGGGGAAGATGAGATATCAATCACATCTTGGGCTAAAACTGCCTGGAAGATAGGGATCAAATTAGGGTTTTTCACTGACAATCCTCAGAAACCCTAACTCAAAACTTCTCAAACTCCTCAATCATGATGAGTTGGTCTAGGAATCATCTTTATAACATCTCTATGCATCATTCCATGATCTCATGGCCCTTTGATTGGGTCTCAACCTTCTCCAAACCTTCAGCTGATCTAGGGTTGACCCAGTCAAAACCCTAATTCTACCATTCATGGTTGAATCTTCTGAATTCTTGCACAATGACCTCTCTGGGCTTCATGATGGCTTTCAAGACATCTCATAGGCTTTCTCCAATCTTCAAGTTCATTCACAAAGTCTCAGAATCATCTGAGGGGCTCCCACAACTCTCAAACTATGAAGCACAACCTTGGTTTCAACCAATTCTTCTGAGGATCTCTTGAACTTTCTGATGAAGGTATCAAACTTCAAACACTTGATGGATAAATAATTGTTGGTCAAATTTTGGGGTGCAACAGCTGCCCCTATTCAAACGGCTTGAACTTGACTGGGTGGGAAGCGAACGGCTCTCAACCAATCAAGGTGCGAGACGATTGAATACCGGTAAACCCGAAAATTTGCCAACCGCACGTGCACACGATACTCTGCGGGGAACAAACTTTCGAACACTGCAACACTAGCTGCTTAACAACTAGCTGGAGAAATATCGATCTGACATCGCCGTCAGTTATCCACATTAACTTCTTCTGACATCATCTTCAGGCAACCAAACACCCAACATCGCCGCTAGAAGACTAAAACCATCTGACATCACCGTCAGAAGCAGACAAAATTCTGAGGAACACCCAACATCGCCGCTGGGAGGCCAAACCACCTGACATCACCGTCAGGAACAACCATAACTCGGGGAAACAAACATCCAACATCGCTGCCAGAAAACTAAATCTGACATCGCCGTCGATCACCCAAAACACCCCGCCTCGCCGCTGGAGAACTAAATCTGACAAAATACCCCGCATCGCCGCTGGAGAACTGCATCTGACCTCGCCGTCGGACAATCCAAATACCCCGCATCGCCGCTGGAGAACTAAATCTGCCAAAATACCCCGCATCGCCGCTGGAGAACTACAGGATCTGCATCACCTAACATCGCCGTCAGAAGACTGGATCAACTTGACATGCCCAACATCGCCGCTGGAAAGCTGAATCTGACATCGCCGTCGGAAACAAAAGTCGCTCTGAGAGACACTCGACATCGCCGTCGTACAAACATCATCTCTACTGGGGATTTAAAGAGTCTGACCTCGCCGTCAAACAAACATTCAACCTCGCCGTCGAACAAACATCCAACCTCGCCGTCGGACAAACATCCAACCTCGCCGTCGGAAACAAACATAATCTGACCTCGCCGTCAAATCCAAACATTCAACCTCGCCGTCGAACCAATCATAATCTGACCTCACCGTCAAACAACATTCAACCTCGCCGTCGAACAAACATCTAACCTCGCCGCCGGACACATTCAACATCGCCGTCGAACCAATCATAATCTGACCTCGCCGTCAAACAACATTCAACCTCGCCGTCGAACAAACATCCAACCTCGCCGCCGGACACATTCAACATCGCCGTCGAACCAATCATAATCTGACCTCGTCGTCAAACAACATTCAACCTCGCCGTCGAACAAACATCCAACCTCGCCGCCGGACACATTCATAATCTGACCTCGCCGTCAAACAACATTCAACCTCGCCGTCGAACAAACATAATCTGACCTCGCCGTCAAACAACATTCAACCTCGCCGTCGAACAAACATCCAACCTCGCCGTCGGACACATTCATAATCTGACCTCGCCGTCAAACAACATTCAACCTCGCCGTCGAACAAACATCCAACCTCGCCGCCGGACACATTCAACATCGTCGTCGAACCAATCATAATCTGACCTCGCCGTTGAACAAACATCCAACCTCGCCGTCGGAAACAAACATTCAACCTCGCCGTCGAACAAACATCCAACCTCGCCGCCGGACAAAATATAACACTGAACAAATCTAACCTGGGGTTCACCCCTGGTAAATGGAACAAAAGGTACACTTGCATATTTGAAATGGCTCCGCTGGGAATGAGAGACTCAACTAAGCATGCTCTGATCTGGGGTTCACCCTCAGCACCATAACGAACATCCGAATACTACTGCACATTGCCCACCGTAGAACTTTAACATCAAAGCTATATGAAACCCTGGCCCCTGGCCGCTTCCAGCTTCAGCTAGAAAAGATCTTCAAGTATTTCTGAAGATAAGCATCCTTGGCCTTCAAGGATGTAAACTTTTGCCTGTCGGCAACTCTGCAGGAGGTATCTTCGACTTCAGCCTGAAGAAAATGGTCCTTGGCCTTCAAGGATACATGGACCTGCCTTCAAGCAACTCCGCCTCTACTATAGAGTATCCGTGACTTCTGTCAGGGATATACTTCGGCCTTCAGTCCGAAAAATGAATCCTAGGTCATTCATGACCTTGGGGATAACCTTGCCTTCAGGCACCTTCGCTTCAGCTTGGGAAATCTGTGACTTCAGTCAGAGAAATGGTATCCTGAGCCATTCATGACTCTACGGGGATTCAAACACTTTGCCTTCAGGCAAAACTCCGTTTCAGCTGGAGAAACATCTTCGACTTCAGTCAGAAGAAACACTATTCACTTGATCGCAATCAATCATCACCTCAGGACAACTGACTTGGTCTTCAGGCCAACACGGATCACCTTGCATACAAAAGTTGCATTTACAAACTTTTGAACTTTGTCTTCAGCCACACGTTGATTCATCAACAAGGAAACCTAAATCCACAGGAACCTTCTGATATCGCCTTCAGGCGTTTACGAAGTCAATCTTCAGATTAGACATCACTGTTGGAGCAAACATATCACGCTGCTCTTCTCTTGACATCCTGTCAAGTCGTTGCTAAATAAAAGAAAACATGCCGGGTCACCAGACATAATCATCAGGTTAACAACTCTGTTGAGGAGAGAGGAATGAGGGTTCACCCAAACAATCCTGACGGCTCACTGGGGAAAAGGAAGAAGGGTTCACCCAAACAACCTTGTAGACTTTGCTGCAGAAAGACGACTTCAACAACTGCTGGAGAATAACGAAAGAGATCACTCAGACGATTCCTACCAACTTTACTGTGGAGCAAGTTCTTCTGCTCGAGAGCACGGTAACCACTTGGTTCCTGCTTCATATGCAAATGCTGGAAAAATGGGCGTGATGCTCCGTGCGAAACGGAATGCTACGCTTTTGAGTAAATGTTATGCAATCATGCAAGGAAATGCCCCAGCAACATAAATGCTGGGAAGAGGAATCATCCACTTGGGGAGAGCAACCATTATGCTGAGGAAGAGCTACCCTTCAGGGGAGCTGCATTTTCTGCCGATCTCATCTGGACTTACACTTGAGGATGACGGGCTCCTCCGGAGAGCACAGCACATCAGGCTGATCAACACACTATCCTCAGCTATACTCTGCATGGGGAATGCGATAAATGCCCTGAACGGCTCTCTGGGAAACGACCCTTCTGGGGAACATAGCCGCCAGGCTACAAGACACTCATGTCATTAAGTTATCAAACTTACGGGATAAACAAACTCCTGCTTACTGGACAATCCTTCGGGGTCTGCTTGGGGAAACATTTCATCTACCACTCATGGCTGTGCTCGGCTGGGGATATCAATCTACCTGCCTGCTGCTGGGGAAGTGCCAATCACCTGCTGGGGAAAAGACCTCCACTCTGTTGGGGATTCCAAGAATTATTCTGGGCAACTCTTGCTGGGGACGCTACTGGGGAGCTCAAGAATCATCCTAAGCGACCAACTCGGGAAACTGCACTGAAGTCTTAAGAATCATCTTAAGCAAATAACTCGGGAGACTGTGCTGGGGATCCCACAAAACATCTTGAGCAAATGGCCCTGCTGAGGGATTCGAGAATCATCTCGAACTGAAGACTTCGCTGGGGATCTCAAAAATCATCTTGAGCGAGCGACTGCGGGGATTACACCGGGGTCTTAAGAATCATCTTAAGAAAGCGACCTCGTTGGGGAGAATATCAGGAATCATCCTGAGCGACTGGTCCTTTGGTGGAACACCTGTAAAACAAGAATGATAATAACCTAGATCATGTTTATGATGCGTATGCTTCGGCGTCGTGCCCCACATGGTGGAAATGATATGTGTTTATGCTAAATGCCATGCAATGTTAAATGTTATGCAGTCATGCACAATGATGCGATCCCGTCAGAAAAATAAATGCCGAAGGGGAATTCTCCTGTCAAGGAGAAAGAACTACTCAGGTAGAGGAATCATCCTGCTGAGGAGAACGTGGCCACGCCAATATCAATTGGACTCCGTCTGGGGAAATGATCTTCGGTTGACTGCTGCAGGGGAACGAAGCTCTACGAGAACCCGAACCTGCTGAAGGAAAGTGATGTCAATCGCGAGAATAAACTGCGGGGCCTTCTCGGATACTCTTCTGGAGATAACAACTCTGCGGGGAAACAACGTCAGCTGCTTAACACTCCACTGGGGAAAACCACTCATGATCTGATCACCTTCCCAGGATTCGGCTCTCTTGGACATCTGCAAACTCGGCTGGGGAAGGAGAACTCATACTGCTTCGCTGGAAAGAATATAACCCTGGGGGAAATACAACATCAACTGTTCAATATCTGCTAGGGGACATCCACTCATGGTCCCAACTGCTTCCAGGGGTTCCGCTTTTCCGGGGGTTTGCGGACTCAGCCGGGGAGAGAGAAAGAATTCTACTTCAACGGGAGGGTACGACTCTGATGAGGAAATTCAATTTCACTGGGGAAGAAAGAATCATCTGACTTCGGGGGAGAGTGCAACTCTGCAGGGGAATACAACATCAGCTGCTCCAACACTCTACTGGGGAAGAGGGAACCATCCGCCTTCGGGAGTGAATACGACTCTGGTGGGGAACTTCAATTCCGCTGGAGACTTCAGTCTGGCACCATCAGTTACTGCATACTTCGGCATACGAACAGCTTCCTACAAGATTTGCACTTGTGACCCGGTGCTGGGGCAACACCTGCTGCGGCGACTTTACTGGGGAGAACACGAGCTTCGGCACCCGAACATTTCTATGAAACCTGCACTTGTGACCCGGTGCTGGGGGAGAATACGAGCTGCTGCGCGCGACTCAGCCGATGAGGTGGCGTTCCTTCAGGGCGCGTCCACTTGGGGACGAGAATCCTCTCTGCCTGGGGGAGACATACCAATGCTCATGGCTTCGCATTCAGACTCTACGGAGGAGAGACTACTGAACTCTGCTGGAGGGCTTGCCCTACTTCGGGGATGCGCACGACACATCTTCTGGAAGGTGCTACACCTGCAACAACACAAACAAACAGACAAGATACCCTTCTCAAAGGGGCCTATCCAGGTTATTATCTCATGACAATGTTCAGTTAATTAATTGTTTCAACAACCAATGGGCCTAGGCCCGCAAGTTTATGTATGCGCATTTTATCAAAAAACATCGGCGTTTTTATTCGCAAACAAAACAGATAGATGCTAAATGGGCAAGCAGAATTGCTGAACAATATGCATTTTATTGATGGTGAACCCCTGAATGGGTAAATAAATGTTTTACAACAGAGGCAAGCTCCTGGAATGAGGAAGCTGCGCAAAAAGAAAACATAAATATACATCAGTATATACAAATGTCGGCAACGAGGCGTAGACGAACACCATGAGTTGATCCCTCTAAGACCCACTCGACTTCGATACTTCTCCGACGCTTCAGCTTCGGAAGAGATTGATTCAGATAAACGGCCCTCAGGTCCTCCAAACCACTAAACAATGAAAGTCCACACGCGGAACGCAGTCATTTGCTTATTCAAATCCCTAACTTTTGCGTGAACCGCCCTTTACGGGTTTTCAGTCCACCGGGATACCCTTTTTTGCCGAAGCCGCCCAGTGTAGGTTTTCGACTTCGCGGGTGTACATTTTTTCAATATATCCCTGATTTTTGCCCAAACCTTTTATTCTGTTTTTGGTTCGCCGGGATGCCCCTTTTTTTCCTGGACTCTTTCTTTTTTTGTCCAGCGGGTCTCTTTCAAGCAAAGTATTTTTTAACTGCGTCCGCGTTCACCGGGGATGCAAAATCTTCACCATCCATCGTGGATAAAAATAAAGCTCCTCCTGAGAAGACCTTGCTGACGACATACGGCCCTTCGTAATTCGGAGTCCACTTGCCCCGGTGATCGGAGTGTGGCGGAAGAATCTTCTTCAGGACGAGATCACCCGTCTGAAAGCTTCTTGGGCGCACCTTCTTATCATAAGCTTTCTTCATTCGGCTCTGGTATAGGCGACCAAATGCAATCGATGCTAACCTCTTCTCGTCCATCAGGCTGAGTTGGTTCAAGCGATTCGTAATCCATTATGCCTCGTCGAGTTTCACATCAACCAAAACTCGCAAAGAAGGAATCTCCACTTCTAACGGTAGGACAGCTTCCATACCGTACACCAAGGAGAAAGGAGTTGCCCCGGTCGACGTACGCACCGTCGTACGATAACCGTGCAAGGCGAACGGCAACATCTCGTGCCAATCTTTGTACGTCACAACCATCTTCTGAACAATCTTCTTGATGTTCTTGTTGGCCGCTTCAACAGCGTCGTTCATCTTTGGCCGGTAAGGAGATGAGTTGTGGTGTTCAATCTTGAAGCTCTGGCACAGCTCCTTCATCATCTTGTTATTCAAATTCGAACCATTATCGGTAATGATCCGCTCGGGAATTCCATAGCGACAGATGATGTCCCTCTTTATGAATTTAGCTACCACCTGCTTGGTCACATTAGCGTACGAGGCTGCCTCCACCCATTTGGTGAAGTAGTCGATAGCTACCAGAATGAAACGATGACCATTGGATGCAGTGGGCTCGATCTTGCCTATCATGTCGATGCCCCACATGGAGAACGACCAAGGGGAGGACATGACATTTAATGGGCACGGCGGCACATGAACTTTATCAGCATAAATCTGGCATTTATGACATTTCTTCGCGAATCTGAAGCAATCCGACTCCATAGTCAGCCAGTAATATCCTGCTCTCAGGATCTTTCTCGTCATGGCATGCCCGCCGGCGTGCGTACCAAATGTGCCCTCATGGACTTCTTCCATGAGCATACTCGCCTCTTTCTCATCTACACATCTGAGTAGCACGAGATCGTGGTTTCTCTTATACAGCACTCCATCAGGATTGAGATAAAAGTTTCCAGATAGCCTCCTCAGAGTCTTCTTATCCTGGGTTGACGCACCCACAGGATACTCCTTAGTCATAAGGAAGGTCTGGATATCGTGGAACCATGGCTTGCCGTCGGCGGCATCCTCGATTGCAAAGACAAATGCCGGTCTGTCAAGACGCGAAAGTACAATTCTTGGAGCCCCATTCCAATAATTGACTTTATACATTGAAGCCAACGTGGCTAAGGCATCAGCCATCTGATTTTCAGCCCTGGGTACATGATGAAGTTCCACTCGATCGAAGAACGGAAGCAGCCTCCTGGCATAATTCATGTACGACACCAAATTCGCTTGACGAGTTTCCCACTCCCCTTTAAGCTGATTGATTACAAGCGCTGAGTCACCATATACGTCTAGATTCTTGATTCTCAAATCAATTGCCTCTTCTAGACCCATAATACATGCTTCATACTCTGCTTCATTGTTGGTAACTGGAAACGTCAGTCTCGCAGTAAACGGGATGTGGGATCCGTGAGGAGTCGTGATGATAGCCCCGATACCACTTCCATAGGAATTAACCGCTCCGTCGAATATCAACTTCCACTGAGACTTCCTATCTGGCCCCTCATCGGGCAATGGCTCATCGCAATCCTTCGCTTTGAGAAACATAATATCCTCGTCAGGGAATTCGAACTTCATCGGCTGGTAGTCTTCGATTGGCTGTTCGGCAAGGTAATCGGACAATACGCTTCCCTTAATGGCTTTCTGGGAGACGTACTAAATATCATATTCCGTTAACACCATTTGCCATCTGGCAATCCTGCCCGAAAGAGCCTGCTTCTCGAAGACGTACTTGATCGGATCCATCTTCGAAATTAGCATAGTGGTGTGGTTGAGCATATACTGTCGTAGACGTTTGGCGGCCCAAGCTAATGCACAACACGTCTTCTCCAGCATCGAGTATCGAGATTCACACTCAGTGAACTTTTTACTCAAATAATAAATGGCATTCTCCCTTCTGCCCGTCTCGTCGTGCTGACCGAGAACACACCCCATACTATTCTCCAGAACCGTCAGGTACATGATTAATGGCCGTCCAGCCACTAGGGGTATCAAGATTGGAGGTTCTTGAAGATACTGCTTTATTTTGTCGAATGCCTTCTAGCAATCCTCATTCCAAGTAATCGCCTGATCTTTCCTTAAAAGCCTGAACATCGGTTCACAAGTGGCCGTGAGCTGAGAGATAAACCTTGCAATGTAGTTTATTCGGCCCAAGAAACCACGAACTTCTTTTTCTGTTTTCGGCGCTGGCATTTCTTGAATAGCTTTTATTTTCGCAGGATCAACTTCAATACCTCGTTCACTAACGATAAACCCCAATAACTTTCCGGACCGCACTCCGAAAGTGCACTTGTTAGGATTCAGCCTCAGCCTGAACTTCCTAAGCCTCTCAAAAAGCTTCAATAAGTTGACCAGATGCTCCTCCTCCGTTTGGGACTTTGCAATCATGTCATCAACATAGACCTCGATCTCATGATGAATCATATCATGAAACAAAGTTACCATTGCTCGCTGGTAAGTGGCCCCTGCGTTCTTCAGACCGAAGGGCATTACCTTATAGCAAAATGTTCCCCAGGGGGTGATAAACGTCGTTTTCTCCATGTCCTCCGGTGCCATCTTGATCTGATTGTAACCGGAGAAGCCATCCATGAACGAAAACACGGAAAACTGGGTTGTATTGTCGACCAATACATCGATATGAGGCAACGGGAAATCATCCTTAGGGCTCGCCCTATTCAAATCCCGATAATCGACGCACATGCGTACCTTACCGTCCTTCTTCGATACAGGCACTATATTGGCGACCCACGGAGGGTAAGTGGTAACGGCTAGAAATCCTGCGTCCAACTGCTTCTGGACCTCTTCTTTGATTTTTACAGCCATATCCGGTCTTGTCCTCCTAAGCTTCTGCTTGACTGGAGGGCAATCTTCTCGCAACGGCAAGCGATGAACCACGATATCTGTGTCAAGTCCGGGCATATCTTCGTATGACCAAGCAAAGACGTCACTATACTCTCGAAGCATCTCGACCAGTCTATGCTTGACATCATTCTGCAACGCAGCCCCTACTCTGACATTTCTGACGAGCTCTTCAGAACCCAGATTTACGATCTCAATATCCTCCTCGTGAGGCAGAATAACCTTTTCCTCTTGTCTCAACAAGCGGGCCAACTCTTCCGGAAGGTCCTCGTCTTCATCAATCTCATCCTCGGCTTGATAAATCGGGCAATCAAAGTCGTAGTGAGTCGTAGAGGGTCCAGAGTCGATGTCATCTGTTATGTGGATCCTGCAATAACAAGGGTTAAGTTTAAAGCAAGAATATGCAGGTTAGCACAAACCTCGTCGCCATTTTACTGTTTTTCGAAATAAACATAAAACAGGAATAACAGAGAACACAATATTTGAGTACGAAGAAAACGCCGTTTATTTATTAACAAAATGCATGTACATAATCCAACAAGGCCCTGACAATAAAACCACTATGCCCCGGGCAGGACATAGGGTTGTACAAAGATTGTAAAAAGCAAATCATTACTCTTCACTTGTCAGCTGAATAATCTCCTTGATGGTCCAATTGTTGAGGCGCTCGCCCAGCTTGCTTGGCTGAATCCAGGCGTCAAGATCACAATCGCTATCCCCGCTGTCCTCAGACGCTGCGTTGATGCTCTCGAAAATTACTCTTCCCTTGGTGAATAGGATCGGCCCCTTCCCACGAGACGAACTGCTAGAAGAAGATGAAGCTTCAGCTTCAGGAGAATATCCCAATCCAAACTTATCCTGCTTGATTGGTATATCCAAAACATGCCCCCAGCCTGGGGTGGAACCGGCTTCGACAACGGCCCGAGCTTCTTTAAACGAGGAGAGATTCATCTCTTGCTTCTCTGCGACGACAGGAGCTACCTCTTTCACCTTGACGGTTTCAAATGCTTGGCAGAGAGTTTCATGGATCTCGCCATCCATTTCAACATATTTAAAGGATGACAAGTGGCTCACCATAATGTCCTCCTCACCACAGACGGTTACTATGCTGCCCCCGACAGCATATTTGAGTTTCTGATGCAGCGTGGACGTCACGGCACCAGCAGCATGGATCCATGGCCGACCTAAAAGGCAACTGTAGGCAGGCATGATGTCCATGATATAGAAAACCGTATTGAACGTCTCTGGACCAACTTGAATCGGCAGGGTCAGCTCTCCGAAAACGTGGCGCTTAGTTCCATCAAATGCTTTCACCACCAGATCACTGGGCGTGCAAAGCAATCCACGGGTATCCAACTTCATCAGTGCCTTCTTCGGAAGCACATTAAGCGACGAACCCGTGTCCACCAAGACATGTGACATGATCGTGCCTCTGCACTCTATCGAGACGTGCAAGGCGCTGTTGTGGTCTCTTCCTTTAGGAGTCAGCTCTAAATCTGTAAATCCCAGCCCATTACCAGCATTAACATGGGCTACCACCTCTTCCAGCTGATTTACTGATATCTCCTGCGGCACGTAGGCAGCGTTCAATACCTTCAGTAACGCGTTGCGGTGCGCTTCAGAACACAGCAACAAGTTAAGAATAGAGATCTTTGACGGAGTCTGATGAAGATGATCTACAATCTTGTAGTCGCTCTTCTTGATTAATCGCATGAACTCTTCAGCATCTTTAACTAGCAAACCTTTTTCTGCCCCAGAAGGGACCTCTTCGACAGCCTTACCTTTACCCTTATCAGCAGCGTCAGCTCGGACCACCTTCTCCGCTGCAACCTCTGCTGGCGCGAACACTCTACCGCTTCGAGTAATGCCACTGACTCCGGCGAGATTCTGCACAGTCAATCCGTACGGCTCGAGCTCTATCTTCTGACTATTGCAGTAAACTTCGGTGCCGTAATGCCATGGAACAGCATTAGTGCTTTCGAATGGGATTGGCCCAGCCCTGGTAATAGTGATAGTAGGCGGTTGGGGCGCAGAAATAGTAATAGGGTGACGAGGAATAGTAATGGTAGCAACTTCATTTGCCTGCTTCAGCACGACCTCCCCTGATGCACTTTCAACACTCTGGCTGAACTGCAAAATACCCTCGGACATCAGGCTTTGGATACCTTCGACCAGCTGCTCACACCCATCAGGAAGTGTAGCACAAGCCATACATAACTCTCCACATCCAGGAAAGAAGCCCTTCTTCAGCAACTTAGCCTTGACAAAACTAAGCGGCGTCTTCAAATCTTTAACGTCAGTCAGCAAGTCTGCACTCTCCTCAGTGATAATAGCATTCACTCCGCCTCCCTTATGATGAGGCATAGGGTTTTTGCTAACGTTGGGCACACTATCAGAAAAGTTGATGACCTTGGTATCCACCAAGTCCTGCACTTTGTGCTTAAAAGCTTTGCAGTTCTCAATCGTATGGCCTGGTGCCCCAGTATGGAAATCACAAGTAGCATTGGCGTCATACCCCGGCGGCGGTGCCCCTGTTAAGGGAGCCATTGTCCTCTTTTGAACTAATTGGAGCTGAAGCAACGTTTGCAGAAGTTGTGCATACGACATAGGTGGAGTTTCAAAATGACGATTTGTCATAGGAGCCCGATTCTGATATCTTCTATACCCCTGCTGATTCTGCTGCTGAGGCTGCTGCTGCAGCTGCTGCGGCTGCGGTGGGGCAGCTGGGATATTTATGCTGGCAATCTGAGGCTGAGGGCCCTTGCCCTTTCTCCGAGCATTAGTGACAGCACTGGCATCCCCCTCTCGACGCTTGCCAGCGTAAGGTTTCTTGCTACTTCCTCCGGCCGAGGATGATTCGCCTTGAATTTTTCCAATCTTTATACCGTTCTCAACATGCTCGCCCATAGTGATGAGAGCCGAGAATGTCCCAGTCATGCCACTGACCAGCTTTTCGTAGTAGATTCCAGGAAGGGTAGCCACGAACATTTGCACCAGCTCGCGCTCAACCATCGGCGGTTGAACCCGAGCAGCCAATTCACGCCACCGCTGGGCGTACTCTTTAAAGCTTTCATTGTTCTTCTGTGAGAGACTTTGGAGCTGAACTCGGTTGGGAGCCAAGTCGCTATTGTATTGATAGTGGAGGACGAACGCTTCAGCGAGGTCTTTCCAGGTGCGCACAGTAGCGGGCTCCAGGCCCATATACCATTCGAATGATGGACCAGAAAGACTGTCCTGGAAGAAGTGCATCAGCAACTTCTCATCGTCAGAATAGGCGGACATCTTTCTGTAATAAGATCGGAGGTGGACGCGGGGGCAAGTAGTACCCTTATACTTCTCAAAGACAGGCACCTTGAACTTATGAGGTACCTTGAAGTCAGCAATCAACCCGAGCTTGGACATATCAACGCCCAATGTGTTCTGATTTTCAATGTCTCTCATCTTGTCTTCCAGTGCTTTGAACCGGAGTCGAGCTTCAGCATTCAACTCTGCTTCCACACCTCTCTGAGAGAATACGTCATCCTGATGGTCCTCCAGCCACGGTTGAGGCACCAACAGATTTCCGACACCAGCATTGCCGTTGACCGGCCCTATGTTAACATTGGCTCCCAGACTACCATTGCCGACGCCTGCCGCATTGAGTCCGAGATTAGTCGTCAGATTGCCGTTAGCACTGTCGTTGCCCCCAGCGACAGGAACAACATTCTGTGGAGCATCCACTGGAGGAGGAGTAGGCACAACCCCACCGTGCAGTATGCCATTACTGTCAACCCTGGAGATCAGAGGTTGAACCAAAGTACGAAGCTGGTCTTGACCATTAGCGACTACCTGCATCAGCTCCATAAAACGATCCATCCGTTCACGGAGCTCTTGAACATCTGACTGCACCTGGTCCATTATCCTTGTCTGATTAGCACGAGTTGAGTAGCGGTGGATGAGTCTTTGATCAATCCTGGAGACCGGAGACAACTCGGAACCTGAAAAACCTGTCAACAATAAAGGTTAGGAAAAGCAATAAGATATACACCATGCAAATATGCTTCATGCAGATGCATGCGTGTGTCTGTGTGCGTGGGAGATTTCCCCCCGATCCTAGTGCCTTAGTGCCGGTGCTGATAATAATAAGAGGAAGAAGAAATCCGAGCCCAATCATGGAAACATCAATCTCATATATATATATATGGAAAGGCCTGTCAAGGCAGTACACAGTATCAGCGAGTACAAACAGATCAACAGCATGACCTCAGCCAACAAGTCTGGTGATGGTCAGCATACATCAAAGATCAAAACAACAGGAATACAACTAGTCAAGTATGGCCACGGGCGCGATACTCTGCTAATAACTCCTTTGTCTCTGAATGATCTGGCGAAGTGAGCAACCCCTCGACGAGTAGTTCCCTCTGCCTGATGGTATGCTGAAGCCCCTGAACTGAACTCTCCCAAGCTCCTTCGCCAAAGCAATCCTCCAGTTTCCGCTTCTTAGACTCAAACATCAGCTTATGCCCCTTCAGGTTAGCAAGAGCTTTGTTGAGACGGGCTTCAGCGGCATATCTGCGGGCGGTCTCTTCATCAAACCTCCGCTCACTGTCCTTTACTTCGGCTTCCAGCTTAGAAATCTGCAGCATCAGCTTGTCCTCTCGCTCCTTCCTGGTGGCCATGGAGGTCTTCCAATGCTGGTCGAACTTAGATATCCTCCGGTATGCCTCCTCCAGATGCTGCTTCTTCGTAGCTAGTACATCATTAGCAGCCCTGAAGTCTTGACCCAAGCGTTCCCGATCAGCGATCTGCTTTGCCAAGTCTGCACCCAGTTGGTTCACCGACTCTGTTTGCTTTTTGAGAGCATGCACGGCTTCGTTCCGTTCACTTCGAAGCCGAGCTAACTCCTTCTCTAGTTCTGCATTTGCCCGCTTCAGTTCATCACACTTGGCTAGTACCTGGTTGTGCTGATGAATGGACACAGTGGTAGGCTCTTCGGCGGGTGGAGGACTCTCTGGTCTGACATGAGGGAATGGCATCCCTATAGCGCTGGCTCTGGCTCTGATCCAATCTGAATAAGGAGGGTAGGCTTGGCTGTTGCTCTTTCCCAACAAAGGCTTTCCTCTCGTGCTGATATTGTTCCACGCATGCTGAAGCTTGGATAACAAATCCCCCTCTAGAGTACCCGTGAGGTACAGAGATTCCTGTACCTCCTCCTCCTTCGGTGGAGTCCTCAAAGCATATGCGAACTGACGAACTAGCAATGATGGATTGTAGTTGATGCAGCCCTTCCTACCTATCAGAGGTACATTAGGAAACCCACTACAACTGAAGATCACCTCGGTGCCTAACCTGTCTCTGTCAGCGAACCAATCAATGTCTTCTGCCGACAAACTCATCAGACGCTCAGGCCACTCAGCTGTGGCTGCAGACAAGACAGAAGAACCCTTCTTGGGCAAATGACTATCAAACCACTTGTACAACAACGGTACGCAGCATGAGACATTCTTCCCTCTCCGGTTCTCATTCTTGTAATGCACTGAATGATAGACGTCTCCGATCAGAGTAGGGACTGGATTCCCTGAGGCGAAGATGTGGAATGCATCAAAGTCCACGAAATCAGGCATGCTGGGGAACATGATAATGCCATATATGCACAAAGCAAGGATGGCGTTGAATGCGTCCCAACATTTGTCCTTAGCACACTGCTGAGCCTTAGCTATCAGAAACTGCAGAGAGAACCCAGGAACCTTGTTCCAGCTCGTCACCACTAACTCAGAAGCGCTCAAATGGAGTGAAGAAGCTAAACCAGCCAGATCAGGCTCAACATCCATGTGGACAAAAGGCATCTGCCCTTTGATAGGCACACCCAGCATATCAGCATACTCTTCCAATGTCGGCGCGAGAACAAAGTCATGAAAAGGGAAACACCTCAAGGGAGGGTCATAAAACTGCAGAAGAGCATGTAACCCATTCAACTCGGACGTAGAAGGTTTGCAAACCAGACTAAGCAACCTGCCATAAGACTTCCTGAACCTATCCTTCACAGAATCCCCTGCCAGGGCTATCAAACCAGTCAACTTCGACACGTCGGGGGTCGGGAACTTGTACGCAACAGTCTTCCTGAGGGAGGCCATAATAACAGCAGAAGGCGAGAAATCCGGGATCGGGGAAACGGTACCTGCAACACAGACACACGTTAATGGAATGCAGATGAATGCGCAAACTAATGCAAAATGCAGGCATGCAATAATATATCCGGATAGCTGCTGTGGAGATTCTGTATCAACAGTCACTGATGAGAAGAAAACCCCGGTGTAAGGCCCCTAATCTGATCTGCTGAGAATAACCATCTGATAGGACCGAGATCGAAATTCTGCTCTGACAAGAATAAGTGCCTGATAATAAGGACCCGGGTGCAAGATCAAGGAACATCTGTTGATGAAGTCTTCAGACCCCAAATCAGAAATCTGCCCTATCAAGAACAAACACACAGCTGCTGATGAGATCTTCAGACCCCACTCAAAATCTGCCCTATCAAGAACAAATCACTGATAACAATATTCTGATCAAAAACTTGCTCTATCAAGAACAGACAAACACCCGATGACAAGATCCTCTGATCAAAAACTTGCTCTATCAAGAACAGACGAGTCTGCAACTGGGAAACATGGTACCATCATAACTGATTCACTGTCAAGAAAACCAGGTAGTCTGAAGGTCTAAGTTTCCTGCAATAAACCCAGTCCCGCTCACAGGTATGGACCTAGACTGACTCAAGGTACGGCATCCTATGCGTTCATCAGCGTCACAGACTTTCAAAACTGATGATACGATTCCCAGAAGGAGTGGCATCATCAAGTCTTGAAGAGGCCTCACTTAGCTGAATCACAAATGATCGGTCCCCAGAGTCGACAATCCACCAAACCAGCAACCGTCTCAACCCAAAGGGTTGAAAGTGAAGCCAACCGGATGAACCTCGTCTGAGCGTGGATTTCATGAGACACTAGTGCCTGCAAAGCAAGCACGTGCCCACTAATTTCCACTCTAAGTCTATAGTGCACTCAAGCCTGGGTCTGGCTTCTCACTCATCAGAACTCCCATCCCACAACAGCACAAATAATCATATTATACGGGAAATAAAATGCGGGAAATAAAGTGCGAGAAGTAAAAAAAATGTGATAAATAAACGCAACCCAACAAGTAAACACACAAACGGTAGGATTGACTCTTAGGGAACCGTTGGAGTCCCCAGCAGAGTCGCCAGCTGTCGCTTGCGCGAAAATAAGGTGCCGGCATGACAGAAGAGTCGCCACCTTTCGTTATTTATCCCTCAGGGCGGGAAAGGAAACGATCGGAAAAACCTGACGAAAAAGGGTAAGACAAGGTCATCACAACCATTGTCTGGATTCGGGAGTCGGTTACGCAATGGGAAGGTATTAGCACCCCTCACGTCCGTCGTACTCGACGGGATCCTCGCTTGTTTGTTTACTTGGACGGGTTGGTTATAATCTATCTACCTATCAAGGCTGGCTGGAAAAGAAAAGAAAAATGACTCGGCAAAGCGTCGCACTTTATGCCTACGTATTCTCATCAGAGAATGAGAAATCAGAGTCAACGTAGTTTGGCCAACTACGGGTGAAGGTGGGGAAAGGTTGCTCGCTAGGACGTCGCATCCTATGCCTACGTACTTTCATCTGGTATGAAAGATCAGAGCAAGCGTAGTTCGGGAAACTACGGGTTATCTCCTAAAAGAAGTATTTTTTATGGTGTTTGCAATCTCAACCGCACTAGAGACTATGACCTGAGAGTGAATGTGTCGCATGTCACCCAAAGGGTACCATACTAAACATCCAGACTGTGGAAAAGAAGCTCTCCCACAATCCTTTCTCAGATAGCTTAAGGCTCGTAACGTTCGAAAGAAATCATTCATGATTATTGTATCTTAAACTGTTTTGAGATGAGAAGAGAACAGGCCCAACTAGGAGGGAGACTATCAAGTCCTACTGTTATCATGCCATGGATTCATCCTATGGTTGAGGTTTGAACAGGGAACTCCTAGATGTTGTCATGCATAGGTTTCAACCTAAAAGTCTATCATCAAATCCTTATCAAAGGAAGTGAGAGTCCTAAGGGATCATGTCAATGATACACCAAAACAGACAAAAGCATCAGCTTTAAACAGTAAAATGCATGCAATGCAAGTGAGGGAGGAAATGTGTGTGGGGCTTCAGCCTCCACAAGCTCATCTCAACCTCAAGCCAGTCATGAAATAACAGTAATCATACTGAAAAATAAACAACATGCTATCAAGCAATAGACAGTAAACTGCAATCATACAGATAAAATGGAATGAAATCATGCTATCAAGAAAAATAAACACATGGGCGAGGGAGCTGGGCTCTACCGAATACCCGCAAGCAAAGCCACATAATAACAATACAAGCAGAGGGAGCAACTCAACCTCTAATGCAATCATGCTCTTAGACTGAACTTATTCTAGATGAGCTTAATCTAATGCAACAGACAAATCAGACACAACACACAATACAAAAAAGAAAACAGAAGAAAGTTTCAGCTCTTCCAGCAGCTACTCAGTCCTCAGACTTCAGAGATCACTTGCTTTCCAGGTATCAACCCTACAACATGAGTATTAACTCATCTTCTCCCTTAAGCTTCAGCTTCTTTGATCAGCTCCACCTTCAGGCTTCACTATCTTCAGGGATCTTCAAGCATCAACTTGATCTTCACAAATTCTTCAGACTTCAACAATCTTCAAGGAATCATCCTCTTCAAAGCTTCAGCTTCTATCTTCAATGGCTCAAATGCTCCAGCAAACAAGATTCAGTCAACAAGATGAGGTGAGGATGTTATAGTGCTCACTGACCTCCAAAGGATGCCATTGAGGACTTAACATCAAAGGGAAAGGCTCTCTCAAAGTTCTACCTCAGAGGGCAAGGTCACTAATCCCTCCAAAGGAGAGAGGTGAATACCCTTAAGGGACTTTATGTCATAGAGAAGGAAGGAGGTGAACAAGACACTCCTTGTTTATTGAATGGAATTATGCTATCTAAAGCTCTACCTATGCACTTATGATCCTATGAACAAAACAACAAAATCTAAGCTAAACTCCTCTGCAAGGTCTTCAAAGCTTCAATGATGATCCACAAGGTCCTCAACTCAATCTTCAAAGCTCACACACTCAAAGGAGAATAAAAACAAGCACAACAATACAAACTATGCCTTTAAGCAACACACATACTAACCATACATTCAAAAATCAATTAAAAATACTAAAATACTATATAATATTCTAGAAAAATTCTAGGGGACTCTATACATACTTACCCTTAACCCATATATTCCCCATACACTAATTTGGCCTATAAACCCCAAAACAAAATTGTTGAATCTACTTATACCACCTAAAACCCTAATTTGAGCACCTAAATGTCAAACAAGCAAACTATATCAAATTTTAATCTACAAATTGAGAATTAAATCCTACATGAACTATGGTTCAACATATAACTATGCCAAAAAGAATGGCTCAAAAATCCTAAGGGAAAGTCCTAAAACAAATTCTACAAAATTAAGTATCAACTAAATCAATTAAAAGTACTATTTACAAGAATAATATGCTAAAAATATTAAAAGAAAAATAAAATGGAATTTTATTTATGGATATTTTTCTAGACAAAATCATGAATATGTGAAAAAAAGAAGAAATGAAAAATATTAATTTTTGAATTTTATATGGATTTATTAAAATGTGAGAAATATAAAAGAAATAAAAATAAAACAAAATGAAATAAAGGGGAGGGGGTGTCATGAGCAATGCGCCCTAGTTGATAACTCTGATGGGCCAGGAAACTGGGGTGCAATTAGTAAATTGGGATAGGCCCACACGTTCAGAAAATTAAAAGAAAAATCAATCCGAAAATAGCTATGGACACGGTGAGAATAGCAATATTTTTTAGTTAAAAATTGGATTGGGCTTCTGGGTGGGGTGCCAATAGCACAAGCTTCTGAGGCCCATGGTTTCCATTTTAATGAAACGCTGCGTTCAGCGTTGGTTTTTCCCTCCGTTTTTGCTTCAAATTTCAGCCGTGCGATTAGTTTCCCAGTCAACCAAATTAAAACGATCCAACGGCTAATAAGTTGTCTTCCTCATTCAACCTAGGGTTTTCAGCATTTACCAGCTCCATGCACGAATCTTCTTCAAGCTCGTGCTCCCTCATTACTCAATGAAATCACAAACTTCCAACGGCAAAAATGTTCTATTAATCACCAAGAACATGATGATACCCATGATCTTCCCTGAAACCTCTTGTATTGTTCTAACAGAATGCACGAATGTTAGGGTTCCACCATGGTTCTCTGCTATCAACCTTAACCAACCTCAAATCCAATGACCTAAACTTGTTCCTTAGGTTACCCTCATCAATCTAAACCATAACATATCAGTTAATGCTCAACACACGATCCATTCTTGAAAGTGAAAGAAACTAGGGTCTGCCATGGAACTTCATAAAACTTCCTCAAATTCTCAGAAAACAGTCCTCTACCTTATCTTAACCAGTCTAACCCTAGAACTAGGATGGAATGCATATAAATAAGGTGATACGAGTAAAATCACCAACCTGTCAAGTTGTAATGGTGGATGTGGTTTCACTCCAATTCAATGCCTGCAACCTTCCCTGATTGATCTCTAATGGAGGATAAGAATTCTGTATGCAAAAAGATTGATGAACAATGCTTGAATCTTGTGTTTGATCTCAATATGCTTTTCTTGCAAATTCTTCAATGAAGCATCAAACCTCCATGGATCTTCCTCTAACTCAGTATGCAAGTGTTCATAAGGATCAGAAGAATGTGTTTGTGGAGAAGAAAAGAATGGAAATGGCAGAGAATGGAAGTTTGTTATGAAATTGCAAATGGAAGAATCTCACTTTTTTACACTCTAATCTCACTACTCACAAACAATTATCACCAACCTTGGCCACATTGTGATTCACCCTTCTTATAACAATCAAAAGAATAATCTAGATCCATCTAGAAACTTGTGGAATCATTTGGAAAGTTTTAGAACTTCTCTTGAAGTGATATATTGCATAACTCTTATCTCATGCCTTAAGCTTGTCAAATTGGCTTTAAAATCTCCTTACAAGAGATATTGAGAAAGAATGAGTGAAAAACATGCACTTCCTTGCCTTTGGTGAAGTTTTGTCAAGTTGCCTTATTATGCAAGAATGAGAATTACAAAGCAACCCCCATTTTGAGACCTCAAATCAAAATTCTACTTGAACCATTGTTTTTAAAATATTGTTTGGAGTCAAAATGACATATTGGATGACCCATTTTGGATTTGTACATCTCCTAAACCAAAATTCAATTTCAACTTTTTCAACTTATAAGCCATTTTAGGTCATTTTTACCCAATCATGAAAATCCTTGCTAAAAGCTTTTTCAACAACTCATGACCACTTTTCTAAGCTTAAAATCCCATTTTGAACAACTTTCATGTTTTGAGTTTTTCCATTTGAGGCTTGGAAATAGGAGATATGGCCTTTGCTTAAAATGACCTATAATCACCAAATGGCCAAAATACCCCTGTCTTGTTCAAACCATAAGTGGAGTTCTACAAATCCTATAAAGGACTTCTAGTACTCTATAGAAAGCTAAGAAGATGCCCTTAAACATTCATGTTGACCAAGAAATCATAGGAATCATCCTACTAGGGCAAAGGTTGTCTGCAAGTTGGGTGACTTTCAAGGACCCAGATTCACACACCTCAGCTGACCTGTAATTTGTCCAAACCATAACTTGAGCTCTGCAACTCCTATCAAGGACTTCCACCACTCAAATTAAAGCTAAGAACAAGCTATACAACATTCATGTTGTGGGGAAGATGAGATATCAATCACATCTTGGGCTAAAACTGCCTGGAAGATAGGGATCAAATTTGGGTTTTCATTGACAATCCTCAGAAACCCTAACTCAAAACTTCTCAAACTCCTCAATCATGATGAGTTGGTCTAGGAATCATCTTTATAACATCTCTATGCATCATTCCATGATCTCATGGCCCTTGGATTGGGTATCAACCTTCTCCAAACCTTCAGCTGATCTAGGGTTGACCCAGTCAAAACCCTAATTCTACCATTCATGGTTGAATCTTCTGAATTCTTGCACAATGACCTCTCTGGGCTTCATGATGGCTTTCAAGACATCTCATAGGCTTTCTCCAATCTTCAAGTTCATTCACAAAGTCTCAGAATCATCTGAGGGGCTCCCACAACTCTCAAACTATGAAGCACAACCTTGGTTTCAACCAATTCTTCTGAGGATCTCTTGAACTTTCTGATGAAGGTATCAAACTTCAAACACTTGATGGATAAATAATTGTTGGTCAAATTTTGGGGTGCAACAGGCGCCAAGTCGCTGTTGTACTTGTAGTGAGCTACAAATGCCTCTGCTAACTGCTTCCATGTCTTTATATTAGTTGGCTCCAACCCCATGTACCACTCTAGGGAAGGGCCCGACAAACTATCTTGAAAGAAATGCATTAGCATTCTCTCATCAGTTGAATACGCGGACATCTTTCTGTAATAAGCCCGCACGTGCACTTTCGGACAAGTGTCCCCTTTATACTTATCAAACGTAGGAGCTTTGAATTTGATTGGCACCCTCAAGCCAGGTACCAGACCCATCGTTGACATGTCTAAACCCACAGCACTTTGGTTCAGGACCCCCCTCATCTGCTCTTCTAGCATTCTGATCTTCTGGGAGTCATCCATCGGTCCCTCGAAACCTCCGCCGGAGAAGGCGTCCTCCTGCTGATCCTCTTGCCACATACCATTCCCAGCTCCATACCCATCATATCCATTATTACGGCCAGCTCTGATCTGATTCATCACCGGGCCTCGCCCTCTGTTGCCGTACCCCTGAGCAACTCCAGCAGGCCCAAAAGCCATTAGCCCAGCGCCGTTTCCATTTTCGAAACCTCCGTAACCCTGATTGGTCACACCAAAGCCGTCCTGCCCAAAGCCTTGAGCATTGAAACCATATTTCCCAGCATTATCGAATCCCTGATCATTGAACCCGAATCCAGCATTACCGAAGCCGTTACCTCCCATATTATCACCCAAGTTGATATCACCAAGCCCAACGTTATGGACAGCAGTCTCGTTCCCAACTCCGACGTTACCGTTCCCAGCAGCGGTAGCGTTGTTGACATTAGCAGCAGGTATATTGACTACAGGTGGAGCCACTGGCGTGGGAGTGCCGTCCCCATGAACAGTGTCGACTCGTACAGACTGATGATCCTCATTACCGTGACCAGCATTTCTGACCAACAGAGGCTGCACCATGGCTTGCAAATTCTCCTGACCTTTTGCAATAGTCTCCATGGTCTGCATGAAGAGAGCTAGCTTCTCGCGCACATCTTGCATCTCGTTCTGCATTTGATCCATGATTCTTCGACAATTGGTGCGAGTGGAATATCTGTGCAGGCGCTGATCTGCAATCCTGAAAATACCTGGTACAGAGCAGGAAATAAGATGCCATCCAATGATTACCTGTAATGCAACATGAATATGAATGCAATGCAATGTGTGTCTGTGCATTAAGGAATAGTATTCCCCGATTCTAGTGTGAAGGTGCCAGTGCAGTGACAGTGCTAGCAATACAAAGATCGGAGTTGAATCATAGAAAGCCTCATATATTGCAGAGAAAACCAATAAGCCAAGAATACAATGTCACTGAGTACAAAGAAAGGCATGACCTCAACCAACAATCCTGGTGATGGTCAGCATTATGCAAATAAAGCATACAAGTTAATACAAGAAATGATCAAGTACTCCCATAAGCCTGGTACTCTTCTATTAACTTCTTGGTCTCTGGATGACCCGGTCGAGTAAGCAGCCCTTCAACAAGTTGGTTTCTTTTCTTGAGAACACGTTGCACGTCCCCGACAGTTTCCTCCCATGCCCCTTCTCCGAAGCGATCTTCTAGCTTCCGCTTCTGAGACACGGCTTCGTCCCTGCCTTTGATGGCCTTGTTCAACGCCTTCTGGAGACTATACCTGGACATCACCTCTTCTTCATACTTATTGATGCTAGCCTTCAGCTGCTCTTCGAGGTCAGAAATTTGCTGCTTCAACTTATCTTCCCTCTTCTTATTGTTGGTGAGCGTAACATTCCAAGTCTTATTGCAAGAAGAGATCTCTCGGTGTGCTGCGTCGAGCGCCTTCTTTTTGGATTCCAGCATGTCATGGGAGCTTCTGAACTCTTGCCCCAGACGTTCGCGCTTCTTCTTCTCCTCAGTCAACTCAGCCCCTAGTCTGTTTACTAGCTCAATCTGCTGTTGGAAAGCATGCACGGCCTTGTTTTTCTCACTGTGTATCTGGGCTAGCTCTCGCTCTAACCCTTCATTGATCTTCATCAAGGCTTCTTTTTCTTTCACAACTTGCTCGTAGGCCTCCCTAGAAACAGTAGTTGGCTCTGCTACCGGAATAGGAACAAGGACTGGTGCATCTGGAAATGGCATCCGCAACTGACCTGCTCTCTCCCGGATCCAAACTCTGTATGGTGCATAAGCCTGGCAATCATTCTTCCCTAACAGCGGCTTCCCTCTTCGGTTAATACGCGTCCAGGCGTGCTGCAGCTTGGCTAATAACTCTCCCTTCAAATCGCCGGTGAAGTACAGAGATTCCTGTACTTCTTCCTCCTTTGGTGGGTTCTTCAGCGCATATCCAAACTGACGGACAAACAGAGATGGGTTGTAATTGATACACCCTTTCCTTCCTATCAACGGAACATTAGGGTACCCAGAACAACTGCAAATAAGCTCGGACCCCAACAGATCTCGATCAAACCATTCAATGTCTTCAGAAGTTAGCCTCATCATACGTTCTGGCCAGTCAGACGTGGTTGCACTATCCACGAAAGGTCCCCTCGAGGGAAGATAGCTCTTGAACCACATATACAGCAAAGGTACGCAACAAGAGACGTTCTTGCCTCTCCTGTTCTCATTCCTGTAGTGCATCGAATGGTAAAAGTCCCCGATCAGCGTTGGTACTGGGTTACCAGCAGCAAATAGATGAAATGCGTCCATGTCCACGAAGTTTGGGAAGTTAGGAAACAGCACTATCCCATAAATGCATAGGGCCAAAATAGCGTTAAAGACCACCCAACACCCATTCTTGGCGTACTCTTGAGCCTTACCAACCAGGAACTGAAGAGAAAAACCCGGAACCCCTCGCCATGAAGTCATCAACAACTCCTAAGCATTCATATGCAGGGCCTTGGCTAAATCCTCCAACTTGGGCTCGGCGGCTGAATGAATAAAAGGAACTGCATTCTGAACTGGCAGCTCAGTAAACTCTACATACTCCTCCATGGTAGGCCCCAAGATAAAATCCGCAAACGTGAAACATCTCAAAGCCGGGTCATAGAATTGCATTAAGGTGTACAGCCCATTCAATTCATCATCGGTGGATTTGCGAACTAAACCCAACAACCGTCCGTAACTCTGCCTGAAGCTTCTACGGACATCCTCATCAGCAAGAGAAATCAGACCCAGGAGGGGAGCAATATCAGGGATAGGTAGCTTATAAGCAACTGTCATCCTCAAACCGGCCATGATCAAAACTCAGAAGTCCAGACACTAAAACCGGGGAATATGCAAGTGTACCTGCAGCACAGACACACATTAGTGGGATGCAATGATGATGAGTATGCAAACAATGCAATGCAAGTGACATGCAACAGGGACCAAATGCCGTAGCTGAATAGCCTGAACCATATCAAGAAGTCTCAGATAGACTCTCTAGAAGTCCTCAAACCCTGGTCTCAGATAGACCTCACACACAGCTCCAATACTGGTCTCTGATAGACCCCATAATCATAACCTTGAATGGTCTCTGGCAGGCCTCAAATCATAACTCCAACTGGTCTCTGGCAGACCTCAGAACTCTCCAACTGGTCTCTGACAGACCTCATAACTCTCCATAAATGCCCAGGATCTCAGATCAAGAAACAAACTGGTAGTCTGAAGGTTTAGTTACCTGCATAACCCAAACCCATCTCACAGGTGGATGTCCTAGTAACAAAGGTACGGCATCCTATGCGGTCGTCGGCGTCACAGACTTTCAGGGTTGATGATACGATTCCCAGAAGGAGTGGCATCATCAAATCCTGAAGAGGTCTCACTTAGCCAACTTCCAAATGATCGGTCCCCAGAGTCGACAATCCGACTAACCAGCAACCCGAGCCACCCAAAGGGCAGGACAGGAGGCCAACCAGAAGAACCTCGTCTGAGTGTAGATTTCGCGGGACACTAGGACATGCAAAGCACGTGCGCGCCCACTAATCTCTACTCTAAGTCTAGGTGCACTCAAGCCCAGGTCCAGCTTATCTCTCAATCAAAGAACACCCGTCGCATCCCACAATACAGCAATAATAATCAATATATATAATGCTGAAAATAAAGGTCAGAAATATAAATCCATACAAAATCCTCGACGGGAAAACAAGCGTTAGGATTGACTCTCTTAAGGGACGTTGGATCCCAAATGCATAAGAACTATCGCAGTCCTTAGCAGTCAGGGGACGTTGGATCCCCAGCAGAGTCGCCGACTGTCGCTACTGCGAAAATCGGCGCCGGCTGAACAGAAGAGTCGCCACCGTGCGTTATTTATCCCACGGGAGGGAAAGGAAACGCTCAGAGTAAACCTCGCACAACACGGGAAAGGTATGGTCATCGCAACCAAAACCTGGATTCGGGAGTCGGTTACGCAAGGGGAAGGTATTAGCACCCCTCACGTCCGTCGTACTCGACGGGATCCACGCTTGTTTTCGGATATGGATTGTTATTTCTATCTACTCTAAAGGTTAAGGGTTAAAAAGAAATAAAATGACTCGGCAAAGTATCGCACTTTATGCCTACGTATTCCCGTCTGGGACGAGAAATCAGAGTCAACGTAGTTCGCCTACCTACGGGAAAGGAGGGGAAGGTTGCTCGCTAGGATATCGCATCCTATGCCTACGTACTTCCACACTGCATGGAAGATCAGAGCAAATGTAGTTCGGGCCACGTATGACACAAGTCTGTCTTGATTGTTTTTATTCCTTCTAAAAAAGGTTTTTCTGATTAACAGTCCAAGCGGACAAAAATGACGTTTTGATGAGTTCACATTCTTTTACGGAAGAAGTGTCTTTTATTGTGTTTGAAATCTTATTGTGTTTTTCTGTTTGTTTTGAGAAAGAAGAGACAGAACTCTATTCTATGGTTGCGAAGGGAATCAAACTAACCTAATGTTATCATGCATGGGTTAAGACCTAGTGTCTATCATGCTCCTCTCTTGCGCAGAGAGAAACAGAGATCCTAAGGGACAAACGGAAACAGAAACAATAGCAGATATATACAGTAAAGCAGTAAAATGCATGGATGCAACAATACAAGCGAAGCAAGGGAGTCCCACTCAACCTCGAACCTAGAAAACAATAGGCAAAAGTGAACAGAATTCACTTCTAACCCAACAGGTTAAACAGCACACAATACAGTCAGGGAAAACCAATCAATACATCAGAAATGAAAAACAGCAAAAATAAACAGCCACAGCAGCTCTGCATCAACATCTAACTTCAAGTCATCATCAATCAGCTACAAGCTTCAGCAAGCATCAATCTCCATCTCCACAGCCTTCAAGCAAAGTCTTTGTCATCAATCTTCAGTCTACAATGGCTTTTCTTCAAATCTCAAACCTCCAGGATGAGGGATCAATTACAAGTTGAAGCTCTAAACTAAACAACCTAAAAAGAATGAATTAAAAATACTAAAGCATCTATTCAAACTAAAATCATCAAATTTAAGTACCAAACTAAACTTAATAAAATGCTATTTACAAGGAAAATGCATGAAAAATATTAAAACAAAATAAAATGCCAATTTTATTTTTTCATATTTTTCTAGACATTATTATTGACTTAGAGAAAAAAGAATCAATTAAAAATAAGTTATTTTCATTTTTTTATGATTTTTTAAAGATGAGAAAAAATATAAAAGAAAATGAAAACACAAAATATGAAATTAAATGGGAGGGGGTCTGAATAGCAGCTTCGCCCAGTTATTATCTCCAGATGGGCCACAAGGGGGAGGCGCGCCTAGCAATTGGCGCTAGGCCCAGGAAGCATCAGAAAATGAATTGGAAAATAAAAAGAAAAGAAATAAGTTCACGGTGCGAAAAGCAACAAATCCCAGTATATTCCATTGGGCCTATATAAAAGGGGGTGGGGATATGAATTTGGACTCAGAGCCCATGCGTTTTAATAAGTGAAACGCTGCGTTCCACTTGGTCTTTTCCCTCCGTATTCTCCTTCAAATCTGGACCATTGGATGAGGAGAAAATGTCAAATACTTGGCTCGATCGAACGGCCCTTGGGTCGTCTTCTCCAATCAAACCTAGGGTTTGCAGAATAAACCCTGCACACGAGCTCGACACATCCATCTTCCAGCCATCATATCTCCCTCGTCTCTCCATGAAAGGCCACGATATAAACACCAAAATTAACTCAAAGTTCACGTAGAAGACAACTGCACCCTTAGTTTTTGTTGAAGCTTAATCAAATGCCAGACCCGATGGTATACAACCTTCATGGACACTCAAAATTCACCCTCACCAAACTTCAAACTCTTGCTAACAGAATCAACTCTATACTTCCATGATCACTCTAAACTAATCCACACTAATTATCACACTCTATCCATCAAGTTCTGGATCAAAACCTTTTTTGTGCATGCATGAAAATCTTCACCAATCAATGCCAAAATTTCCAGGATTCATCCTCTAACTACCTAGGTCTCTAATATACTAACAATCCTATGCCATGATCACTATTCTATCCAATTCGAAAGAAAACGTACCTGGTGCAAATTCTTGAAAACAGATGTAGACTTCTTGAATCAACAGCCACCAATGCTCTGATCTTGATCAACACTCTTGGTCCTTGCTACTGTATGCAATCACCTTTGATCCAACGCCCTGAATATGGTGCTTGAAATCCTTTTGCACTTTTGATGGTGAAAATTACAGCACACGATAAGGGATTCAACTCAGCCAGATCTTGATGAATTTTGGTTCTAGGATGATTGTAGAGTAGATTAGGATCAAGAACTTTGTGAATTGATGGGATTTTGTGAGAGATTGAAAGCAATTTGCAAAATTGGAAAGATGGAAGGAAACTATGTATTCTTGCCAAATGAATCACCAACCACATTTTGGAGCCACTCTTGTGTTTATATAGATGATGATGGCCTGATCTAGAAGGTGGTAGAATGATCTTAGATGATTCTAGAAAGTGATGGAAGATTATGGAAGTTCTCCCTTAATGATACTTTGATCCATCTCCTATCTCATGCATTTCCTTTCATATTTGTATCAAAATCTCCTCTTATGAGTTATTGTCATGGTATGTATGAAAAAACCAAGTTCCATGCCTTGAAAAGTCACTTATGCCATGTTTTCTCTACTTGCCTTATTGTGCAAGCAACAAAAATACAAAGCAAGTCCAATTTTTAACTCCTAACTCAAAAAAGTGGCTGAACCAATGTCTCTAAAATATTGTTTGGAATCAATTTGGTATATTGGATGACCCATTTTGGATTTTTAGATCTCTCAAACCAATTTTTCATTTCAACTTTTTCAACTTATATGCCTTTTTTAGGTCACTTTCTACCAACTTTGGTCAAGTCTCATTCTATGCATTTAAAAACTTCCATGACTTCTTTTCTAGACTTAAAATGGCATTTTGAGCAACTTTTATGTTGTGAAGTTTTTCATTTGAAGCTTCCTTGTATGAGTTTTAGGCATAGGCTAAGAATGACCTGTAATCCTCAGATGACCAAAATACCCTTTGCTTGCCAAGACCATAAGTAGAGTTCCACAAATCATATGGAGGCATACCATACCATTATAGAAATCTAAGACAATGAGGAACAATTATTATGTTGACCAGAAATTCATTTGAAATCTCCTTGAGGGGTAAAAATTGCTTGGAAGACAAGTCACTTTCACAGACAAATTTTCAGATACCCTAGATGACTTGTAACTTGCAAGGACCATAACTTGAGTTATATAAATCTTCTTAATGCCTTCCACCACTCAAATTAAAGGTATTGAGATCCTATACAAGTTTCATGTTGGCCAAGGATCCATTTGAAGCTTGCAGTTTGACTTATCTTGCTTGGAAATTTGACCTAAATTAGGGGATTTTACACAGAAACCCTAATTTAGAAACTCCTCCTCTCCTTGATTTCTCTTGATTTCTTCTTAACACATCACCATATCCTTATCCACATGCCAAATGATGAACCCCACATCTCTCCAATAGCCCTTAATGCCCTTCAATCAGTCATTTGACATAGAGTTGACCTAGAGTTGACCCCAGATGAAACCCTAGTTGACTGTCTTCAACTGCAACTCTTGTGCTCCCAACAATGACTTGTCTCCTTCTCCCAATGACTTTCTAAGTCTCCCATGATGCCCCCATACTCTCCATGCTCAATCCACAGCTCACAATTTCTTTGATGGTCCTCAGATACCCTCAGATAGGAGATAGATGCACTGATTGACTCATTGACTTCTTTAGCTTCCCCATTCTTTCTGATGACTTGAATGAGATTGAATTAGAATAATAACTTCTTGATAGGCTCATAGAGATGAGAATAATGATTGGTCCCTGCTGGATGATTTTCTATGCTATGCTATGCAGATGATTTGGCTATGTACATGACTCTATATGCAAATGCTAATGATATTGAAACATAAACCAAGTGAATAAGGTTGAGCAAATTTTAGGGTGCAACATATGGGACTATAGGGGTCATGGGTATAGGATAGATCCCTTAGAAAATATTAGGATTCCTCTACTGCTACTAGTATATTGCTCATATTTGATTGACTGTGTGGTGTGCCCTCTTTAGGGTTATTATTTTGTTTGTGTGGGGTATTGGGTTTGTTTGGGGCTTGGGGTTTGAGCTGAAGACTGTGATGATGAAGCCCATTTGAAGATCAGAGAATGAAGACCAACTTCCAGAGTTGATGAGGAGTATCTCTTGCTGGCAGTTGTTGGAGTTTGTAGGATTTAGGAGTTAGGCAGAGCTCTAGAGTAGCAAACTTGATTCTCAAACATGGAAGGTCTTGATTGCCTCCATCCTTCTCTGTGATGCAGAGTCTCTCTAAGACACTCACCCCCTTCCTTTGGAAGGCTTGGTGCTAATGTCTAAGGGATAGAACTCTTGAGATAAATATTCTTTGTGTTGATAGCAGTATGTTTGCCACCCTTGGTGGTCAACTAATTGCTTGACACCCAGTTCATTCCTGTGATTGATTCCTCAGCTTGGAGGTTAGGACTTGAAGAAAAGCCATTGAAGCTGTGAAGATAAAAGACTGATGCTTGCTTGAAGCCTGAAGATGAAGGCAGAAGCTGATGAAGATTGCTTTGCTGTTTAGCTTTTGCTGTTTCATATTTTGATGTATTGTGTGAATTTCCCTGACTGTATTGTTTGCTGTTTAACTTGCTGGGTTGAAAGTGAATTATGTTCACTTTTGCCTATTGTTTTCTAGGTTCAAGGTTGAGTGGGACTCCCTTGCCTCGCTTGTATTGTCGCATCCATGCATTTTACTGCTTTATTGTATATATCTGTTGTTTTTGTTTCCGTCTATTCCCTTAGGATCTCTGTTTCTCTCTGCACAGGAGAGGAGCATGATAGACATTAGGAGTTAACCCATGCATGATAACATTAGGGTAGATTTTATTCCCCTTTTTCAACCATAGGATTTGTAGAGTGTCATCTCTTCTTCCTTCAAAAACAACAGAAAAACATTAATGAAGGTTATAACAGAGATTAATTCATTTCTTCCGTCAAAAGATTTGAACAAACATCAACCTTTTTGCAATAAGAAAACCCTTGTTTAAGGTGAGATTTTTCATAAAAGACACTTGAACAGCTTGTGTCGTGCGTAGCCCGAACTACGTTTGCTCTGATCTTCCATGCCGTGTGGAAGTACGTAGGCATAGGATACGATATCCTAGCGAGCAACCTTCACCCACCTTCCCCCGTAGTTAGGCGAACTACGTTGACTCTGATTTCTCGTTCCAGACGGGAATACGTAGGCATAAAGTGTGATGCTTTGCCGAGTCATGTTTTCTTTTCTTTTCAGACCTCATCTTTTAGTTTAGATAGAAGTGTAATCCGTACAACCCAAACAAGCGTGGATCCCATCGAGTACGATGGACGTGAGGGGTGCTAATACCTTCCCCTTGCGTAACCGACTCCCGAATCCAGGTTTTGGTTGCGATGACCATACCTTTTCCCGTTTTTGCGAGGTTTACTTCGAGCGTTTCCTTTCCCTCAGTTGGGATAAATAACGCACGGTGGCGACTCTTCTGTCAGCCGGCGCCGATTTTCGCAGTAGCGACACATACTCATGCATTCTTCACATTCATCGCATATATTCATTATGCATTCACAATATATATATATATACATATTCATCATTCATTCACACCAATTCATACCTGGTTTATATTCATCATTCGATCTCAACATGCATTTCTATTCAATTCAAGTAAATGCTCCAAATTTCCAAACGGCCACATTCCACACTTCACAAATCACAAACTAGGATTCACGCCATACGGCTACCCACAGCACACATAACAACATATAATTAGTCATCTCAGACAAGGAATGATCGCAACCAAGCCACACATCCAATCCACGAATGGGAAAAACACAAGAAAAGAAAATATGCTACTGTGTTCGCTAACCTTCGCATGGCGAAACCTCTGGCGAACCTTCGCTACTTCGTTCGCCTGGCAAACTTGCCAGCGAAGACCACTGGGAATTATTCTGTAATTACTCGCTAGCACACTCGCCTGGCGAACCTTCGCCATACTCATTCGCGTGGCGAACTTGCCAGCGAAGACAGGGTGTTTGTTACTGACTTGGTTCGTTGCTGCTCGCTGGGCTTCGCCTGGCGAAGCTTCGCTGCCATTCGTTTGGCGAACCTGCGAACTCAGAACTCCTATGGCTGTCTAAAAGCCCAAACCTCACAAACCGACCGATTCAATCTAAATCAGTTCCGGTAGTACAGCCCACTCATCACCCGACTATACTACACCGTCTATTCCAATTTCCTTGGCATCATGGGTGCTTTATTCCCCATTTGCCTCTTTCCCTCGGTGTTGCTGTTTTTTCCCCAGTGAGTTGTTACTCGTTGTTTGGTCGTTCTTTTTATTTTTGCTTGTGTGTCTGCACTTGTCTTGCATCATAAAGCATCATTTAGAATTCATGACATATCATGACCTTTCCTTTTGCATATCATCGAATCTAAGGGACAAAATTTTCGGTTTTCCATATTTAAATACCTTTCACTGCGATTCTACGAGGATCATCATCCCTCAGTTCCATCTAGTGAAGATATTTAAATAGGGGAAACTGTTGCACCCCAAATTTTGACCCCTTAGATTCTCATTATAATTTTAGGAGCATACTCATGAATTTTCTAATCTTAACCCAGTGCAAGTTTGTCTTTGTCAAGTTGCAGATGAATCAGGGTTTCGTGCAGTCAAAATCGAAGCTTCAGGGTTTGTGATTAGTCAATGTTTTGGGCTCATTCAAATAGGAAAAAAGGTCAAGGGTATCATATAATGTCAATTGAGAAGCCAATGTGAGGTTGTTACCCCAGAATTCAAAGCAGTGCATTTCAGAGCACCCGATTAGGGTTTTGGACTAGTAAAAGTCAACCATAGTTTGACTTTGATGTTGGAAGATGTTTAAATGGTGGCATTGTGATTCATGAAGTTCATATAGCTTAATAAAGTTCGTCCAAGAAGTTTCAAAGTCTCAGGAGGCCCAGAATGTCAATAGACGACTCGGTAATCATCGATCGGTCGTACGGTTGACCGAAAAGTCAACTCTCCAAATCTTAGGAATTGGACTTCAAGTTGTGAAACAAAGTTGTTCCTTATGTCATATTGGACTTGCATATCAATTTTCATGACCATTGGATCAAGGATGAAGGAGTAATTGAAAAATCGGGAAATTAGGGTTTTGAAAATGGCTAAATCATAACTCCTTAACCACACATCCAATTGAGTTGGTTCAAAGCTCATTTGGAAGCTCTTGACAAGTCCTACAAAAGTCCCTAAGTGGTCCATGATCAGAAAATGCATAGATTTGGAGTTATGATCAAATTCATTTCAAGAGGGGAAAAGGACTTAGAGAAATTTTTCTTTTAAGTTCATTTTTTAGTAACTTTGGAAGGCTTTTTGGCCAAGTTCCTTTGGGAAATTGAAACTCATGAAAACATGAATGTTTTAAAGCTATTTGAGGGCTTTCTAAAAAGTACTAGCACATCTCAAAAGGATTTGTGAGCTGAAAGTTATGGTCATGGCAAGTTGGTGGTTTTTCACTTTAGTCCCACATTGTCAAAATTTCAAGAATCCATTCTTTCATCAATCTGACCAAACTTAGCCTTTTTATGTTGTTGTTTCTGATATGTAGAGAGTTTGAATCATAGAAATGTGAAGAAAATGCATAGGAGATGTAATTAGCCAAACTTGCAAGTGGGCTTGCAAGTGGCTTTACAACTTGCCTTTGAAATCATAAGGCAAGCATGAGGTGGAAAGGTGAATCTGCAAACAGCCATCCAGCTATGCCTCTATCCTGCATTTAGAAACTTCAAATTCATCATGAATCTTGACTTTAAGCTTACCTAGCAGCCAAGGAAGCTCTCTTTGAAAGGTGTGAATCAAAAGTGCAAAACTTTTCTTCAAAGTGAAGAAATTTCTCAATCTGCCCCAAAACCTTCCAAAGCCTATAAATAGGACCTTCATCACACTTCATTCCACACACAAGAGCTATCAAAAAACCAGAAATACTCAGCTCTCCCTCTTCTCCTCTCTTTACTTAAAAGTGAAGAAACTACACAAAATCGCCAAAAATGTCACTTTGCACTTTCCACACCAGAACCTTTTCCAAACACTAAAACACTTCAAAGGCCATATACACAACCTTAAAATGACCCTCTGAAGATGTTCCCACCATTGGTTTCCTCAAAAAATCAAAGGATCAAAAAGTCAACTTCCACACCACTCAAGTTTGACCTTTATGCATCTTTCATGCCAAATCACTACCTCTCACCATTCCTACCATTCTAACACTTCAAACACCTCACATTATTGATGTTATAGCTGTTCAAAGCCTCAAACTACAGCTGGAATCTCATTTCCTCAAACTGACCACAAAATTGCATTTTCTTCAAAAAGGAGGCAAATCCACCAAACTTGATCAAAAGGAAGAGCCTCTGGTTTTCCTTTGCTGTTAGCTTGCACAAGAAGAAACTACAAGAGGTATGTCTTGATGAAACCTTTCCATGTTTGGATCTGTTAATGTATGTTTTGCTATAGTGTTCTTTTTTAGTTTGGCATGTGCATTGTTATGGTTTTGAATCCACAATCTTGTGGTAGGGCTGTTCTGATTTGTTTCTGTTTTAAACTGATTTTGTGACCCTTGAAGTTAAGAACTTTTAACCATACTGTCTTGAGGGTGTTGTTAGACTTGTGATATCTGTTTGAGACCTAGGCTTAGGCATAACAATTGAAACATGTTTGCTTTGCTGTTGTTAAGGTTGAAGGCCAGTTCATTTTTCAGGTACAATATGGTTGTAATGCTAAGACCTGTGACTGTTATAATTCTAAGTAGTTGGACTTTTGAGTTTCAGTTGGCATTGACTGTTTAAAGCTTTGAGTTGTGGGAGAATTTCATAATTTGCTGCTACTTGTAGGTTTGGTTGGGATTTAGCTAGGCATTATACTGCTATTTTAAACCTTAATCAATAGAGTAGCTTTTGGACATTTTGGCACAATTGAATTTGATTACAAATATGGATTTATGTTATGGAGCTTAAACTTGGTTTGTGATGTGAAATTGATAACAAGTTTATGGCTGGTGGTTTGAGTTTAGCTTGAAATACCACTATGGCCTTGGCTTTTTGAGGTGTTGTAGGCCTGATGGTTTCAGTCCAGCAGGTGGTTAGATGCTTAGGCTGTTTTGCTTAGAAATATCAAGTTGAACCATGCATATTAAATCCATACCAGTTTGTGATGAGAGTCCTGGCTGCTGAAGTTCATATCAGTTTGTGGCCCAATTGGAGCATTCCATCATGAGCATGTTTTGACAAGTGGAGTTTCAACTTGTATGCAGTAGGATATATTTGAGTTTTGCAGTGGCATGAGGGCCATTAAGGAATGTTGGTGGAGATACCAAGCAACATACCGCTGTTTTTGGGATTGGTTTGGCTGAGCACTGTCCTGATACTTAAAACCTCAATCCAATGGGTATAGCCTTAGGACAGTTTGCATAGTTGTGATTTTGATGACAGTCGGATTTATGTTATTGAACTGAAGCTTGCATTGTGAGGGTTGTTTGTGTGTTTGTTTTCAAACCAATTTCTTGAGTCCTTATGATTAAGAGCTTCTAACTGTACTGTTTTCAAATAGGTTGTTGGATAACTTAGAGCAATATGTGGGTGGGCTGTTGCTTTGTAAATGACGTTGTGCCTTATTTTGGAATAAGTGAAGTGTTGTTGGCATTGTTATGTCCAGTTAGTATCATTTAGCACCAAATTTGTTTTAACTTAGAAAAACTGTCAACATGTTTGTTTTGGATTTGTTTTGATGTTTGGATTGCTGTTAGAATGCACACTGTTTAACGATAACACCCTCAAAGTGGTGACATCAGGCTGCAGGCTTTAGGTTTAGATTGATGGTGTTGTGGACTGTCATAGCAGGTCTGTGCATTTTGTATTTAGCTGTATGTTTTGGTTTGGCATGAGGTTTGATAACCTCTGGTGCAATCAAGCTCAACTTATGTGATGAGTTCTTAATAGTTGCATTTGGGATCATTGAGCATTGTATTGTCATTAGGTCACTGGTTTTAGCATTGTTTGGATGCCAAGTCTTTTTCAAGCATCGTTCCACCATTTGCATTTTAAAAGCCATATTGTGTTTCTGTTTGAAAAGCTGAACTGTTCCCTTAAATTCATCATGACTTTGGCATTTTAAACATGAGCAGCCAGTGTTGGTTTTGAAATCATTCATTTTAACCATTGCATCTTGACACATGCCCACATCATGTTCATTCACAACTCACATGCCATGATTCTGCCCTATTGATTTTTGAATAGCTTTCCCTATTGAAACTCATTTGATAATGCATTTATAACATGTGCAGACCATTAAGCAACTCTAATTGCATCAACTTTAAGCCTTGATCTTCAAAACGGGTTTCAAAACTCCATTTTCATGAGCATTCATGTTTTTATGTGTGCATGCTATTTTGAAAAATAATTGACACCATCATATTCCTCGTGAAAAAACAAGCAATTTTTACTTTTATTTTACTCAATTTGGATAAGTTTTGAAGAAGATGTGAATTAAACCGTTTTTGGTTTTTCACTTGGTTTTGTTCTTACCCAGAAAATAGTACACATTGAAAGCTTATCTTTATTTTGGGGTGGCTTAAACATTGGATGTATAGCCACCCCAGTGGTAGACTCTTTCACCTAAAGCGCGCCTTTCACCATTGAGATCTGGGTTCGATCCATAGTGGAGATCAACCCTTTTGGTTTTTTTCTTATTTTTCGCTTGTTAAATAATTTTCTTCTTTTCCTTCCTCCCTTTATCACACGCGCTCATATGGCCCAGTGGCTAGGTATTACTGCTTGCTTGCCAAAAGGTCAGGGGTTCAAACCCCACCTTGCCCATTTGATCTTTTATTTATTTGTGTTTATCTTCTTTAAATTTCATATTTTTATAACTTGTGCATCTTTTATTATTTTTTGTCCGTTCTTTTTGTGATATGTTCATTTTAATGTCTATTTTCATTTGATGAATTAAATCTCATGTGGTTCATGATTTCACTGCCTTTTGTCTACTTGGAAGTTGTGTACTTTTTCAAAGTCGTTGCCTTGCATCTTGATGATCTTCTTTTTATACCCTGCCTGTTTATCTTGAGAAATTGGTTGATGCTTATTTCCCTTTTGTTAGATAACATGCTAGAGTTTACTCTACTTTGAGTGTCACCATAATCCCTGATGTTTCCTCCTAAATTATGAGGTTAAACTAATCTGCTTGTACATAGCTGCTAACTTCCTTTTACATTAACACCTTAGGGCCTGAGTCGTCGTACTCACATTTACCGTCCCGCCGTGGACATCCTTTAACCTTTATCCTAGCTTTAGGATTCGAGTCGCCTTACTCACTCTTCCCGTCCCACCGTGGACAATTTTCTTTCATCCTAGCCTTAGGATTAGAGTCGCCGTACTCATGTTTACCGTCCCGCCGTGGACATTCTCTCACAACAATCTTAACTTAGGAGAGGAGTCGCCGCACTCCCCGTAAGTACTTCCTTATGAATACTTACATCCCTTTGGAACCTTTACCACAGTCAAGAATTCCTCATCCCTAGATAGGGGAACTACGATCGCTCTGATTTCTCGATGAGAATACGTAGGCACAAGATGCGACGTCTTGGCGAGCTCACTAACAACTAACTTCCTGTTTACCTTTACAATTTAAGTTTGGAGTAGCCGTACTCTATTTAGTCGTCCCACCGTGGACATTTCCATGTTTATCTTTACAACTTAGGCTTGGAGTCGCCGTACTCACTATTAGCGTCCTGCCGTGGACATCCTTTATCACAACAATTTTAACGTAGACTTGGAGTCGCCGCACTCTGTGTAAGTATTTCCCTATGAATGCTTACGTCCCCATGGAACCTTGACCCCAGTCAAGAATTCCTCATCCCTAGATAGGGGAACTACGATTACTCTGATTCCATTCCCGTCAGGATACGTAGGCACGAGATGCGATGTCTTCGCGAGTAAAACCTTGTACATACCCTTTACTCTTTAGATTCTTACCTTAGCACTTTTTCCCTTTAGCAAGTAACTTTATAAAATACAAATATTTAACAAGAGGTTCCTGTAGAGTACTACAGATGCTTAGGATGCTAACACCTTCCCTAGGTATAACCAACCCCCGAACCTTTCAATCTCTCTTTGCTTAGCTTTAGGCCTTGTCTTTTTGCTTTGCTTTTCATAGGTTTTTATTTCTTTAAGCCTTTCCTTTTTTGGATAAATTAAAGTTCGGTTGTAAATGAATTAAGATTCAAGTTAATCAATAGCTTGGTATCCAGATTTCACCGCAACAGAAAATGGCGACTTCATTGGGGACAATCTCCCCTAAGAGGGTTAAGCCCACCTTGTTTATATCTGTGTTTGTTATATGTTTACTTGCTTGTATATTTGTACATATATCTGTCTGTGCTTGGTTTTTTATGTATAGAGGTTCGTTACTTTGAGTGATGAGATGGTACTATACCCGTACTCGAGCGCACTTATGATAGGATGGTGGTATATTCAAGAAGGCTTATAGGGAGTTGATTCCCGACCAAGCTAACTTGAGAAACCACAGTTCAGTGTGGGCCCCTTTTGAGAGTTAGTGATGTTGAATGAGTATTCATGAAAACATTACTACCCTCAAAGGAGCCATTGACACTGAGGACCTTTAGATTACCTTTTATCCCACTTAGCCTTATTAGGACGTAGTGCGATGACTATGAGGGAGTAGTCCCTAAGTAGTTGATACGCGATACTACACTTGGACGAGACTCTTTTGAGAATATTATCGACTACCGAGTAATTTGGGAAATTGATAATATCCGAAAGATGGGTTGCTGACTCTGGGAACTTTGGTAGAACCCGTTGTGTAGGTGCTTTACCCCTAGTACATACCTTGTGATTGGTGCTTCACTCAAACTCCATGCTGTGATCTTGAACCTTTGAACCTGTTATGTGTGATTTGTATCTTCTCTTGCATTTGCATTGCATTTGCATCTTTGCATGGTTCCTTGCATACCTCTGTTTGTCCAGTCGCTCATGTCCATCTGTCTTCATATTCCAGTGTGCCTTTGAGTTGTCAAGCTGATTCCTCGACACCGACATCAAACTAGAGCAAACTATAGACGCAAGATGTTAGAACAGGAAGCACACAATGCAGAGGTTCGAATGGAGATTGATGAATTGAAGTCAGGCATGACTAAACTCACTGAGATGCTTCAATTATTGATTGCTAGAAGAGAGCCATCTCAAAGAACTGTTATTCAGGAAGTTTCTAGTGCTGAGCCTCCTCCTGTTCAAATGCCACAATCAACTTGGCCAGAGTTTGGTTTACCTCCCAACTACTCTCCACCTCTTGCATCTACTGCCATGATTGGTCAGACTGTCAGACCAGTTTTTCCAGCTCCCGTCTTTACAGAGCCCAGACCTATGGTCCACACTGTTGCTCAGAACGGCCAAGCTCCCTTTGAGACTCCTTTCTTTGATTACAATGCTGCTAGTGCTCAAGGTGAAGACCGTGAAGATTTTGTTGAGCCTGAGATTGTCTGTGAACAGTTTCATAATATAGACAAGAGACTCAAAGCTGTTGAGGGTACTGACTTCTTCAACATTGATGCAGACAATATTGTCGCTACTGCGAAAATCGGCGCTGGCTGAACAGAAGAGTCGCCACCGTGCGTTATTTATCCCACAGGAGGGAAAGGAAACGCTCAGAGTAAACCTACCGCAAAGACGGGAAAAGGTATGGTCGTCGCAACCAAAACCTGGATTCGGGAGTCGGTTACGCAAGGGGAAGGTATTAGCACCCCTCACGTCCGTCGTACTCGACGGGATCCACGCATGTTTTCGGGTATGGATTGTTATTTCTATCTAAACTAAAGGTCAGGGGTTAAAAAGAAAATGAAATGACTCGGCAAAGTATCGCACTTTATGCCTACGTATTCCCGTCTGGAACGAGAAATCAGAGTCAACGTAGTTCGCCTACCTACTGGAAAGGAGGGGAAGGTTGCTCGCTAGGACATCGCATCCTATGCCTACGTACTTTCATACAGCATGAAAGATCAGAGCAAACGTAGTTCGGGCCACGTACGACACCAGTCTGTCTTGATTGTTTTTATTCCTTCTGAAAAAGGGTTTTTCTGATTAACAGGTCCAAGCGGACAAAAATGACGTTTTGATGAGTTCACATTCTTTTACGAAAGAAGTGTCTTTTATTATGTTTGAAATATTATTGTGTTTTTCTGTTTGTTTTGAGAAAGAAGAGACAGAACTCTAACCTACGGTTGCGAAAGGGATCAAACTAACCTAATGTTATCATGCATGGGTTAAGACCTAATGTCTATCATGCTCCTCTCTTGCGCAGAGAAAAACAGAGATCCTAAGGGAACAGACGGAAACAGAAACAATAGCATATATATACGAAAGCAGTAAAATGCATGGATGCAGCAATACAAGCGAGGCAAGGGAGTCCCACTCAACCTCGAACCTAGAAAACAACAGGCAAAAGTGAACAGACTTCACTTTCAACCTCACAGGGTAAACAACAAACAATACAGTCAGGGAAAACCAATCAATACATCAGAAATGAAACACAACAAAAATAAACAGCCACAGCAGCTCTGCATCAACATCTGTCTTCAAGTCATCATCAATCAGCTACAAGCTTCCAGCAAGCCCCAGTCTTCATCTTCACAGCCTTCAAGCAAGGTCTTTATCTTCAATTTTCCATCTGCAATGGCTTTTCTTCAAGTCTTAAACTCCAAGAGGAATATCAGTCAACAAGATGAAATGAATGTTAAACAGTAAACTGCCTACCAAGGGTGGCTCATTAACTGTTAACATTATACAGACAATTTTCTCTCAAAAGTTCTATCTTTCAAATATATTCACTGATCCTTCCAAAGGAAGGAGGTGGATATTTGAAAGAGACTTTGAATCATAGAGAAAGAATGGAGGCAGACAAGGCCTTCCATGTTTGTGAATCAAGTGTTCTACTCTAGAGCTCTGCCTAGCTCCTAAATCCTATACTCCTCAACAGCTGCCAGCAAAGAATCTCCTCATCAACTCTGGAAGTTGGTCTTCAATCTCTTAATCTCCCATGACTTCATCAACAAGTCTTCAGCTCTCCCAATCCCTAAGCAAACCCAATACCCCATACATACAAAAGAAATAACCCTAGAGAGGGCACACCACATAGTCAAGCAAATATAAGCAGTATACTAATAGCAGTAGGGGAATCCTAATATTTTCTAAGGGATCTAATATCTACCCATAATCCCTATAGTCCCATACCCCTAAGATTCAATCTACAACTCCTAAGGGAAATGATATAATTCTCCTATGTTATCTCCCAAACCCTAGTTTTGATCAAGTTATTCACACCTAAACAAATCATCTAAAACTAAGTTCTAAAATTGTGAATTAAATTTTATATACAAGATGAAGGTCTAAGCTAACCAACCTAAAAAGAATGGATTAAAAATGTTAAAGCATCTAATCAAACCAAAATTAACAAATTCATGCATCAAATTAAACAATATTTAATCCTATTTAAAAGAAAAATATGCCAAAAATATGAAAATAAAATGAAGTATTAATTTTTTTATGTGATATTTTTCTTAACAAAATTATGAATAATATGCAAAAAGAACCAATTAAAATCATGCATTTTTCTATTTTTTATGAATTTTCAAAGAAATTAAAAAATGAAAGAAATAAAATGAGGAATTAATTGGATGAGGGTGCAGGAAGTAACAAAATCAATTAAAATGCAAGGATGGGCCCAGACTGGGGGGCGCGCATAGCAAGCGCGTCTGGGCCCAATCACACAGAAATCTCAATCAAAAAATAAAAAAACTGGAACGGTGCTAATAGCAAGAAAACTAGTTGAAAATACATTGGGCCTTATCTGAGGGGGTGGCATTAGCAAGCAATCATAAAGCCCAGTCAGAAAATATTAATGAAACGGTGCGTTAGTGCACAGTCTCTCCCTCCAAATTTCTTTTTAAATCGTGGCCCTTGGATTAACATCTGAGTCAAGTCAAAACCCTCCATCGTGTGGCCATGGTTCATCGTCTACCTCCAGCAAACCCTAGATTCAGAAAACCCTCACCATGCACGAATTTTATACTCCTCTGTTCTCCCTTGTTCTTCCATGAAATCACACGATATGAAAATCAAAGTTGCTCTATTTTCTTCCCTCTACACAGCCATATCAACTATCTCTCCTAAAACTCAAACACAAATCAAACCCGATAGGTGTAACAGCTTGGTTCCACCATTTTCACCTGATATCAACTCTTCCAATTTCTTCCAAACCTTACCCTAACACAAACTACACTTCACACTGATCATTCTAAGCCATTTATCCAAGGTTATCGTGCATTGTTCTTGATGTTCTAAGCTCTAACAGTTTTGGCACACCATTGACAACCTCCATGAAACTTCTCCAAACTTTGTGAAATCAATCCTCTAACCTATCCTAACAGTTCTATACTAACAATTCCCTATGATTCTAAATAAATCATGCAATTCGAAGAGGAAACTAACCTGGTGTAAATGGTGAAAACAGCTATGGAAATCCTTGGATCTGATGCTTGCAGTGATTGGAAATTGATCAGTGAACTTGATTATGAGTTCTGTATGCAAAGATTCTTGTTCAATCCCCTTGAATCTAGAAATTCCAACCTTCTTGCACCTTGGATGATGGAACTTGTATGGCGCGATTCTTGCTCAATTCAACCAAATCTTTGATGGAATTCTGATCTATGAAAGATGTTGATGATGATCCAATCAAGAAATGTGGAAATTGAGAGAGATTTTGTGGAGTTTGAGATGCTTTTGCAATTTTGAAGAATGATGTAAAGCTTGGTATTATAAGCATAATGAATCACCAACCATGGCATGAAGCTCTTTAATTCAATATATAGATGGAAATAGAAAGTCCTAGAACCTTGGAGAAACTTCCCATGCACACTTTCCCTTGGATTTGGATTATGTAACTTCCTTTGTAAGTAACCATGCATAACTTCTAAATCTTGAACCAAACTCAAAATTCTACTTTTGCCAATGTTCTTAGAACATTTTTTCCAATCAAAATGACCTATAATTTCATCCCATTTGGCCAAAGTATGAAAAATCTCAATTTTAGGTCATTTTTCATTCATTAAATTCACCAATTTTGAAACCTTGAGCTATGAGCCTTTCCAATCTTTCATGGTCACTTTTTCTAGACTCAAAATGTCATTTGGAGCAAGTTTGATGTTGTGAAGTTTTCCATTTGAAGCTTCCTTGTATGAGTTTTGGGTATAGGCTTGAAATGACCTGTAATTCTCAAATGACCAAAATACCCTTTACTTGCCAAGACCATAAGTAGAGTTACACAAATCATATGAAGGCATACCATACCATTCTAGAAAGATAAGACAATTAGGAACAACTCTTATGTTGACCAGAAATTCATTTGAAATCTCCTTGAGGGGTAAAAGTTGCTTGGAAGACAAGTAACTTTCACAGACAAAATTCCAGATACCTCAGATGACCTGTAACTTTCAAGGGCCATAACTTGAGTTCTATAAATCTCCTTGATGTCTTCCACCACTCAAATTAAAGGTATTGAGATCCTCTACAAGTTTCATGTTGGCCAAGGATCCATTTGAAGCTTGCATTTTGACTTATCTTGCTTGTAAGTTTGTCCTAAATCAGGGGATTTTACACAAAAACCCTAATTTAGAAACTCCTCTTCTCCTTGATTTCTCTTGAATTCTTCTTGGCATATCACCATATCCTTCCCCACATGTCAAATTATGAACCCCACATCTCTCCAATAGACCTTAATGCCTTTCAATCAATCAATTAACCTAGGGTTGACCTAGAGTTGACCCCAGATGAAACCCTAGTTGACTGTCTTCAACTGCAACTCTTGTGATCATATCAATGACTTGTCTCCTTCTCCAAATGACTTTCTAAGTCTCCCATTATGCCTACATACTCTCCATGCTCAATTCACAGCTCACAACTTCTTTGATGACCTTCAGATACCCTCAGATAGGAGATAGATTCACTGCTTGATCCAACTGCACCTTAGACTTCAATTTCTTTCTGATGACTTGGATATGCTTGAATTTGAATAATAACCTCTTGATAGGTTCATAGAGATGAGAATAGTGATTGGTCCCTGGTTGGATGCCTTGTTATGCTATGCTATGCAGATGATTAGACTATGTACATGACTCTATATGCAAATGCTAATGCTATTGAAACATAAACCAAGTGAATTAGGTTGAGCAAATTTTAGGGTGCAACAGCTGCCCCTATTCAAGCGACTTGGACCCGATTGGGTGAAGAGCGAACGGCCTTCAAACATTCGAGGTACGAGACGGTTGAATACTAAGAACCCGGAAATTTGCCAACCGCAGAAATAAACTGCGCCACTGCTTGGGGAACGACATTCACCAACTGAATCTGACTATTTACAGCAACCCACTGATCTCGTGCTGGGGATCATTTTCATCAGCCTGAAAAAGATTCTATCATCGCAAGGATAGAACTTTGCTTGTCCACGTTAGGACGCCTGCATCGTCAACACGAAGGAATCTTAACTAAAACTTGTCCACGTTAGGACTCCCGTTAGCCGTCAACCTGGAAAAAATATCGGCAACCTCGCTGGGGATAACTCATCTGCAATTTCATCAGAAATAAATCATCCACGTTAGGCATAAACTCTTCCACGTTAGGAATAACACCCTTCCACGTTAGGAATAACATCGTCCCCGTTAGGACTAAGACTTTGTCTGGATCTGTCCGCGTCAGGACTAAACTCTTCCACGTAAGGAATACATCTTCTTTCCACGTAAGGAAACTAACTTGTCCACGTTAGGACTACATCGTCCATGTTAGGACCCACCTTTCCACGTTAGGAATAACTCTCTTCTTGATTTGTCCACGTAAGGACTCCAATCTTTCCACGTAAGGAATCCAACTTCTTTCCACGTAAGGAAACCATCTCTTTCCACGTAAGGAATCCCAATCTTTCCACGTAAGGAACACATCTTTCCACGTAAGGAATAAACTTGTCCACGTTAGGACTCACGTTTCGTCTTGATTTGTCCACATCAGGACTACCTCTTGACTTGCTGAGGAAATAAAATTTGTCCACGTCAGGACTCCTGCACCTTCGACCCGCTGGGGAAATAAAACTTGTCCACGTCAGGACTTGCGCGTCTTCGACTTGCTGGGGAAATAAAACTCGTCCACGTCAGGACACACACTTCGCCAACAACACGAAGAAGGATAAATTTGGGAATAAGTGGTCCACGTCAGGACTCTCGCATCTTGTCATCACGAAGAACTACAAACCTGTCCACGTCAGGACGCACATTTCACCATTACGAATAAAGATATTTGCTGGAAATAAATGGTCCACGTCAGGACACCAACACGAAGAGTAACCAACTTTGTCCACGTCAGGACTTTACATTCAATCAATTCCGAGAAACCGAACCTGTCCATGTTAGGACTAACACATATCGTCAATTTGAGGAAATGTCCACGTCAGGACTCCACATTCCGTCTATTCTGAGAAATCGAAACTGTCCACGTTAGGACTAGCACCTCTTATCAACCCGGGGGAATAAAATTGTCCACGTTATGACACTCACTTCTCTAACATGAAGAAAACCTGTCAATAAAATTGTCCACGTCAGGACTCATTTCTCCATTGATCCCGACCCACAACCTTCTTAATACTGACGTGACAGCAACTTTGGGGCGAACTTTACTGGGGATATCTGGAAACCAAACTACCGGACGCTTGTTTTGATAACCGGCGGCAGCCTCTGAAATTCTGATTCCTGAAACCCTTTACTGACAAATAACTCTGCTTGGGAATGAGAAGAGATTTTGCCTACTAACTCTGGCGGGGAAAACAAGAGAAATTTACACGAATAACTCTGCTCGGGGACAAAGAGCACTTCATCATGAGAACTCTGTGGGGAATAATGCCAAAGCTGACACTTTCGTTATACGTCTCACACTGAGACCTCGAATGTTTGGTAATTCATTTGAGCAAGAGCTCCTTCCACCTGCAAGAGAGCAATACTTGAAACAAACGGTTAGCCAACCTGGTTTACATTTCAAAATGCATATGTTTGACAATGACGTAATGCTCCATTCGACATGGAAATGCTACGCGTTTTTATTTGGTGGATGTAAGTATGACACTATATGCCAATGCAAATGCAGACTCGAACTGCTAGGATATAGGAAACCGCTTCAGCAAAATAAATGCTGAAGATGCTGCCGACTCCTGCTGGGGATAGCCAGGTGCTACAGAATTATTCCAGCAAAATAAACGCTGGAAGAGTGAAGTCGACTCAGCTGGGAAGTTGGGAACTTAATACCAATCACCTAATTGAAGTAACACCCTGCTGGGGAATATAACTCTGCTGGAGAATAGCAGATGCGCCTGGTATGATTGGACTTCTGCTGGAGAGTGAACGGATATCACACGGTATTTTGACAAAATAAATGCCAGGACACGCAACCAACTCTGCCGGGGAGAGTCTTAATCTTCGAGTTCCACTGAGAGGAATGAAAATACTTGCTGAAAAGAGAACTCCACTAGGGATGGGACGATCCTCTTGGGGAAAATCAACTGACTCCGCTGGGGGAAAGTAAATGACCCTGCGGGGAAAGGTAGATTGCCTGAATACAGCTCACCAATATTAATCTTCTGAGGCTAAACCAACTCTGCTTGAAAATAAGGGAATCCTCTTGGGGGACACCACACTGTCTGAACACAGCCTACAATCTTGGAATCACCAAACTCTGCTGAAGATAAACGACTTTGCTGGAGAATGTCTCTTTGGATAAGCTACGACTGGCTGGGGAATTCGATCCTTCTTTAGGAAGAACATTGCTATCTTGGGAACGTGACCTGCGTGGGGGTCGAGTCTTTCGTTACTGCAATCTTTTGATCGTCCTCTTTCACGGCTATGAACCCTGCAACAAGACAAACAAGACAAGACAAGCCTACGCCACCAAATCTATTCAGGTTAGCGTTAGTGACACTATTTTCAATTAATCCAAAGTTTTAGCAATTATTGGCAAGGGCCAGTGCCGTTATGCACATGCTAGTTTCATCAAACCTAGGCGTTTTATCATGCACAAAACAGTAAAGAACCAACATTAAATACTGAATAACATATTTTATTGATTGGGCCCCTGAATGGGCAGAGTTTTTTGTACACGGGATGTAGCTCCTGAAAAGAGGAAGCTACGCACAACAAATATACAAATATGCACAAGAAGCATAAATATATTGACAAATTAAATTTGTACACATGTCGGCAACGGGATGCAGACGAACACCACAAACTGATCCTCCTATGACTCGCCTGACTCTAATGCTTTCCCCGATATCCACACTTCTGAAGAGATTGTATCTGATAATTTACCCCCTCAAGTATATTCTCCCGCACTAATGCTCAATGCAGCATCAAATTCGGACCGCAGTCATTTGCTTTTCAAATCCCTAACTTTTGCGTGAACCGCCCTTTACGGGTTTTCAGTTCACCGGGATACCCTTTTTTGCCGAAGCCGCCCAGTGTAGGTTTTCAACTTCGCGGGTGTACATTTTTTCAATTTTATCCCTAACTTTTGCCCGAACCTTTCATTTTGTTTTTGGTTCGCCAGGATGCCCCATTTTTGCCTGGACTCTCTTTTTTTTGTCCAGCGGGTCAAATTTAAGCAAAGTATTTTTTAACTGCGTCTGAATTCACAGGCGACGTAAAGCCTTCACCGTCCATGGTGGACAACAATAAAGCTCCTCCTGAAAAGACTTTTCTGACGACATATGGCCCTTCGTAGTTAGGGGTCCACTTGTCCCTGTGATCTGCCTGCGCCGGGAGAATCCTTTTCAGCACAAGGTCGCCCGTCTGAAAGCTCTGAGGATGTATCTTCTTATCATATGCTTTCTTCATTCGGCTCTGGTACAAACGACCGTATGCTAGGGAAGCTAGCCTCTTCTCATCCATTAAACTCAATTGGTTCAACCTGTCTTTTACCCATTCTGCCTCGTCTAGTTGGACATCTCGTAATACTCTCAGCGACGGAATCTCGACTTCTAATGGTAGCACTGCTTCCATTCCGTATACCAACGAGAACGGGGTTGCCCCGGTTGATGTGTGTACCGTCGTACGATAACCGTGCAAAGCAAAAGGTAGCATCTCATGCCAATCCTTATAGGTCACCACCATCTTCTGGACAATCTTCTTGATATTCTTATTGGCCGCTTCAACAGCGCCATTCATCTTGGGTCGGTAAGGGGAGGAGTTGTGATGTTCGATCTTGAAATTCTAACAGATCTCTTTCATCATTTTGTTGTTCAGGTTTGAACCGTTGTCAGTGATTATCCGCTCGGGGATTCCATATCTGCAAATGATATCTCTCTTGATGAATCTGGCCACCACCTGCTTAGTTACATTTGCATAAGACGCCGCTTCCACCCACTTGGTGAAATAATCGATTGCTACTAGAATGAACTGGTGCCCATTAGAAGCTGTCGGCTCGATCTTTCCAATCATATCGATTCCCCACATCGAGAATGGCCATGGCGATGACATCACATTCAGAGGACTCGGAGGCACATGGATCTTATCAGCATAGATTTGGCACTTGTGGCACTTCCTCGCAAACTTGAAACAATCAGTTTCCATAGTCAGCCAAAAATAACCTGCCCACAGCAGCTTCCTCGTCATAGCATGCCCACCAGCATGCGTACCAAAGGTACCCTCATGTACTTCCTCCATGAGCAGCTTTGCCTCTTTTTCATCCACACAACGCAGCAGCACCAAGTTGTGATTTCTTCTGTATAAGGCACCATCCGGATTCAAATAGAAATTACCCGCCAATCTCCTGAGAGTCTTCTGATCTTGACTGGATGCCCCAGCCGGATACTCTTTGTTCTTCAGGAAATTAAGGATATCAAAATACCACGGTTTATCATCGGATGCTTCCTCAATGGCAAACACAAAGGCTGGTCTGTCAAGCCGAGAGATAACAATGCTGGGAGCCTCGTTTCAGAAGTTGACTTTGTACATGGAAGACGAAGTGGCCAGGGCGTCAGCCATTTGATTCTCTGCTCGCGGCACATGATGCAATTCAACCTTGTCTAAGAAAGGCAAAAATCTCCTTGCATAGTTCATGTACGGTATTAAATTGGGCTGACGTGTCTCCCATTCTCCTTTGATTTGATTCACCACCAGAGCTGAGTCTCCGTATACATCCAGATTCTTGATTCGCAAATCAATGGCTTCTTCAAGCCCCATGATACAAGCTTCGTATTCGGCTTCATTATTGGTAACTGAAAAGGTCAATCGAGCAGTAAACGGGACGTGCGACCCGTGTGGAGTAGTAATGATTGCCCCTATTCCGCTACCGTAAGCGTTTACAGCTCCGTCAAAGATCATCTTCCACTTGGAACCCAACTCTGGTCCTTCGTCTGGCAACGGCTCTTCGCAATCTTTCATCTTTAGGTACATGATATCCTCGTCAGGAAAATCAAACCTCATCGATTGGTAATCTTCAATAGGCTGCTCCGCCAAGTACTCAGACAGTACACTCCCCTTTATTGCCTTTTGCGAGACATACTGGATGTCATATTCAGTCAAGACCATCTGCCAACGGGCAATTCTCCCTGATAATGCCTGCTTTTCGAATACATATTTGATAGGATCCATCTTCGAGATGAGCATGGTTGTATGATTCAGCATGTATTGCCTCAAACGCTTGGCGGCCCAGGCTAGCGCGCAACAAGTTTTTTCAAGCATTGAATATCGAGATTCACAGTCAGTAAATTTCTTACTCAAGTAATAGATCGCATGCTCTTTTCTTCCTGTCTCGTCGTACTGACCGAGAACACAACCCATGCTTCCCTCAAGAACTGTCAAATACATAATCAAGGGTCTCCCTGCCACTGGAGGTATCAAAATAGGAGGCTCCTGCAAATACTGCTTTATTTTATCGAACGCCTTTTGACAATTTTCGTTCCACGTTACAGCTTGATCTTTTTTCAATAGCTTGAATAATGGTTCACACGTAGCAGTTAGGTGAGAGATGAACCGGGCGATGTAGTTCAACCTCCCTAAAAACCCGCGCACCTCTTTTTCTGTTTTAGGCGTCGGCATCTCTTGTATTGCTTTTATTTTTGCAGGATCAACCTCTATTCCTTCTCACTTACGATAAACCCCAGCAGTTTACCCGATCTCACCCCGAAGGTGCATTTGTTAGGGTTCAGTCTCAGCCTGAACTTCCTAAGCCTTTTGAATAACTTCAGCAGATTCACCAGATGCTCTTCCTCCGTCTGGGATTTGGCAATCATATCGTCAACATAAACTTCGATCTCCTTATGCATCATATCATGAAAAAGAGTCGTCATTGCACGCTGATACGTTGCCCCAGCATTCTTTAACCCAAAGGGCATCACTTTGTAACAAAATGTTCCCCAAGGCGTTATGAAAGTAGTCTTCTCCATGTCCTCTGGCGCCATTTTAATCTGATTATAGCCTGAGAAGCCATCCATGAAGGAGAATACGGAGTATTGAGCAGTGTTGTCAACCAGCACATCGATATGAGGAAGTGGAAAATCGTCTTTTGGGCTCGCTTTATTTAAATCACGGTAGTCTACGCACATTCTCACTTTACCGTCTTTCTTTGGCACTGGTACAATGTTAGCAACCCATGAGGGATATTTTGTCACAGCCAGGAAACCAGCATCCCACTGTTTTTGAACCTCTTCTTTAATCTTCACTGCCATATCGGGTCTAGTTCTGCGAAGCTTTTGCTTGACGGGCGGGCATTCTTCTTTCAACGGCAGACGGTGCACAACCATATCTGTATCGAGCCCTGGCATGTCTTCATACGACCAAGCGAACACATCACTATACTCTCTAAGCATTTCAACCAGTCTTCGCTTGACGTCGCTCTGCAGCGCGGCCCTTATGCGTATATTCTTTTCAACCCCTTCCGACCCCAGGTTAATGATTTCGATGACCTCTTCGTGAGGCAGAATGACTCTCTCTTCTTGCTTCACCAACCAAGACAATTCTTCAGGAACGTCACCATCTTCAACAATTTCTTCTTCGGCCTGAAATACCGGGCGCTCAAAGTCGGGACGAGTCATAGGTGGTTCAAGGATGTCATCTGAAAAGGTTATCCTGCAAAAGGAATGGTTAAATGCTTCAAAATGCATATAAAGCGAATAACCACGTTGCCATTTTATTGAAAAAATACAAAACAGGAAAAATAGAGATCGCAATATTTGCACATGAAAAAAACGCCTTTTATTTAATGATAAACACGCAATGTTCATAACAGCACAGCCCTAAGCAAATCATGGTGCCCCGGGCAAGACACCAGATTGTTCAACAATTAATAAAACAAAGCATTACTGTTTAAGAGTCACAGGAACAATCTCCTGAATAGACCAGTTGCACAATCCCTGTCCTGGCACGCTCGGCTGAATCCAGGCGTCCATATCGCAGTCGCTGTCTCCTTCGTCAGACTCTGAAGCAGCATTGATGGTCTCATGACATACACCACTGGCAGTGATGGTTATTGGCCCTCTGAAACGGGGTGCCCCCACAGCAGGTGTTGATGAGGACGGTTGATATCCCAGCCCAAACCGGTCCATCTTCACAGGAATATCCAGCACTTTGCCCCAGCCCTTTGTTTCTCCAGCCTCTACTAGAGCTTGAGCTTCTTTATATGACGAGACGGCTATCTCTGACGCTTTGCTCGGCCCGGGACCTTTGTCCTTGATGCGCAACCCTTCAAATGCCTGGCAGGGTGTTTCGTGAATCTCTCCATCGACCTCCACATACTTAAATGATGACAGATGGCTGACCAGGATGTCTTCTTCTCCACATACAGTGACCACGCTGTCTCCCACCATATATTTCAACTTTTGATGCAGGGTTGACGTGACTGCCCCAGCCCCATGAATCCAGGGTCTTCCGAGCAGGCAGCTGTATGCAGGCTGGATGTCCATGATATAAAACTCAGTCGCAAAAACCTCCGGCCCCACCTGTAGAGGCAATGTTATCGATCCAAAAACTGTTCTTCGCGTCCCATCAAATGCCCTGACCACCAAGTCACTGGGCGTGCACAGGATCCCTCTGACATCTAGCTTCATCATCGCTTTCTTGGGCAGCACATTTAAAGACGATCCGGTGTCTACATGCGACATGACTGATCCTCTACACTCCACAGATACGTGCAGCGCCATATTATGCTCCCTCCCCTTCGGGGTCAAATCGAAGTCTGTAAAGCCCAAGCTATGGCCTGCATTCACATGTGCCAACACTCCTTCCAGCTGATTTACGGAAACGTCTTGGGGTACGAAGGAAGTATCCAGGACTTTCAACAGTGCATTTCTGTGAGCTTCAGAACACAATAGCAACGATAGTATAGATATCTTTGACGGTGTCTGTTGCAGATGCTCAACAATCTTATAATCGCTTTTACGAATCAAGCGCATGAACTCCTCCACCTCCTTCGATGCCGTTTCTTTTCCGCTCCCCTGTGCTGGGACATTCTCAACCATCTTTCCCTTCCCTTTCGCTAGTCTCTCAGCCTCTACCTCAGGCGAGATGAAGATCCTCCCACTCCTTGTCATACCTCCTGTACCAACAACATTGTCCACGGTCTCCGCAGGCTGCTTGCTAACATCAATTTTTACTCCGTCACAATACACTTCCAACCCATATGACCATGGGACTGCCTTTGTGCTCTCGTACGGGATTGGTCCGGCCTTAGTGATAGTGATCGGTGGTCGCTGGGCCGGTGCTGTTATAGTGATTGTCTTTCGAGGGATCGTCACAGTGGCCACATCACTTTGCTTATCTGCCAATGCCCCTGCAGGTTCTTCAATTGCTGCTCGGTCAAACTGCAATGTGTCGCCGTCTATTAAAGCCTGAATACCTTTTTTTAAATCATCACAACCCCCAGCTAGGGTCCAGCATTCTAAACAATACTCGTCACATCCAGGATAGACATCCCCTTGCAATAATCGGCTCTTTATCTCGCACAACGGTGTCTTTAGATCATCCATATTCATAATCAAATTCAAACCCTCCTCAGTTAAAATGGCGTTTGCCCCATGGTTGGGCATGGGCTTCTGCACTATGTTCGGACCCGCCGTTCCAAAATTGATAGCCTTACTATCTAATAGATCCTGCACTACGTGCTTAAAAGCATGGCAACCCTCTACATCGTGGCCCGGGGCCCCAGAGTGGAATTCACAGTGCCTGCTCGCGTCGTAACCATACGGAGGAGTGCCTGGTATCGGTGCCAGAGTTCTCTTCTCTACCAAGTTCAAACCCAGTAGTGTTTGCAACAGATCTGCGTACGTTGAAGGAGGCTTTTCAAACACTCTCCTTGGCTTACCCCCCTGGAATCTTCGTTGGGCAGGTTGTGCCCCCTGTTGCGGCTGCTGTTGCTGTTGCTGCATTGGTTGTTGCTGAAACGGAATAGTAACGCTCGCCACCTGCTGCAGCTGATTATACTGGTTTCGACCTCTGCCTCGGCCTCGACCTCGGCCCCCAAACACTGCGCTTGCATCGCCCTGACGGCGCCCACCAAAATCCTTTCTGTTACTGCCAGATGCAGTAGATTCCTCAGCTTGGAATCTCCCCTGCTTAATGTTGCTTTCAATCTTTTCTCCCATCAGAATTAAGTCTGAGAAACTGGCCAAAGATGTGTGAAACAACTTGTCATAAAACATGTCGGTGAATGTTCCAATGAACATGTCATTCATTTCCTTGTCTTCTAAAGGAGGACGGACCCTAGCAGCCATGTCGCGCCATCTTTGCGCATACTCTTTAAAGCTCTCACCCTTCTTCTGAGACAGCCCTTGCAATTGGACCCGGTTGGGTGCCAAGTCGCTGTTATACTTATAGTGAGCTACAAATGCCTCTGCCAGCTGCTTCCATGTCTTTATATGAGTTGGTTCCAATCCCATATACCACTCTAGGGAAGGGCCTGACAAACTATCTTGAAAGAAATGCATTAGCATCCTCTCATCAGTTGAATACGCCGACATCCTTCTGTAATATGACCTCACGTGCACTTTTGGACAGGTGTCCCCTTTATACTTGTCAAACGTAGGAGCTTTGAATTTGATTGGCACCCTCAAGCCAGGTACCAGGCCCATTGTTGACATATCTAGGCCCACAGCACTTTGGTTTACGACCCCCCTCATCTGCTCTTCTAGCATTCTGATCCTCTGGGAGTCATCCATCGGCCCTTCGAAACCTCCACCGGAGAAAGCGTCCTCTTGCTGATCTTCCTGCCAGTTACCATTCCCATCTCCATACCCATCGTATCCGTTGTTACGGCCAACTCTAATCTGATTCATCACCGGGCCTCGCCCTCTGTTGCCGTATCCCGGAGCAATTCCAGCAGGTCCAAAAGTCATCAACCCAGCGCCGTTTCCATTTCCGAATCCTCCATAACCCTGATTGGTCATACCATATCCGTCTTGCCCGAAGCCTTGAGTATTGAAACCATATTTCCCAGCATTATCGGATCCCTGATCATTGAACCCGAATCCAGCATTACCGAAGCCATTGCCTCCCATATTATCACCCAGGTTGACATCACCAAGCCCAACGTTATGGACAGCAGTCTCGTTCCCAATTCCAACGTTACCGTTCCCAACAGCAGTACCGTTGTTGACATTAACAGCAGGTATATTGACTACAGGTGGAGCCACTGGTGTGGGAGTACCATCCCCATGAACAGTGTCGACTCGCACAGACTGATGATCCTCATTCCCATGCCCAGCATTCCTTGCCAACAGAGGTTGCACCATAGCTTGCAAATTCTCCTGACCTTTTGCAATAGTCTCCATTGTCTGCATAAAGAGCGCTAGCTTCTCGCGCATATCTTGCATCTCATTCTGCATTTGATCCATGATTCTTCGACAGTTAGTGCGAGTGGAGTAGCGGTGCGGGCGCTGATCTGCAATCCTGAAAAAGACCTGGTACAGAGCAGGAAATAAGATACCATCCAATGATTACCTGTAATGCAATATGAATGCAATGCAATGTGTGTCTGTGCATTAGGGAAATTCATTCCCCGATTCTAGTGCGAAGGTGCCAGTGCAGTGACAGTGCTAGCAATATGAAGATCGGAGCTGAATCATAGAAAGCCTCATATATTGCAGAGAAAACCATTAAGCCGAGAATACAATATCACTGAGTATAATAATAGGAAGGCATGACCTCAACCAACAATCCTGGTGATGGTCAGCACTATGCAACTAAAGCATACAAGTTAATACATGAAATGATCAAGTACTCCCATAAGCCCGGTACTCTTCTATTAACTTCTTGGTCTCTGGATGACCTGGTCGGGTAAGCAGCCCTTCAACAAGTTGATTTCTTCTCTTGAGAACACGTCGCACGTCACCAGCAGTTTCTTCCCATGCCCCTTCTCCGAAGCGATCCTCTAGCTTCCGCTTCTGAGACACAGCTTCATTCCTGCCTTCGATGGCTTTGTTCAATGCATTCTGGAGACTATACCGGGTCATCACTTCTTCTTCATACTTCTTAATGCTAGCCTTCAACTGCTCTTCGAGGTCAGAAATTTGCTGCTTCAATTTATCTTCCCTCTTTTTGTTGTTGGTGAGCGTAGCATTCCAAGTCTTGTTACAAGAAGAGATTTCTCGGTGGGCAGCGTCGAGTGCTTTCTTTTTGGACTCCAACATGTCATGGGAGCTTCTGAACTCTTGACCCAGATGTTCGCGCTTCTTTTTCTCCTTAGTCAACTCAGCCCCTAGCCTGTTTACTAGCTCGATCTGCTGTTGGAAAGCATGCACGGCCTTGTTTTTCTCACTGCGTATCTGAGCTAGCTCTTGCTCTAATCCTTCATTGACCTTCATCAAGGCTTCTTTTTCTTTAACAACTTGCTCGTAGGCCTCCCTAGTAACAGTAGTTGGTTCTTCTACCGGAATATGAACAGGGACTGGTGCATCTGGAAATGGCATCCGCAACTGTCTTGCTCTCTCCTGGATCCAAACTCTGTAGGGTGCATAAGCCTGACAGTCATTCTTCCCTAACAGTGGCTTCCCTCTTCTGTTAATACGCGTCCAGGCATGCTGCAGCTTGGCTAATAACTCTCCCTTCAAATCACCGGTGAAGTACAGAGATTCCTGTACTTCTTCCTCCTTTGGTGGGTTCTTCAGCGCGTATCCAAACTGGCGAATGAACAGAGAAGGGTTGTAATTGATACACCCTTTTCTTCCTATCAACGACACATTAGGATACCCAGAACAACTGAAGATAAGCTCAGACCCCAGCAAGTCTCGGTCAAACCACTCAATGTCTTCAGAAGACAGCCTCATCAGACGCTCTGGCCAGCTAGTTGTAGTTGCACTATCCACAAAAGGTCCCTTCAGAGGAAGATGGCTCTTAAACCACATGTTCAACAGCGGCGCACAACAGTAAACAATCTTTCCCCTTCTGTTTTCATTTTTGTAGTGCAATGAGTGATAGAAGTCTCCGATCAGAGTGGGCACCGGGTTGCCAGCAGCAAACAGATGGAAAGCGTCCAAGTCCACAAAGTTGGGTAAGTTAGGAAACAACACTATTCCGTAAATGCATAGAGCCAAGATAGCGTTAAAAACCACCCAACATCCGTTCTTGGCGTACTCTTGAGCTTTGCCAACTAGAAAATCAAGGGAGAAACCTGGAACTCCAAGCCAAGAAGTTACTAACAGTTCAGCAGCGTTCATGTGTAAGGCCTTAGCTAAGTCCTCCAACTTGGGCTCAGCGGCAGAGTGAATAAAGGGAACCCTGTTCTGCACTGGTAGCTCAGTAAACTCCACATACTCCTCAATGGTAGGCCCCAAAATAAGGTCAGCAAACGTGAAACATCTCAATGCGGGGTCATAGAATTGCATCAGCGTGTACAGCCCATTCATCTCATCAGCAGTTGGCTTGCAGACTAATCTCAGCAATCTTCCATGATTCATTCTGAAACTTCTCCTAACCTCCTCATCAGCAAGAGACATCAGACCAAGCAAAGGAGTAATATCAGGTGTAGGCAACTTGTACGCAACTGTCTTCCTCAAACCAGCCATGATCAATAAGCAGAAGTCCGGGCACTAGAACCAGGGAATACGCAAATGCACCTGCAGCACAGACACACGTTAATGGGATGCAATGATAATGGGTATGCAAATAATGCAATGCAAGTAACATGCAACAGGGACCAAATGCCATGGCTGAGAAGCCTGAACCATATCAAGAAGTCTCAGACAGACTCTCCAGAACTCCTCAAACCCTGGTCTCAGATAGACCTCAGAACAAAGCTCCAACACTGGTCTCTGATAGACCCCACAACATAACTCTGACTGGTCTCTGGCAGACCTCATATCATATTTCCAACTGGTCTCTGACAGACCTCAGAACTCTCCAACTGGTCTCTGACAGACCTCAGAATTCTCCATAAATACCCGGGATCTCAGATCAAGAAACAAACCGGTGGTCTGAAGGTCTAGTTACCTGCGTAACCCCAAACCCTCTCACAGGTGGATGTCCTAGTAACTAACAAAGGTATGGCATCCTATGCGGTTGTTGGCGTCACAGACTTTCAGGGTTGATGATACGATTCCCAGAAGGAGTGGCATCATCAATTCCTGAAGAGGCCTCACTTAGCCAACTTCCAAATGATCGGTTCCCGGAGTCGACAATTCAGCTGACCAACAACCCCTTCGACCCAAAGGGTAGAAAAAGAAGCCAACCAGAAGAACCTCGTCCGAGTGTATATTTCATGAGACACTAATGCAAGCAAAGCCGGCACGCGCCCACTACTTTCTACTCTAATTCTAGGTGCACTCAAGCCCAGGTCCGGCTTATCTCTCAATCATAGAATCACCCATCACAACCCCAATACAGCAATAATAATCAATAATATAAGGCTGAAGGTAAATGACAAAAATATAAATCCATACAAAATCCTCGACGGGAAAACAAGCGCTAGGATTGACTCGCTTAAGGGATGTTGGATCCCAAATGCGTAAGGAACCATCGCAGTCCTTAGCAGCCAGGGGACGTTGGATCCCCAGCAGAGTCGCCAGCTGTCGCTACTGCGAAAATCGGCGCTGGCTGAACAGAAGAGTCGCCACCGTGCGTTATTTATCCCACAGGAGGGAAAGGAAACGCTCAGAGTAAACCTACCGCAAAGACGGGAAAAGGTATGGTCGTCGCAACCAAAACCTGGATTCGGGAGTCGGTTATACAAGGGGAAGGTATTAGCACCCCTCACGTCCGTCGTACTCGACGGGATCCACGCTTGTTTTCGGGTATGGATTGTTATTTCTATCTAAACTAAAGGTCAGGGGTTAAAAAGAAAATGAAATGACTCGGCAAAGTATCGCACTTTATGCCTACGTATTCCCGTCTGAAACGAGAAATCAGAGTCAACGTAGTTCGCCTACCTACTAGAAAGGAGGGGAAGGTTGCTCGCTAGGACATCGCATCCTATGCCTACGTACTTTCATACAGCATGAAAGATCAGAGCAAACGTAGTTCGGGCCACGTACGACACCAGTCTGTCTTGATTGTTTTTATTCCTTCTGAAAAAGGGTTTTTCTGATTAACAGGTCCAAGCGGACAAAAATGACGTTTTGATGAGTTCACATTCTTTTACGAAAGAAGTGTCTTTTATTATGTTTGAAATATTATTATGTTTTTCTGTTTGTTTTGAGAAAGAAGAGACAGAACTCTAACCTACGGTTGCGAAAGGGATCAAACTAACCTAATGTTATCATGCATGGGTTAAGACCTAATGTTTATCATGCTCCTCTCTTGCGCAGAGAGAAACAGAGATCCTAAGGGAACAGACGGAAACAGAAACAATAGCATATATATACGAAAGCAGTAAAATGCATGGATGCAGCAATACAAGCGAGGCAAGGGAGTCCCACTCAACCTCGAACCTAGAAAACAACAGGCAAAAGTGAACAGACTTCACTTTCAACCTCATAGGGTAAACAACAAACAATACAGTCAGGGAAAACCAATCAATATATCAGAAATGAAACACAGCAAAAATAAACAGCCACATCAGCTCTGCATCAACATCTGTCTTCAAGTCATCATCAATCAGCTACAAGCTTCCAGCAAGCCCCAGTCTTCATCTTCACAGCCTTCAAGCAAGGTCTTTATCTTCAATTTTCCATCTGCAATGGCTTTTCTTCAAGTCTTAAACTCCAAGAGGAATATCAGTCAACAAGATGAAATGAATGTTAAACAGTAAACTGCCTACCAAGGGTGGCTCATTAACTGTTAACATTATACAGACAATTTTCTCTCAAAAGTTCTATCTTTCAAATATATTCACTGATCCTTCCAAAGGAAGTAGGTGGATATTTGAAAGAGACTTTGAATCATAGAGAAAGAATGGAGGCAGACAAGGCCTTCCATGTTTGTGAATCAAGTGTTCTACTCTAGAGCTCTGCCTAGCTCCTAAATCCTATACTCCTCAACAGCTGCCAGCAAAGAATCTCCTCATCAACTCTGGAAGTTGGTCTTCAATCTCTTGATCTCCCATGACTTCATCAACAAGTCTTCAGCTCTCCCAATCCCCAAGCAAACCCAATACCCCATACAGACAAAAGAAATAACCCTAGAGAGGGCACACCACATAGTCAAGCAAATATAAGCAGTATACTAATAGCAGTAGGGGAATCCTAATATTTTCTAAGGGATCTAATATCTACCCATAATCCCTATAGTCCCATACCCCTAAGATTCAATCTACAACTCCTAAGGGAAATGATTTAATTCTCCTATGTTATCTTCTAAACCCTAGTTTTGATCAAGTTATTCACACCTAAACAAATCATCTAAAACTAAGTTCTAAAATTGTGAATTAAATTTTATATACAAGATGAAGGTCTAAGCTAACCAACCTAAAAATAATGGATTAAAAATGTTAAAGCATCTAATCAAACCAAAATTAACAAATTCATGCATCAAATTAAACAATATTTAATCCTATTTAAAAGAAAAATATGCCAAAAATATGAAAATAAAATGAAGTATTAATTTTTTTATGTGATATTTTTCTTAACAAAATTATGAATAATATGCAAAAAGAACCAATTAAAATCATGCATTTTTCTATTTTTTATGAATTTTCAAAGAAATTACAAAATGAAAGAAATAAAATGAGGAATTAATTGGATGAGGGTGCAGGAAGTAACAAAATCAATTAAAATGCAAGGATGGGCCCAGACTGGGGGGCACGCATAGCAAGCGCGTCTGGGCCCAATCACACAGAAATCTCAATCAAAAAATAAAAAAACTGGAACGGTGCTAGTAGCAAGAAAACTAGTTGAAAATACATTGGGCCTTATCTGAGGGGGTGGCATTAGCAAGCAATCATAAAGCCCAGTCAGAAAATATTAATGAAACGGTGCGTTAGTGCACAGTCTCTCCCTCCAAATTTCTTTTTAAATCGTGGCCCTTGGATTAACATCTGAGTCAAGTCAAAACCCTCCATCGTGTGGCCATGGTTCATCGTCTACCTCCAGCAAACCCTAGATTCAGAAAACCCTCACCATGCACGAATTTTATACTCCTCTGTTCTCCCTTGTTCTTCCATGAAATCACACGATATGAAAAGCAAAGTTGCTCTATTTTCTTCCCTCTACACAGCCATATCAACTATCTCTCCTAAAACTCAAACACAAATCAAACCCGATAGGTGTAACAGCTTGGTTCCACCATTTTCACCTGATATCAACTCTTCCAATTTCTTCCAAACCTTACCCTAACACAAACTACACTTCACACTGATCATTCTAAGCCATTTATCCAAGGTTATCGTGCATTGTTCTTGATGTTCTAAGCTCTAACAGTTTTGGCACACCATTGACAACCTCCATGAAACTTCTCCAAACTTTGTGAAATCAATCCTCTAACCTGTCCTAACAGTTCTATACTAACAATTTCCTATGATTCTAACTAAATCATGCAATTCGAAGAGGAAACTAACCTGGTGTAAATGGTGAAAACAGCTATGGAAATCCTTGGATCTGATGCTTGCAGTGATTGGAAATTGATCAGTGAACTTGATTATGAGTTCTGTATGCAAAGATTCTTATTCAATCCCCTTGAATCTAGCAATTCCAACCTTCTTGCACCTTGGATGATGGAACTTGTATGGCACGATTCTTGCTCAATTCAACCAAATCTTTGATGGAATTCTGATCTATGAAAGATGTTGATGATGATCCAATCAAGAAATGTGGAAATTGAGAGAGATTTTGTGGAGTTTGAGATGCTTTTGCAATTTTGAAGAATGATGTAAAGCTTGGTATTATGAGCACAATGAATCACCAACCATGGCATGAAGCTCTTCAATTCAATATATAGATGGAAATAGAAAGTCCTAGAACCTTGGAGAAACTTCCCATGCACACTTTCCCTTGGATTTGGATTATGTAACTTCCTTTGTAAGTAACCATGCATAACTTCTAAATCTTGAACCAAACTCAAAATTCTACTTTTTCCAATGTTCTTAGAACATTTTTCCAATCAAAATGACCTATAATTTCATCCCATTTGGCCAAAGTATGAAAAATCTCAATTTTAGGTCATTTTTCATTCATTAAATTCACCAATTTTGAAACCTTGAGCTATGAGCCTTTCCAATCTTTCATGGTCACTTTTTCTAGAGTCAAAATGTCATTTGGAGCAAGTTTGATGTTGTGAAGTTTTCCATTTGAAGCTTCCTTGTATGAGTTTTGGGCATAGGCTTGAAATGACCTGTAATTCTCAGATGACCAAAATACCCTTTGCTTGCCAAGACCATAAGTAGAGTTCCACAAATCATATGAAGGCATACCATACCATTCTAGAAAGCTAAGACAATGAGGAACAACTCTTATGTTGACCAGAAATTCATTTGAAATCTCCTTGAGGGGTAAAAGTTGCTTGGAAGACAAGTAACTTTCACAGACAAAATTTCAGATACCTCAGATTACCTGTAACTTGCAAGGGCCATAACTTGAGTTCTATAAATCTCCTTGATGTCTTCCACCACTAAAATTAAAGGTCTTGAGATCCTCTACAAGTTTCATGTTGGCCAAGGATCCATTTGAAGCTTGCATTTTGACTTATCTTGCTTGTAAGTTTGTCCTAAATCAGGGGATTTTACACAAAAACCCTAATTTAGAAACTCCTCTTCTCCTTGATTTCTCTTGAATTCTTCTTGGCATATCACCATATCCTTCCCCACATGTCAAATGATGAACCCCACATCTCTCCAATAGACCTTAATGCCTTTCAATCAATCAATTAACCTAGGGTTGACCTAGAGTTGACCCCAGATGAAACCCTAGTTGACTGTCTTCAACTGCAACTCTTGTGATCATATCAATGACTTGTCTCCTTCTCAAAATGACTTTCTAAGTCTCCCATTATGCCTACATACTCTCCATGCTCAATTCACAGCTCACAACTCAGATAGGAGATAGATTCACTGCTTGATCCAACTGCACCTTAGACTTCAATTTCTTTCTGATGACTTGGATATGCTTGAATTTGAATAATAACCTCTTGATAGGTTCATAGAGATGAGAATAGTGATTGGTCCCTGGTTGGATGCCTTGTTATGCTATGCTATGCAGATGATTAGACTATGTACATGACTCTATATGCAAATGCTAATGCTATTGAAACATAAACCAAGTGAATTAGGTTGAGCAAATTTTAGGGTGCAACAAATATGTGCTTAGTTTATGGTCTTGTTATGCCTACAAAGTTCAAGACTCCAGAGTTTTTGAAATATAAGGGGCACTCATGTCCTAGAGCCCATTTGGTTATGTACTACCGAAGGATGACAGCCTACACCAATAATCAGAAGTTGCTCATCCATTGCTTCCAAGACAGCTTAAGCGGTGCTTCTCTCAAGTGGTATATGAATTTGGAACATAACAGTGTCCACTGCTTCCAAGATCTCTCCAATGCCTTCATGAGACAATACAAATACAATTTGGATATGGCTCCTGACCGTCGTCAACTTCAAAACATGTCTCAAAGTGAAAGAGAATCATTCAAAGAATACGCTCAACGTTGGAGAGAGTTAGCTTCCCAAGTTGAACCCCCTCTAGCAGAGAAAGAATTAACTGGAATGTTCATGGATACTTTGTCTCCTTTCTATTGGGAAAATATAATCGGGAGTGTATCTTCAAACTTCACAGATCTGGTGACTATTGGTCAAAGGTTAGAAGAAGGGTTGAAAAAGGGTAAGGTATCCAAAGCTGTTGAATCTTCTAATGGTACAAAGAAACCCTTTGGGAATTTCCATAAGAAGAAAGAAGAACATACTAATGCTGTCATGGCTGAAGTGAGGAGGCCTCATCCCCGACCTCAGTATAATCACCCTACTATTGCTGCAATTGCCGCTCCACGACCAGTTCAAAATCCTCAATGTCCTGCTGTTAGACCGAACCAGTATCAGAATAAGAATCAGTTCGATCATATTCCCATGACTTATACAGAATTGTATCCAAGCCTGGTTCAACAAGGGTTGATCACTACAAAGACTCTGCAAACTCCAGATCCCCTTCCAGCTAGATTTAGAGCTGATCTCCATTGTACTTTTCATGAGGGTGCCCCAGGCCACGACTTGGAGCATTGTTTTGCATTGAAAGTTAGGGTGCATGAATTGATTAGAACTGGAATCCTTGATTTTACAGATAGCCCTCCGAATTTTTATAAAAATCCTTTACCAGTGCATCAAAAGTGAAGCTTCAGTCTGACTTCAGCAGATTATCTTTTTGAGCGCCAGTGTTTCAGACAAGACAACTCATCCTTTTACTGATTTGATCACTAGGCCCTTTCGTTTCTCATTGTTTGAACTTTCTTTATTTTGTTTAAGCTGTTTGCTTTTAATTAGTGTTTGTACTTTCATCTTAATGAATGAGCATTGCAACTTTTGATTTCAATTCATCTGTTCTTTGCACTTTTGTGCTTTATCTTTCAAATATTTACTCTTTGCCTAAATTTTTGATTATGCAATCATTTGAGGGAGGATAATGAAAACGTTATTGTTGTTAGTATGCTTTCAATCAAACTTTGTTGACAATGTAAGGCATTGTTTCAACTCCCAAACACTGGAGAAATAAGGAAGATAATCCCTTGTCAACTCCTTCGAGCCTAGAAGTTGTATTTTCTTTCTTTACAAAAACCCGCAGTTTTAACCTTGGGGTGGGTAGTTCTCAGTTGACTCGGTTGTGTGTTCATACAAGACACCTTTCATATAAAGGTTGCAACCATAATTTTCCTTCGTGCACAACAAACAAGGGTCGAAGATGTCTATCAAGCCAGAAAGCTGATGTTGGTTCCCTGTAATCATTAAAGCCATGTAGTCACTCTCTTTCTTTCAAAAAGAATGAAGAAGAAACAAAGAAAAAATATATATCAAAAGAAAAGCCCGCTAAGTCAAAACCTACGAAGGAGACTTAGGCAAAACTGGGGCATCCCGCTGACTGTAAGCGTCAAAAGAAACAGTTCAGGCAAAAGTTAGGGATAATAAAAAGAGGAGATCTTTAAACCCTCATCATGAAAATCCTCAATGTCAAAAACAACCAAGTGTTGTAAAGAAGCAGTGACTGCCTTTTCAAAAAGTCTGTTAAAGTCTGAACCACCATCATTACTATCATTAGTGCAATTCCTAACCTATAGGAACTTGAGCATATATTCTGAGTTAGCTGAGCATAGGACTAGAGATCATCACGTAGATGGGGTGGGCACAAATAAACTTTGAGCCTTTATCTTTTGTTCCTAAAACCGTGAACCAGGCCACATTACAACCCTCAAAAGACCTAATTGGTTATTTTGAAAACATACTACAGTAAGGTTGCGTAAACTGACTCCTAAAAGATTTTTGCAAATCAATTATTTTGGCAGTACACCTTTGCTTTAAAACTTTGAGTGTCTTGAACCACCGTGTTCTGACCAATGACTCATTTACTTTGCCTCTTTCAAAAATGGTTTTGATTTCAAAAATTTGCATGAACTTTGCAGTACCGTGTTTGTATGAACACTTTTGTTTGCAAATTGGCTTTCCTCTTAAGGAATTTTCAAACATTGAGAAACTTGGTCAGTGATCCTATCAGGGGCAAGTTCCTTTTACATCCTGTCTAAGAATCAATTGAAGATTTGTTCAAGGCATGGTATTCTCATATTTGGTTTGTCCAGAATATATTTCAAGACTCAGACTGGGGCAAGCTCTCCAAGCACCCGATGCATCAGTCAATATCATACAAGCTGAAGTCATCGTCAATTCATCTTTAACAGACAGCTAAACTGGGGAAGTTTACTTGAAGAAACCCGAACAGCTCTTTATCTTTCCTACAAGGATCATCTACTTGATACAATTTATCAGTGCGGCAGAGATGTGTTCATCATCAGCATCTTTAGTCCCCAAACATATTGAAAGTGATCTTCGTGTTGAGGAATCAGTCTTCCAGTCTTGTCTTCTTACCAAAAGAGTCGAGCCTTGTCATCGACATTTGCATTTGATCATATCATAGGCATAATTCATACATGCGTATATCACAAGCATAATTCATATGCATATGCATTACATGGGTGCTTTATTCCCCATTTCCTTTTCCTCCCGAGGCCGTGTTTTACTCGCGTTTTACCTTGAGGATGAGTTTACCTTACATGGGTGTTTTATTCCCCATTCTACCTTTTCTCCCGAGGTCGTGTTTTACTCACGTCTTACCTCGTTTACCTAGGCATCATGGGTGTTTTATTCCCCATTTTATCCTTTCTTCCGAGGTCGTGTTTTACTCACGTCTTACCTTGTGGATGAATTCCAATTTCCTTGGCATCATGGGTGTTTTATTCCCCATTTGCCTCTTTCCCCCGGTGTTGCTGTTTTTTCCCCAGTGAGTTGTTACTCGTTACGTCGTTCTTTTATTTTTGCTCGTGTGTCTGCACTTGTCTTGCATCATAAAGCATCATTTAGAATTCATGACATATCATGACCTGTCCTTTTGCATATCATCGGATCTAAGGGACAAAATTTTTAGTTTTCCATATTTAAATACCTTTCACTGCGATTCTACGAGGATCATCATCCCTCAGTTCCATCTAGTGAAGATATTTAAATAAGGGAAACTATTGCACCCCAAATTTTGACCCCTTAGATTCTCATTATCATTTTAGGAGCATACTCATGAATTTTCTAATCTTAACCCAGTGCAAGTTTGTCTTTGTCAAGCTGCAGATGAATCAGGGTTTCGTGCAGTCAAAATCGAAGCTTCAGGGTTTGTGATTAGTCAATGTTTTGGGCTCATTCAAATAGGAAAAAAGGTCAAGGGTATCATATAATGTCAATTGAGAAGCCAATGTGAGGTTGTTACCCCAGAATTCAGAGCAGTGCATTTCAGAGCACCCGATTAGGGTTTTGGACCAGTAAAAGTCAACCGTAGTTTGACTTTGATGTTGGAAGATGTTTAAATGGTGGGATTGTGATTAATGAAGTTCATATAGCTTAATAAAGTTCATCCAAGAAGTTTCAAAGTCTCAGGAGGCCCAGAATGTCAACAGGCGACTCGGTAATCACCGATCGGTCGTACGGTTGACCGAAAAGTCAACTCTCCAAATCTTAGGAATTGGACTTCAAGTTGTGAAACAAAGTTGTTCCTTATGTCATATTGGACTTGCATATCAATTTTCATGACCATTGGATCAAGGATGAAGGAGTAATTGAAAAATCGGGAAATTAGGGTTTTGAAAATGGCTAAATCATAACTCCTTAACCACACATCCAATTGAGTTGGTTCAAAGCTCATTTGGAAGCTCTTGACAAGTCCTACAAAATTCCCTAAGTGGTCCATGATCCGAAAATGCATAGATTTGGAGTTATGATCAAATTCATTTCAAGAGGGGAAAAAGACTTAGAGAAATTTTACTTTTAAGTTCATTTTTTAGCAACTTTGGAAGGCTTTTTGGCCAAGTTCCTTTGGGAAATTGAAACTCATGAAAACATGAATGTTTTAGAGCTATTTGAGGGATTTCTAAAAAGTACTAGCACATCTCAAAAGGATTTGTGAGCTGAAAGTTATGGTCATGGCAATTTGGTGGTTTTTAACTTTAGTCCCACATTGTCAAAATTTCAGGAATCCATTCTTTCATCAATCTGACCAAACTTAGCCTTTGGATGTTGTTGTTTCTGATATTTATGGAGTTTGAAGCATAGAAATGTGAATAAAATGCATAGGAGATGGAATTAGCCAAACTTGCAAGTGGACTTGCAAGTTGCTTTACAACTTGCCTTTGAAATCATAAGGCAAGCATGAGGTGGAAAGGTGAATCTGCAAACAGCCATCCAGCTATACCTCTAGCCTGCATTTAGACACTTCAAATTCATCATGAACCTTTACTTTAAGCTTACCTAGCAGCCAAGGAAGCTCTCTTTGAAAGTTGTGAATCAAAAGTGCAAAACTTTTCTTCAAAGTGAAGAAATCTCTCAATCTGCCCCAAAACCTTCCAAAGCATATAAATAGGATCTTCATCACACTTCATTCCATACACAAGAGCTATCAAAAAACCAGAAATACTCAGCTCTCTCTCTTCTCCTCTCTTTACTTAAAAGTGAAGAAACTTCACAAAATCGCCAAAAATGTCACTTTGCACTTTCCACACCAGAACCTTTTCCAAACACTAAAACACTTCAAAGGCCATATACACAACCTTAAAATGACCCTCTGAAGCTGTTACCACCATTGATTTCCTCAAAAAATCAAAGGATCAAAAAGTCAACTTCCACACTACTCAAGTTTGACCTTTATGCATCTTTCATGCCAAATCACTACCTCTCACCATTCCTACCATTCTAACACTTCAAACACCTCACATTATTGATGTTATAGATGTTCAAAGCCTCAAACTACAGCTAGAATCTCATTTCCTCAAACTGACCACAAAATTGCATTTTCTTCAAAAAGGAGGCAAATCCACCAAACTTGATCAAAAGGAAGAGCCTCTGGTTTTCCTTTGCTGTTAGCTTGCACAAGAAGAAACTACAAGAGGTATGTCTTGATGAAACCTTTCCATGTTTGGATCTATTACATGTATGTTTTGCTATAGTGTTCTTTTTTTGTTTGGCATGTGCATTGTTATGGTTTTGAATCCACAATCTTGTGGTAGGGCTGTTCTGATTTGTTTCTGTTTTAAACTGATTTTGTGACCCTTGAAGTTAAGAACTTTTAACCATACTGTCTTGAGGGTGTTGTTAGACTTGTGATATCTGTTTGAGATCTAGGCTTAGGCATAACAATTGAAACAGGTTTGCTTTGTTGTTTTTAAGGTTGAAGGCCAGTTCATTTTTCAGGTACAATATGGTTGTGATGCCAAGACCTGTGACTGTCATAATTCTAAGATAGTTGGACTTTTGAGTTTCAGTTGCCATTGACTGTTTGAAGCTTTGAGTTGTGGGAGAATTTCATAATTTGCTGCTACTTGTAGGTTTGGTTGGGATTTAGCTAGGCACTATACTGCTATTTTAAACCTTAATCAATAGAGTAGCTTTAGGACATTTTGGCACAATTGAATTTGATTACAAATATGGATTTATGTTATGGAACTTAAACTTGGTTTGTGATGTGAAATTGATAACAAGTTTGTGGCTGGTGGTTTGAGTTTAGCTTGAAATACCACTATGGCCTTGGCTTTTTGAGGTGTTGTAGGCCTGATGGTTTCAGTCCAGCAGGTGGTTAGATGCTTAGGCTGTTTTGCTTAGAAATATCAAGTTGAACCATGCCTATTAAATCCATACTAGTTTGTGATGAGAATCCTGGCTGCTGAAGTTCATATCAGTTTGTGGCCCAATTGGAGCATTCCATCATGAGCATGTTTTGACAAGTGGAGTTTCAACTTGTATGCAGTAGGATATATTTGAGTTTTGCAGTGGCATGAGGGTCATTAAGGAATGTTGGTGGAGATACCAAGCAACATACTGCTGTTTTTGGGATTGGTTTGGCTGAGCACTATCCTGATACTTAAAACCTTAATCCAATGGGTATAGCCTTAGGACAGTTTGCATAGTTGTGATTTTGATGACAGTTGGATTTATGTTATTGAACTGAAGCTTGCATTGTGAGGGTTGTTTGTGTGTTTGTTTTCAAACCAATTTCTTGAGTCCTTATGATTAAGAGCTTCTAACTGTACTGTTTTCAAATAGGATGTTGGATAACTTAGAGCAATATGTGGGTGGGCTGTTGCTTTGTAAATGATGTTGTGCCTTATTTTGGAATAAGTGAAGTGTTGTTGGCATTGTTATGTCCAGTTAGTATCATTTAGCACCAAATCTGTTTTAACTTAGAAAAACTGTCAACATGTTTGTTTTGGATTTGTTTTGATGTTTGGATTGCTGTTAGAATGCACACTGTTTAATGGTAACACCCTCAAAGTGGTGACATCAGGCTGCAGGCTTTAGGTTTAGATTGATGATGTTGTGGACTGTCATAGCAGGCCTGTGCATTTTGTATTTAGCTGTATGTTTTGGTTTGGCATGAGGTTTGATAACCTCTGGTGCAATCAAGCTCAACTTATGTGATGAGTTCTTAATAGTTGTAGTTGGGATCATTGAGCATTGTATTGTCATTAGGTCACTGGTTTTAGCATTGTTTGGATGCCAAGTCTTTTTCAAGCATCATTCCACCATTTGCATTTTAAAATCCATATTGTGTTTCTATTTGAAAAGCTGAACTGTTCCCTTAAATTCATCATGACTTTGGCATTTTAAACATGAGCAGCTAGTGTTGGTTTTGAAATCATTCATTTTAACCATTGCATCTTGACACATGCCCACATCATGTTCATTCACAACTCACATGCCATGATTCTGCCCTATTGATTTTTGAATAGCTTTCTCTATTGAAACTCATTTGATAATGCATTTATAACATGTGCAGACCATTAAGCAACTCTAATTGCATCAGCTTTAAGCCTTGATCTTCAAAACGGGTTTCAAAACTCCATTTTCATGAGCATTCGTGTTTTTATGTGTGCATGTTATTTTGAAAAATAATTGACACCATCATATTCCTCGTGAAAAATCAAGCAATTTTGACTTTTATTTTACTCAATTTGGATATGTTTTGAAGAAGATATGAATCAAACCGTTTTTGGTTTTTCACTTGGTTTTGTTCTTACCCAGAAAATAGTACACATTGAAAGCTTATCTTTATTTTGGGGTGGCTTAAACATTGGATGTATAGCCACCCCAGTGGTAGACACTTTCACCTAAAGCGCGCCTTTCACCATTAAGACCTGGGTTCGATCCACAGTTGAGATCAACCCTTTTGGTTTTTTTCTTATTTTTCGCTTGTTAAATAATTTTCTTCTTTTCCTTCTTCCCTTTATCACACGCGCTCATATGGCCCAGTGGCTAGGTATTGCTGCTTGCTTGCCAAAAGGTCAGGGGTTCAAACCCCACCTTGCCCATTTGATCTTTTATTTATTTGTGTTTATCTTCTTTAAATTTCATATTTTTATAACTTGTGCATCTTTTATTATTTTTCGTCCATTCTTTTTGTGATGTGTTCATTTTAATGTCTATTTTCATTTGATGAATTAAATCTCATGTGGTTCATAATTTCACTTCCTTTTGTCTACTTGGAAGTTGTGTACTTTTTCAAAGTCGTTTCCTTGCATCTTGATGATCTTATTTTTATACCCTGCCTGTTTATCTTATGAAATTGGTTGATGCTTATTTCCCTTGTGTTAGATAACATGCTAGAGTTTAATCTACTTTGAGTGTCACCATAATCCCTGATGTTTCCTCCTAAATTATGAGGTTAAACTAATCTGCTTGTACATAGCTGCTAACTTCCTTTTACATTAACACCTTAGGGCCTGAGTCGTCGTACTCACATTTACCGTCCCGCCGCGGACATCCTTTAACCTTTATCCTAGCCTTAGGATTTGTGTCTCCGTACTCACTCTTCCTGTCCCGCCGTGGACAATTTTCTTTCATCCTAGCCTTAGGATTAGAGTCGCCGTACTCATGTTTACCGTCCCGCCGTGGACATTCTCTCACAACAATCTTAACTTAGGAGAGGAGCCGCCGCACTCCCTGTAAGTACTTCCTTATGAATACTTACATCCCTTTGGAACCTTGACCACAGTCAAGAATTCCTCATCCCTAGATAGGGAACTACGATCGCTCTGATTTCTCGATGAGAATACGTAGGCACAAGATGTGACGTCTTAGCGAGCTCACTAACAACTAACTTCCTATTTACCTTTACAATTTAAGTTTGGAGTAGCCGTACTCTATTTAGTAGTCCCGCCGTGGACATTTCCCTGTTTATCTTTACAACTTAGGCTTGGAGTCGCCGTACTCACTATTAGCGTCCCGCCGTGGACATCCGTTATCACAACAATTTTAACGTAGACTTGGAGTCGCCGCACTCTGTGTAAGTATATCCCTATGAATGCTTACGTCCCCATGGAACCTTGACCCCAGTCATGAATTCCTCATCCCTAGATAGGGGAACTACGATTGCTCTGATTCTATTCCCGTCAGGATACGTAGGCACGAGATGCGATGTCTTCGCGAGCAAAACCTTGTACATACCCTTTACTCTTTAGATTCTTACCTTAGCACTTTTTCCCTTTAGCAAGTAACTTTAGCAAACACAAATATTTAACAAGAGGTTCCTGTAGAGTATTACAGATGCCTAGGATGCTAACACCTTCCCTAGGTATAACCAACCCCCGAACCTTTCAATCTCTCTTTGCTTAGCTTTAGGCCTTGTCTTTTTGCTTTGCTTTTCATAGGTTTTTATTTCTTTAAACCTTTCCTTTTTTGGATAAATTAAAGTCCGGTTGTAAATGAATTAAGATTCAAGTTAATCAATAGCTTGGTATCCAGATTTCATCGCAACAGTTATGATGGAAAATTTTTGAGGGGTATGATGCAAGGGAACTTGTTTGAAAACCCTTGGAATGCCCCATTGTAAACCAATAGACTACCCACTCGAGAAGAAAGATACTTGTTATGTGAACCTCTGACTCAGTGACCTTTAATCCATGTGCTTTTAGCTTGTTCCGTAGCATGCATTCATAACATTATATAACATAAGAATCTATGTGTCATTTTGCATATCATTCTCCAACCAAAATTACAAAGACCTCACCCATCCTCTATCTATAACCTGCAGTTGATTTCCCGACACTCATATTGAACTTGTGGTAGCTGCAAAGCATTTGAAGCAAGAGGAACATAAACGACTTGAAAGGCCAGTTAGACAAAGTAAGTTGGAAGTTGTGGTAGCTATGTCAGAGAACAACCTTTAGCATGTTATGATGGAGAATGTTGAGCTTTCACTAGGATTTACTATGACGACCAACTCGTTATTCGATCTTCTGCCTAACAATAATCCTCCACAAGTAAATGTTCCTACTCAATCCCAGAGTGTGCCATTGACTAATCCCATTAAAGAAAAGTTGTGTTCCCTTGAGGAGAAATTACAAGCTATGGAGCACATGACACGTCTAGAATTGATGCAATTGACATGTGCCTAGTGCCAAATTTGGTAATCCCTCCAAAACTTAGAGTACCTAACTTTGAGAAATACACGGGTTTCAGTTGTCCAAAGCGTCATTCGGTGATGCTATGTTGAAGAATGACTTCCTTTACCCACGACAACTAGTTGGTGATTCATTGCTTTCAAAACAGTTTGAGTGAGGGATCATTGGGTTGGTACATGGATTTAGAAAGAAGTTGTATCCAGTCATGAAGGGTCATAACCATCGCTTTTCTAAAGCATTACCATTACAATTTGGACATGGCTTCTAGTCGCACGCATTTGCAAAGCCTATCTCAGAAGAGTAGTGAATCTTTCAAGGAGTATGCATAGCTGTGGAGAGAATTGGCATCTAGAGTCTAACCACCACTTTTAGACAGAGAGTTAGTCGGCATGTTCGTAGTTACCTTGTAGAGCCCGTACTTTGAAAGGATGGTTGGAATTACCTCATTTGATTTCTCTGACTTGGTGAAAGTTTGAGAACATATCGAGAGTGGCCTCAAGAGCAGAAAAATTCAAGACGCCTCGAGCAATCAAGCTTACAAAACTGAATCCCTCAGTAATTCCCAAGAGGAAGAAGAGAATGAAACCAATGCAGTCCTGGAAAATGTCAAGTATTCTCATGGTTTTCCAACAAGATCTTTTGGTCCCTCATCTTCTCAGCAATCATCATTTCCAGTGCCATGCCATCCTTATAGGCAACCAACCCCGCCTAGAGCACCATACCAGAAACCATAGATCGCTCTTCATGAAAATAAACATGCCCATGGCCAGGGATATCAGAATCAGCGTCAGAGGCAGCATAGGCCTCACAATAACTTGGAAAGAAGGAATGCTCATCTCCATCCAGTTCCCATGTCATACAGTTAACTCTTGCCACAAATGATTCAAAGCTCGTTGGTAGAGCCCAAGTCTCTCAAGCCGTTTCCAAAACCATATCCGCCTGGGTACGACCCCGATATACAGTATGGATATCATGGAGGATCAATGGGACACTCAACTGAAGATTTCAAAGCTTTCCAAGCCAAAGTACAATAGTTAATTAACAAAGGTTACATATCCTTTCTAGAAGGAAGCTTGGTTGTGCACGTCAACTACTCGCCCGAATGAGTTCGAAGAATTCAAGGGTCATCTATTAAATCCAGTTGTTCAAACAGGAAGACATCCTCAGAACTGGCAATCATTAGATCAACTTTTATCATCGCATTTATAGTTTCTTTCGTGTTAATTGCTACTTGTTTTTAAACATTATTGATTTAAATGGTAATATTAATGAAGTGATCATGCATTTTATAAATTAATTATGTCACATTTTCTCATTTTTCCTCTCTTATATCAACAAAAATATATATATATATATATATATATATATATATATATATATATATATATATATATATATATATATATATATACATATACCTCTCGTCCACTTTCTTTATCAAATTGTTGTTTTAGCAAAGATTGGAGGGAGGATGACGAAAATGAAATACCCATAACTGTTGTTGGTATGCTTTCAGATAAAATCCTGCTGATAATGTATAGACATTATTTCAAATCTCAAACACTAAAGAGATAAGGAGTTAGTCCCTAGTTAACCACTTCGAGCCCGAGAAGTATGAATTTTCTTTCAAATTTCCAAACTCTTACGCTTAACATGGGGCATGGGTAGTTGTTTAGTTAACTTGACTACACATTCGAATTTCCAGATGAAACATCCCATTTGAGGGTCAACCACATGCTATTCTTCGTACACATTCTGACGTGTCAATGGAACCATGTGAATTCAAAAGCTATGGCGGTTTTTCTTCAATGACCAATGACTTGGCAGTCACAGCCTTTTAGCAAAACAAAAAGAAAAAGAAAAAAGCCCACTAAGTCGAACCCCTAAAGAGGAGACTTAGGAAAAATTAAGACAATCCCAATGGACTCGAAAAGAAAAAAATCAGTCCAGGAAAAAGTTAGAGATCAAAAGAAAATCAAAAGAGGTCCTCAAATCCTCAAGCAAGAAAAACAAGGTTCAACGATCACCATGTCAAAAATCAAAGAGTCGCTGACATCATAAGGTGACTGCCATTTCAAGCAAATCTTGAATCTTCATTTTCACCCTTACACCGTCAAACACTAGATGTGTGTGTCAATTTAACTGAATGTAGGACTGGAGTACATCATGAAGCAGGGGTGGGTTAAAATCAAATTTTGAGCCTTATATCCTTTGATTTTATAACCATGACCAAGACCATATTACAATCCTTAAAAGACCTAATTGAAGCAGGGTTTATTCTGAAAGCATACTACAACAAGGTTGCATGGACTGACTCCTACATATTTATTAATCATATTCTTGCTTTATCTTTCACAATAGCTAAACCAGTACTACGTTATAACTAATGGTCTATTCGTCGCGCACTGCCACATCATTCCAATTAATGACTATTTTTCAAAACTTGCATGAGTATCGCATTAAAATTACCATTTATAAACAAATGATGTTAATTGAAAGTCAGTAATTAACATCGAGGAAATTCCAACAAGAAGCAATTGAATTGGACTAGATCATTAAGCAAAGTTGATGAGAATCAAGTGTACCTTGTAGTTCTATGGATCTGGGGTATTGACATCCAATGAGTATAGAATCAGTCAGTCTAAGGTAGGTCCTCAAGCATTAGTTGATTATAGGGGAAATCATTCAAGAATCGGTTGATTAGAAGTGAATCATCTCAAGACTCCATCCACCAGGGGCAAGCCACCCAGAGGTTCTTTTGATTAAGTGCAAGGCCATCCAACGCTCAATCAACATAAGTTAAGTCGCTTCAACCCTCATTCTGTGGCAAGCTTCCTCAAAATAACATCAAAGTCAACCACTCCAAGATCTAATTAATCAAGAATGGATCCTTTCATGACTCAAAATTTTGGGGCAAGCCATCTCGAGGTCATCTCATGATACAACTGCTTTTAAACTTCCATTCAAGGAAAATTCTTCAAAAGACCCACTACACTGGGGCAAGGTGAACTACACTAGGGCAAGACCTCTCCAAGCTTTCAAGCTTCTCAAGCAAATTCTATTTCGTCAACAAATTTTGACTTCAAGACGAATGTCGGGAAATCATGCCATTATCCCACCTGACCAAATCACCCTTCACAAACCAGAAGCCTTGCTACAAAAGACCTTCCACCCATTTCTTGGAAACCTTCATATCATTGCATAAATCATCCTCATGCATTAGTCGTGTCGCTTCACTCATATATAAAGCCATACATATCATCTCATTCATCGGGCATAACCATATAACATGAATCTAACATCAAAAAGCCTTGTAACCCAAATCACTTCAAAACTAGTTCCCGTATGGCAAATCACCTTAAAATACCAGTCACGTCTGGAAGATAGCTTTTAAACCAATTCTCGTCTGGTCACCATATTCTTTATCCTACCTCTAACACTCCAGTTCTCGTTTGGTAGTCAATTTTCTTTTTAACTCTAGTTCTCGTCTGACAAACCCTTTAGGAGTCAGTTCCCACCTGACAATTTAACCTTTTGCCACTATTCTCGTTCGGTATTTTACCCTTTAAAACCAGATCTCGTCTGTAGATTCACCTTCAAATTTCACTTATAAAGAATAAAATCCCTAAAAATCCAATTACCAACAATCTGGTCACACGCCTAACCAAAGCCCAACCATACTTTGCACAATCATAACCCTTGGATCACATATCTTCATATCCCCATCATCCTGAGCCTACATCGACATTTTGCATGCATAATCATCATTACATTGCATCAAATAAAATGCATAGCATTTTCATTTGATATGTACCATTACGCCATAGAAATATTCAAACATGCATACAAAGCATCAACCACATTTGTTACCCTACACAAATCCTAAATCAACTCTTCCATCTTGACAATAATATATCTCCATAGAGAATGTTGAGCCCATTCCCCAGCGGGTCTTTCAACCAATCCCCAAGGACATAGATCTGTCGAGCTTGTCCTCTGCTTACCCTTTGTTTCCCCAATAGAGTCATCTTTCTGTTTATAGTTTCTCAGTTATAGATTTGTTGATCCTACTTCCTATTTATAGATTCGTTGATCTTAATATATTTTATTTTTCCTAGGTAGTAGATCTGTTGATCTTACTTCCTATTCCCTAAATTTTGAGTCGTAAATCCATTGATCTTACTTCTCTTCATCTCTTGGGTTGTAGATTTGTTGATCCTACTTCCTTTCCATAATCTGTTAATTTTTCCTTTGAGTTGCATATCCGTTGATATTGTTTTTCTTTATTTTGTGGGTTATAGACCCGTTGATCTTATTCCCTGTTTGTAGATCCATTAATCTCATCGTACCATCCTTTGGATTATAGATCTGTTAATCCTACTTCCTTTCCATATATCCATTGATCTTTCTTTCGAGTTGTAAATCTGTTGATGTTGTCTCTCTCTCTATTTTATGGGGCATAGATCTGTTGATCCTGCTTCCCTTTCATAGATCCTTTGATCTTTCTTTTGAGTCGTAAATCCATTGATCTTACTTCTCTCCATCTTCCGGGTGTAGATCTGTTGATCCTACCTCCTTTCCATAGGTATGTTGATCTTTCTTGAGTCACAAACCCATTGATATTGTTTCTCTTTGTTTTTGGGTTGTAGATCCGTTGATCCTACTTCTTATTCATAGATCCATTAATTTTTCCTTTGAGTCACAAATCTGTTGATATTGTTTCTCTTTGTTTTTAGGTTGTAGATCTGTTGATCTTACTTCTTATTCATAGATCCGTTGATCTTTTCTTTTAAGTCATAAATCCGTTGATGTTGCTTCTCTCCACCTTTTAAGTTGTAGATCCATTGATCCTACTTCCTTTCCATAGATTCGTTGATCTTTCTTTTAAGTTATAAATCCGTTGATGTTACTTGTCTCCGTCTTATGGGTTATAAATATGTTGATCTTACTTCCTATTCATAGATCCGTTGATTTTTTCTTTGGAGATGTATATTCGTTGATATTACATCTTTCCACCCTTGGATTGTAGATCAGTTGAACCTACTTCCTATTCATAGATCTGTTGATCATTCTTTGGGTTAGAAATTCGCTGATATTGTTTCTCTTTGTTTTGTGGGTTGTAGATCCGTTGATATCACTTCCTATCCATAGATCTTTTGATCTTGCCTTATCTTTCACTATTTCTATTACCCCATTACCGGTTACCTTTGTTTAACCTTTTCGCCAAACATAGAGAATCTTTCATGCATTCGTAATATTGCATTTCAAGCATATTATAGCATATCACCCATTTGCATTTCAAGCATATCATAGCATATCACCCATTTGCATTTCAAGCATATCATTGCAACTTTCTCATTTTTTTCCAATCGGTCAAAATTCTAGGTATTCTAGTATTTAATCCTCTTCTACCTCGAATGTATGAAAAGTTGTTGCTATTTATACCTTCAGGTCCAAGAAGATTAAATAGGGGCAGCTCTCATACCCCAAATTTTGACCAGGCATTTTTAAACTTGCATTCATTTGACTTTATTTTCATCTTTGCATCACCTGTATAGTATAACCTGCATTTCATTAGGCTCTTAAGACATGAGATTAGAGGTTTTTTGTTGATCTGGATTTCCATTATTCAAAGGTTATTTCATTTGGTTATTGTACTCAAGGTTGAAGCAAGGTATTAGTTTTTCATCTTCAAGAATATCTTTTATCAGAGGTTTACCAAAGCACAATGTTAGTTTCTCTAAGTTTTCTTAAGGGTATCAGATGTTTGGAGTTTCATCAGTGGCCTAACTGGGAGGACTTTGATTTAAGGTGGCATTCATTTGAGATTCATTTGAGTGCTTTATATTTGAATATCATCAAATTAGGGTTTTGTGTCAATTCAGATTGTCTATTGAAGTCAAGTTAAACATCCATCAAAGATCAAGGCAGTTGGTACATTTCAAGTTGTTTACAAGTACTCTTTGTGTGGTTCAGGTTCTCGTTATTGGTCTGAGGATTCATCAGGTTTTTCGTTCAATCAAGATCATTTTGAGATGAATTTAAGGTTGAAATGTCATTTAGGATTAGTGGCATTCGGGTTCAATTGTCGAGGTTTTAGGTGTTGTTCAAGTGTGGAGGCGTATTACAAAACCCATATCCACTTTCCTAACCCATTTCTAAATCATTTTTGTTCTTTTTAACCATTTCTAAACATTCATTTTCCATTTTCATACCCATTTTTTTTACTTTTTCTAATACAAACCATTATCCATTCCTTTAAACCAAGTATCCAATTTCCAATTCCATTTATCCATATCCATTTCAAAATCCATTTAAAAATCCACTTAAAACTAATCATTTAAGGTATGATTCCTTTTGACGAAGTTTTAAAGTCCATTTTTAAAATCCATTTTTGACCATTTTGTTATCCACATCCATTCCAAAGATCCATACTAAATTCAACATCCGATTCCACAATTACAATTAAAGCCCATCATTCATTTTATTACACCAAAAATTCAAAAAAATAATAATACTTTATTTTACGCTACAGCCTGTACATGAACTGCAGCAACATACAAAAATTGCAACATTCCAAACCAAAACCTGTTACCACATTCCAAACCAAAACACGTTAGTTGATACAATAAAATAAAACCTCTGCGCATATGCTACAACCCAACCTGCTCCACCTTCCTGCGACCTCCAACAACACAAGCAACAATGATGTCTGCTACATGCCAAATTATGCAGCATATACCAAGACGAATTTCTGCAACACCTCCACAACATTCCAAGAATCCTGTAGTGAAAGGGACCAAGCAAGAACAAAAAATTCAAAGTGGAGAAACAAGTTTTGGAATATACATAAAAAAGGAGAGGAAAAAAGACAATTTTGATATTACAAAACAATCACCTTGAGGCACAAAAAGAGACCTTCTGCTAATCTCCTCTCCATTTCCACACCCCTTCAATTTTTCTCCATTTTTTTTCACTACAAATCAGTTCCACTACCACAAGAAATTCAGCTCCTTACAACCACCTTCTACACTCTCAAACCACTCAAATTCTGTTATTATCCACTCACACATGGATCAGCCATCCTCAGCAATGTTCATGCACCTCACTAACAACTAACTGAGCCTTTTCTCTCACCCCAGTGCGGTCGAGACCTTTTCTTACCCGTAGTCTCACAAACTACTGATGCTCTGATTCCTCATTCCTGTTGAGAATAGGTAGGCATAAGGGGCCCAATCCTTGACGAGCAACCTTCCCATTTTTTACGGTAGTCCTCTAAACTACGATTCCTCTAACTTTCCCGTTGCACAAGGGAATACGTAGGCACAAGATTGTGAGATCCTGGCGAGCCCCCTTTTGTCTTAGCTTCCTTTTCATTTCTACATTCCCTTAGCAAATTAAGCTTTAGATATACACACCCTTTGATTAGAACAACAAGAGTGGATCTCGTTGAGTAAAACGGATGTGAGGGGTGCTAATACCTTCCTCTTTCATAATCGACTCCCGAACCTTGAATTTGGTTGTGATGACCATGTTCTTTCCCTTATGAGGTTTTCTCTATGTTTTCTTTTCCTTGTTGGGTTAAATAAAGTTCAACAGCGACTCTGTGTCTTCGTCAATATTTTTTCGCGTAGCGACAAGATGGACGTGATATGAAATTTGAAAGAGGGAAAATGAGGATGTAAGCAGTAAAAAATCAGTGACACGTGTCAATCATGGAAAGGTTTAGAATGTGAATTAATTGGTCCATTTGTTAATTACATATTAGTCCTTAATATAGTGTAAATTTTTTGAACAAATAAGGTAAACTAGAAAAAGTGGTAGTAGTTTATTTTCTTAGTTATATAGTTAATTTGGTCACTCTTTCCATTCTTGAATCTATCTTTTAGTTCTTCTCAAAATTGGAGAGAAACAAAAAAAGGTGTAGGGCCCACCATTTTGTAGTCTCTCTTATTTACTTTTAACCAATCAGGAGAAAAAGAGCATTCTCTTCAACTTCTCTATTTACTAACTCTCTCTTTCTTATTTCTCTAAAACCAAACAAAGGCTAAGAGTATAAGACGAAGCAAAACAAAGTTGTTTTGGAGTAAAAGTATTTTTTCAATTCACAACTTCTCTCTCTCTCTCTCTCTCTCTCTCTCTCTCTCTCTCTCTCTCTCTCTCTCTCTCTCTCTCTCTCTCTCTCATTTACACTTTTCAATTTCACATTTTTCTTGGGAATTTCTTTCCCCACCTCTACCGGTTCTCCCAAACCCTTGGCAAAAAGTAAAAAATGCCCCCTATTTTCAGAGATGCCTCTCCGAACGCACCGTTACTACACAAAAAAAGCGCAAATCATTGGGCTTTCCTTACTTTGCCAAAATTTAATTCGGAGACACATCGCCGTGTTTGTTTTATGGTTTGTCCGCTGATGCATCTCCGGATTAACCTTTATTTTCAAATTTAGGTGTTTCTTTAGAGATACATCTCCGAATGCGTTTAATTTATATATAACACGCCCGGACATACCCTATTCTCCTTCTTCATTCTCTCTAACTTTTATAAACCTCCATTGGATCTCGTGAGCAACTTTTTTCCAGTTAATTTTTCAAGGAACACCATTGCTTAAACTTCAATAGTACCAACCCTAACTCACTTCATACCATATTCAACATTTTTTCATCCTCATCGACACTTTTCTGAGTAAGTTTCTCATTTAACTTTTTTTAAATTTTTTATTAATGTATTAAGTAAAATAGTTGGTTTTAAATGCATTAGGTGGTGAAGGTAAGAAAAACACTTAGAGGGGGGTTGAATAAGGGTTTTAAAAGCAACTAAGTAGATACAAAAATAACACAGTATTTTTATCCTGGTTCGTTTGAACTCAAACTAATCCAGTCCACCCTACCCAGGTGATTTTCCTTTCTCAACAAGGACTTAATCCACTATATCAAACTTGATTACAGTGTAAACCACTAAGACAACTGTCTTAGTCTTCTCAAGAAAATCTGACCACAACTTGGTCTTCTCAAGGAAATCTTTTACAAAGATAAACTAACAATTTGTGTTTACAGTTTTGCTTCTAACAAGCTATATCACAACAGTGATGTTTACACAAGATTAAGAATAAATATGAAAATTGTTAATCTTTGAAGAATATTTGAATGAGAGTTTGTAAGTTGGTTTTCTTTCAAGTAATTCGTCAATATTTGTCAACATTGGAAAGATGCTGAAGCTTTTTTAAATACTACTTCAAGTCTTTATCTCAAAGACTGTGCATTGTTGTACGTTCTGCTGCCTCTGTTGCCTTTTTGTCCTCTATTGACTTTTCCTTTCCAGGAAGAGGAATGTTCAGACATGTGCTTTGTGTCTGAATTCATGTGTCATGCATAAAAGAGGAATAGTGCCGTTGGAGCAGACGTTGGGATTAGCAACGGATCTTTTCTTTGAGCTGGCATTTTTTCAACTGAATAAACTAACATCAGATCCTCTGATATAGTTCCTTGTTCTTCAGATCAGAGTCTTGAAGCAATAGTGCTTTAAGCGTGAATGTTACAATCAGCGCAGAGTTGAATATCAGAGCCTTTGTACTTGCAGCGTGAAGTACTTCCAGAGTCTTCTGAAACAATGTTGTATGCTCTTTAACTCAAATTCTTCTTAGCTTCACTCAGAGTCATCTATAGTAGATCAGAGTCTCTTCAAGCAGCGCTCAGAGTCTTCTGAAATGTTGCTTCTGACGCTCAGAGTCTTAACGTTCTTTTCACTTGCAGATGTAATTTTTGCTTCCAGATGAATATATAATTTAAGATCTGAAACAAAAATACTTAAACAAAATTAGAGTATATATTTCCTTAGTGCAAAATTTCATTTATGTTATCATCAAAACCATGAGATATATTAAACACCAATCTGTGCTCTAACAATCTCCCCCTTTTTTATGATGACAAAAACATAAGAATTTTTGTTCAATAATAAGAAAAAAATATAACTCCCCCTGAGATTGTGAATCTCCCCCTGAATTGAATACCATAAGAAAAATAAATACTTCCCTTTTTGATTGAGTATTCTTTTCAGACTCAGAGCCTTGTTTGGCTTTTCAGAATCAGAGCCTAGTTTATTCTTTTCAGAATTAGAACCTGGTTTGTACTTTTCAGAATCAGAGCCTGGTTTGGATCCTGATTTAGATCAGAGCCTGATTTAGGAGCTTTCAGAGTAACTTTTATGAATTAAGTCAGATGCAACGTTATAGTTCTGAAAGACTAAAATTCAATGTTAGTTATAATTTATTATGTCTGAATCCCATTCTGGTAACTGTTTATTTGAACAATTATAATTTCCATTTTCTCCCCCTTTTTGTCATATCAAAAAGAAAAAAAACTTTTTAAGACACAAAAGAATAACAGAGAAAAACGAACATGATAAAACAGATAGAAACAGAAACCAAACAGATACATTGATAATCAAAATATTCAGAGGATAACAAACATAAGCAGAACAAACATAATATGCACAAACAACAGAAAAACAACTAAGTTTGACGAGAGGCTATCATCTTCAGAAGGTTTGTGATCTCAGAAGTAGATTCTTCTTGTCTAGCCATCCATGTCTTGATTTCATCTGTTGTCTGTTCTTACTTAATCATCCAAGATCTGATCCCTGTGTTGCTGGCTTCAAGCTTAGCAAACTTTTGTTCAAGATCTGGATTCTCTTTCTTGACTTCAGAAGTTGCAGGAGCAGATTCAGACGCAGTCTTAATAACCATAGCAGAGGCATTCTCTTGAATCACTAAGTCAGAAGCTTGATTTAGGATCATCAGAGCAGACTGATTTGACACAAGAGTTTCTTTAGTAACAACCGCTTCTGGAGGTGCATCTTCAGACTTAGGTTCTTCAGCAGGTGCATAGTCCAGAGGAAGAATTGGAGATCTACTCATATTCAGAAGAGTTTGTCTGATAACTTCAGTAAATCTCACCTTTGCATCATCAGAGCAAATGGTGTGAAGGTTTGCAGCTATAGAATTAAATCTTGAAATGAATTTGTTCCAAGTGGCTTTAGAAGCATCTGGATTCACACTAGACAAGCACTCCTTCTTGACAGTAGATAGCCACATGTTTAATTCCTTTTTGAAACCATCAAATAAAGTACTAACATTCATTCTAGGTTTTGGTTTCAGAAAGTTTTCTAGAGAGGGTGTTTTGGTGGTTTTAGATGAGGAGGGTATGGAAAAAGAAGGAATGATGAAAAGAGGACGAGGATATGGTGTAGAAGGTTTAGTAACAGTCTTTGGTTTATCAGAAGGAATGATATCAGAAGGCATAGGACAAAATGGAACAAAAGCTGATGTAGGTTTTGGAGTTGATTGAGAAAGGATAGGTTCAGATGAAATGGATACACCCGGTTGCTTTGGTTCATAACCACAGAGTGAAGGGGTGAGTTTACTTCTGGAGGTAAATCAGATTCAGTAGAATCAGATGATGCAGAAGAGTGACAAGATGTTGAAGAAACGTCAAACAAAATTTTTAAGGGTTGTACATCAAGAACATCAAAATCAGGTATAAATGATTCAGAAGTTTTAGGTTGTTTTGGTTGAGGATCAGATGGAATGGGTTCTTTTTGTTGTTGTTCAGAAGATTGTTTTGGTTTAGGTGTAGAAGGAATGGTTTGAGATGTTTCTGGTTCAGAGGGAATGGTTTCAGATACATGAGGAGGAGAAGGTGAGGATATAGGTTCATAGATAGGGGGATCAGATGTTAGTACCTCTTTGACAGTTTCTAAGATGGAATCTAAACTAGCAGCAGGACAATTACCTTTTTGCTTCCTGACCCTCTTTGGTTTAACAGAAGCTACCTCGCCAGAAGCTTTCCTTTTTGGTTTAGAAGATCCTTCTTCTGATACTTTCCTTTTCTTCCTGTGTCTGTCCCCATAAAAGTCTGGTTCAGGTTCGCCTGCTTTCTGAATCAGATGTTCTGGTAGAGGAGTTTCATCTGATAGACAAGTTGCTATATATTCCAGAATAATTTCCCTTGGTTCATTAGCATAAAACAGAGGAAAATCATCTACTGGTATCCTTCTCTTGCTGACCTCTTCAGAGTTGATCTATTTTGGTGCAGAAGTGAGTTCTTCTACAACCTTCATCCTCTAAAGACTTTTCCCATTCAGAGGTTTGCCAACCACTGAAGTTAATTCACCCTTCATTCCTGCTTCTATCAGATGTCCAACAAAACCATTCTCAGTCAGAATATCTGAAATGATTCTTCTCATTGGTATCTAATTTCTCATCTTCTGATGTTTAGTTCTGACTTCTTCTCTTGATTGTTTCACGTGAGTCCACAGATGATTGAAAAGCAGATAAGGCAGATCCACTTTTGTGCTTTGACTCAGACAGTACATGAAGTACATCTGATCAGTGTTGACATAATCAGGAGAGTTTGAAGACTTCCTGTGATGAATGCATCCCATAAAGATCTTATCCCAGATCCTGTAGTTTGGCTTCAGATCTTTCACTTTGTTAGAAGCTTCTCCAGATGAGCAAACTTCACTGTAAACCTCTGTCATATCAATACGCCCAGCTGGCAGATTTGTAACTCCATCAGTTTCTTCATAACCAATAAGCTTCTTGATTAAATCCTCGGTTATGATAATTTCCTTCTCCAGAACTCATGAAACAATAAACTTAGGGTAAGTAGTGGCATGAATCCAAAATTATTTCACTAAGCATGGATACACTGGTCCCATCAGTCTATCAAAGAACTTTGTCCAACTTTAAGCATCAACAATGGGACGAAGATCAAACCCATTTTCTGCAATAGATTCAAAATTCACTATAGATTCACACAAAACTTCAAGTCTGTCAACCGGTGTGAGGAGGGTTCTAACTGGTTCTTTGAAAGCAACAGTACCCAGATTTGCAGAAGAGATAGCAGCCATTGTTGATTGAAGTTGTTAAGATGTTGATGAAGAGGTTGTCATTGATGAAGTAGAGAGGGGTTTAGGTTTTCGTTTGAGATTTGGGTTTTGAGAAGAAGATGAAATAATGCAATAAGCATAAATGCATAAGAGAGTGAACGAAGGTGAAAAGTGTGAGAAGTGAAGTGTTGTGGAATTTATAGAGAAAGTTAGGGCACACAAGAGTCACACATTCAGCATTTAGCATTTAATTAAACATTAAATCACATCAAACATAATCATGACAAGAAAAGCATTTAAGGATACTGACAATGCGTGGGGGGAAAACGAGAATTAAAATTAATTCAAACAGTACCTCTGAACGGCGTTTCAGTGCTGGACACTCAATCGTTTCAGATTCAGATGACACGTGTTTGGCTTGCATGTGCTTCTGAAACTCTTTGAGAAATGAAACGTTAGCCAACGTTCAGATACTCTGAGGCTTGTCAGTTCAGATTTGCACACAATAAAATAAAGAATAAACAATAAATAAATAAATGAAATACTTCAGAGTTAAAACATTTTCCATCTGAGGAAATTTGCTTCTGATAAATATTTTATTCTGGACAGAAATCCATACTTATATTTTTCAGAATAAATTTAAATCTATCTTCAGCAAGGGGTTTTATAAAGATATCATCCCATTGATGATCTGTATCAACAAAGTTTAAACTTATAATTCCCTTCTAAACATAGTCTCTGATGAAATGATGTTTTATTTCTATATGCTTTGCCTTATAGTGTAAAATAGGGTTTTTAGACAAGCATATAGGTGAAGTATTATCACAGAAAATAGAAATGTTACTCTCATGAATCTGATGGTCTTCTAGTTGACTCTTCATCCAGAGCATCTGAGTGCTACAACCAGCAGCAACAATGTATTCTGCTTCTGTTGTTGAAAGCGCAATTGTGGGTTGCTTTTTGCTGAACCAAGAGATCAGATGACTTCCCAGAAACTGGCAGCTTCCAGAAGTACTCTTACGCTCTACTATGTCTCCAGCATAGTCAGCATCATAGAATCCAACTAATTTATAATCATCAGATTTTCTGTAACACAAACCCACGTTAGTAGTACCTTTCAGATACCTCAGAATCCTCTTAACAACTGTTAAGTGAGATTCTCTAGGATATGATTGGAATCTAGCACACAGACACACATTAAATAGAATATCAGGTCTAGAAGCAGTCAAATACAAAAGAGATCCAATCATACCTCTGTAAAGATTTTGATCTACCTTCTTACTTACCTCTTGTTTTCCAAGAGTGCTTGTAGGATGCATTGGAGTTTTAGCTGCCTTGCTTTCTGACATGTTGAATTTCTTTAGAAGCTCCTTCACATACTTAGTCTGATGTATGTAGGTGCCTTCTGGAGTTTGATTGACTTGGATTCCCAGAAAGAATCTGAGTTCTCCCATCATGCTCATCTCGAATTCTGCCTGCATAGACTGAGCAAACTCCTTTCCAAGCGTAATATTGGTAGTTCCAAATATAATATCATCAACATAAATCTGACAGACTAAAATGTCTTTCTTAATTGATTTATGGAATAGAGTAGTGTCCACTTTTCCTCTGATAAAGTTATTTTCCAGAAGGAAATTACTCAACTTCTCATACCAAACTCTGGGAGCTTGTTTTAAGCCATAGAGTGATTTCTTAAGTTTGAAAATGTGTTCTGGAAATTTTTCATTTTCAAAACCAGGAGGTTGATGAACATAAACTTCTTCTTCTATAAAACCATTTAAGAAGGCACTTTTAACATCCATCTGATACAGAGTGATGTTATTCTGTGCAGCAAAAGAAATAAGCAAGCAAATAGATTCTAACCTTGCCACAAGAGCATAAATCTCTGTGTAATCTATACCTTCTTGCTGACTGTATCCTTGAGCCACCAGTCTAGCCTTGTTTTTTATCACTTCTCCTTGCTCGTTCAGCTTGTTTCTGAAGACCCATTTAGTTCCAATGATGTTGAAACCTTGTGGTCTTGGAACCAGATCCCAAACGTCATTTCTGGTGAATTGATTAAGCTCTTCTTGCATAGCAAGTATCCAATCATTATCGTTCAGAGCCTCATCCACAGAAGTTGGTTCAATAATAGACACCAACCCAAACAGTAACGTTCCAGAAGATCTGAGAAATGACCTTGTTCTGATAGGGTCATCCTTCTTTCCAATTAGCATATCCTCTTGATGAGAGGCTTTGATTCTGGATGATCCTTTAACATTTGGTCCTTCAGAAATTGTCAAGCTATCCATCTAAGCAGTCAAGGGAGTAGCATCTGGTGTTGCTTCTGGTGCTTTTGCTTGAGCTTTATCTGCCTCTGAGTCTTCAGAGTCTGTGAGAAGCATTTCTCTATCTGCAGAAATTTCAAGCTGCTTTGGCTTTTGATTTCCAAGCTTATCATCAAATCTAACATGAATTGATTCCTCTAAAATATGTGTCTCAGTATTGTATACTCTGTAGCCTTTAGAGCGTTCAGAATATCCAAGCATGAAACACTTCTATAGTTCCAAAGCCTATTATCTTGCCCTTCTGGTTCCCTCCAAACTTCACGTCACCTCCAGATCTAAGCTCCAGGCTTTGGAACATAGACCTTCTTCCCGTCATGTGACGTGAGCAACCAGAGTCCAAGTACCAAGATTGGTGTTTCAACTTTGCTGCTAAGGATGTCTGCAACAAAAATAATTTTGTCCTTAGGTACCCATATTTTCTTAGGTCCTCTGGGGTTAATAGGTTTGAAATTCTTTCTGAATTTCTTTCCCTTATAAGCATCCTTGTTCTTCTGAGGTTTTGATTTATTAAACACAGGTTTGTTCAAATCAGAACGTGTGTGTTTAGTATCATTTAAATGACCAAATTTGAAATGAGTATATAGAGGATAATACTTTATGAACATTTTATCAACAGGCTTTGGATTTAAATCCTTCCCAGAAGGTGATTCATATCCAATACCCTTTCTGTTGTTTCTGCTTACGTCATTGATCATTGAAGCCATCTTGCTTCTATCTAGGCCTCTAGCCAGAAACTTCTGAAAGATATAGTCATACTCTTCTAAAATATTTTTAGAGCATGATATAGGATCTGAGTCAGTTTTCTGAGCTTTTTCTAAATCATTTTTTATTTTAAGATTTGCCTTAAGCTCAGCAACTTTAGCCCTCAGGTGATCATTCTCAGATGCAAGACAGCCTTGAAGCTTCTTGTATTTGAGTTTGATTCTGCTGTAACTTTCTAGAATTTCTGATAAACTTTCAAAAAGTTCTGCTCTAGTGAGTTCAGAAAATACCTCATCAGAATCCGATTCTGATTCTGATCCAGATTTAGCAGCTTCTTCGTGGTCCTCAACGTCAGCCATTAGTGCCACATTAGCACACTCATCTTCAGATTCTGATGAAGATTCAGAAGCATCTGAATCATCCCACGTGGCCATTAAGACTTTCTTCTTCTTTTCAAACTTCCTTCTGGGTTTCTCCTTCAGAATTTTGGGACATTCATTCTTATAGTGGCCAGGCTCCTTGCACTCATAGCACACTATATCTTTCTTTCCAGATTTTTTATGTCTAGAAGAATCACCATGCTGATCAGATCTTTTGAAGTTTCTGAACTTCCTTTGTTTGTGCTTCCAGAGTTGATTAATCCTCTTAGACAGCAGGGACAATTCATCTTCTTCTTCTGAAGATTCTTCAGAACTTTCTTCAATAACCTGCAATGCTTTAGCAGATTTGTTAGATTTTAAAGCAACTGACTTACCTTTCTTCTGAGGCTCATCTTCCTCCAGCTCAATCTCGTTACTCCTTAAGGAACTGGTCAATTCCTCCATAGTGATCTTGTTCAGATCCTTCGCGAGCTTCAGAGCTATCACCATTGGTCTCCATCTTGTTGGCAGACTTCTGATGATCTTCTTGACATGGTCAGAAGTAGCCTTTATCCAGAACCTTCAACCCAACAATTAGGATCTGAAATCTTGAGAACATAGTTTCTACAGATTCAGACTCCTCCATTTTGAAGGCTTCATACTTCTGGATGAGGGCTAGAGCCTTTGTCTCCTTTACTTAGGAGTTTCCTTCATGTGTCATTTTGAGAGACTCAAACATACCAAATGCAGTATCTATGTTTGTTATTTTCTCATACTCAGTATGAGATATTGCATTTAATAGGATGGTTATTGCTTTGTGGTGGTTTCTAAACTCCTTCTTCTGTTGATCAGACATAAATTTTCTGTCAACCTTTTTCCCTTCATCATTGGTAGGATGAATGTAACCATCAGTTACCAAATCCCACAAATCAGCATCATAGCCTAGAAAGAAGCTTTTTATTCTATCTTTCCAGTAATCAAACATCTCACCATCAAACATGGGAGGTTTGGTGTTGATTCTATCTTTATCATCGTATCTGTTGTTGTATGAAGTTGAAGTTGAAGTTGAAGCTTCAGCAGCCATGATGAATAAAAAACAAGATATTAGGAGTTTTCTCAACTGGATCTTTTCTGTCACGGTTGTCGCTACTGCGAAAATAAGGGGCCGGAAAAACAGAAGAGTCGCCACCTTTCGTTATTTATCCCTCAGGACGGGAAAGGAAATGATCGGGAAAAACCTGATGAAAAGGGTAAGGAATGGTCATCGCAACCATTGCCTGGGTTCGGGAGTCGATTACGCAAGGGGAAGGTACTAACACCCCTCACGTCCATCGTACTCGATGGGATCCATGCTTGTTGTGTTTATCTATGGGTGAAAAACAATCTATCTACGGCTACTAAAGCTAAACAGAAAGAAACTGACTCGATAGAGCATCGCGCTCTATGCCTACGTATTCCCTCGTGCAATGGAAAAGTCAGAGTCAACGTAGTTCGGGAAACTACGGGGGGAGATTGCTCGCTGAGATATCGCATCTCGTGCCTACGTACTTTTATACGACGTGAAAGATCAGAGCTTAGGTTATTCAGGCTAACTACGGCTAGACAGGGTGTTTTCGATCACACTGGGGTGAGAGAAAGGACTGACGATACTAGCGTACGCATTCTAGCAGTTAGGTGTATACTGCTCGCTCGATGGAGACTTAGGCGTTACCTGTTTGCGATAGAACGGACATAATATGTCATTGGTTCGAAGGTATGGGAACCTACGGGTTCTAGAACTACGGTCTGGTCTCGATTACGCTCGGGCAAGAGAAAGGAAACATCAGTCGTCAGCGGGAAAGTCTCGATCGCACAGCAGCTAGAGAACAGAGAAGTTAGTTGTTAGTGTGCTCACTAGGATGTCGCATCCTATGCCTACATATTCTCGTCTGATACGAGAAATCAGAGCATCTATAGTTCAGCCAACTACAGCAAACAGGGAAAAGGGAGAAGGAAGCTCGCTAGGATATCGCATCCTATGCCTACGTACTCTCGTCTGGTACGAGAGATCAGAGCAAACGTAGTTCGGCGCTACAGGAAAGCAAGTCTCGATTGCACAGGGGTAAGAGAAGGGGTCTCAATCGCCTGAATGCGAGAGGAAAGGGTTTCGATCGCACGGGGCGAGAACAAAGAGGAAGCAGGCCTACGCCTAAATGGGAAGGAACTCGGGACACACACGTAAGAACCTAAGGCGTAGGAGCGAATGCGTCGTATGTCACCCAAAAGGTACCATACTAGACACTCTAGACGATTCAGAGGAAACCCCTCAACTGTCATTTCCTACGTATCTAACAACACAGCTCACAACACTCGACGGTTGCCTGAAGACTTGAATAAGGAAGATAATGTTGAACGAAGCGGCTCCGTTGGCTCCTGACATGTGCGCAAGCTCCATTCCAATCTTCTCCTCTCTGGATCGTCATGGTTCGACTTATACAAGAAATCAAACTCTAAGAGGTAGCGTATTAATGTCTGTGTCAAAGACAAGATAGAGAAATGATATCGAAAATCATTCTCCAATTGAATCATGTCACACGGCCAGCCAAGAATAAAATCGAAGATAAAATCGGATAAGAAAAGATATGAGGAGAGAAAATAGGAGAGAAATCCAATCACAAATGAAAATAAAGTTCTACTCCTAAATATTAGCAATCAATTTCTAATAGAAAATATTCTAACGAAATATAAAGAAATTGCATAATGGAAAATAGCATATAAAAATTCTATCCTAAAATGCTATAATATTTTATAAGAAAAACTATCTAAAGAAAGTAGGAAATTCTATGTAAATGGCCTACTAGAAAATAACCTAAAAATTCTATAATATTCTATAAAGAAAATAGAAAAAAGGAATACAAATTCTATACTATGAAATCTATATTAAAAATGTAATAATATTCTAGAAAAATAAAACTATAATCCTAAAAGAAAAAATAGGAAAATAAATCTACAATTATTACAAGCACATGTCCAATACAAGAGAAAAATTAAAAATTGTAAAGGGGAGGGGGTACAGCAGCATAACAGGGGTGCAGCCTGCAAAAACAAAACTGGGCCCAACCCACAATACATTCAGAAAAAAAAAATAAAAAATAAAGGGGGGAGCAGGGGTGTATTGGTGAAACGGGGTGCACAGCCTGAAACTCGTTGGGCTTATTGTTCAGCCCATCCTCAGAAACAAAACAGAAACAAAGGGGGGGGGGGTCGTAAGGAAAAGGGGAGTGTGAGTCCTAAACATGAAATTGGGCCCTAAGGCCCACGAACCGACTAGGACCATCATCGCCTCTCTCACTTCTCCCCAAACCAAATCTGGAACCCTAGTTTCAACTTCTTCACCATAGCCGCCGCCGTTACCTCGCCTTCTCTCACTCTCAATCTCAACCTCCATCTCCTCCGATCAAACTTCAATCTCTCTCTCGGCTCAACCTCTTCAAACATCATCATCAAAAGATCTTTCCACTTTCAGTTGAATGCAAGGACCTTGACGAGTTGAAGACGAGTTGTTGAAGATGCTTTGCAAATAGTGGAGATCCAGAAAAGTATTGCGAAGATATGAATATCTTGAAAGGATCTTGAGTCGTGGATCTATGGATTATTCACACGTTTACGGAAATCTTTTTCGTGGTTCAACTCGGACGATAGTGAGGTTTTGTTTGGTGTTGAGATTAGTGGATCTGTGGAGAGGATCTGTGGAAGATGTACACGAAGAGGTTTGGAAGCTCATTTGGTTAGGGATTGAAGAATGTTGAAGATGTTCTTCAAGAAACGATGAACACAGACAAGTTCTCGCACGGATAATTTATGGAAATTTCTAGGGACTTAGGTGAAGAACATATGACGTTCTTGAATGGTGATGAACGGAGATCTCTGGAATTTGATGATCTGGAGAAGTTTTGAAGAAATCTGGAATCGATTAAGGTTGAAGGTTCTTGTATGATGAACACGAAGGAGATCTGAGAATTTCTTGATGAGTCTGTTGAAGAAATGATGAACAGGAGGAAGATTTTGAGGTTTCTTGATGAACTTCTCTGAAGATCGATGGATGAAGATGAACGGAGACGATGATGTTCATGTTGGATCGTTTGATGGAGATGAATTTCCGGTGAAAAACGTAGTTTCCGACGAGAGGAATGGTTACCGGCGACAGTTACAGTGGTCCGGTGACAGTTATGGAGTTACCGGCGAGCCTCCAGCGAAGACCTCTGGCGCATGCATGCCGGCCGGTGAGGGGTGAAGGTGGATGACAGGTGGCGTCCTGCATGGAAGAGAGAGGGCGAGTGGAGGCCACGTGTGGGTCTGGTGGAGTGTGGCGCATGCAGTGATGTGGAAGAGAGAGAAATGGACGTGTGGATAGTCTTATACTAGGACACATGGCAGCGTGGACTGGGCCCCCAGAATGACACTTGGCCCATAGAATCAAACTTTAATTAATAGAACTCAATTAAACTCTGGTTAATGATTAATGATGGATTAAGACTAATTAATTGTTGAACGAAAATTAAAGATAATCAACTAAAAATCATTAATCAATTTTCCTAATTAATCCTAATTAAAAAAATAATTAAAATCTAATTAAAAATTGATTCAATCAATTGCTAATCTAATGATGATTAATACCCTAATTAAAATCTCAACCATTAATCTTAAAAATTAAATCTATTAATATCTAAACCAAATTATATCTAACAAGAGAGTACTCTATTAATTTCTAAACCTATTAAAAATAAAAATCTATTAAACCTATTTAAAATTCTAGAAAAAGAGTTATCCTATTAAAAACCATTTAAAAATCTATTAATATCTATATCTAAAAAGAAATAGAACTATTTAAATCAATTTAAAATCTATTTAATATCTAGAAAAAGCAATTAAATCTATTAAAATATATTTAAAAATTCTAGAAAAATAAGGAAGAAATCTAAAAATGCAAGGAAGGTCAATTAAATCGATTAAAAAAGGACGCGCGAACACAGCGAAGTAAGCGGTAAAAACTGGACACCGAAATGTCCTCAAAAACAACAGCAAGAGCTGAAAACACCGGGACGAGCACCAACTTCCAAAACAAATCCTCGTATTCGAACTGGCCTGAAATGCCTGGAGAGGGCTGTAATCCCGATAAAGTCAATCTGACTGCAAAAATGCAATGTATGCGGTATGTAAATGCAGAATGCAAAATGAGTCGAAACATAAGCCAAATACAATAATTGGTTGATCAGATTTTGGGGTGCAACAACGGTTAAGTGAGAGCACTAACAGAACCGGAGCTCTGATGCCAACTGAAGGTGAGAAAAACACTTAGAAGGGGGGGTTGAATAAGGGTTTTAAAAGCAACTAAGTAGATACAAAAATAACATAGTATTTTTATCCTGGTTCGTTTGGACTCAAACTAATCCAGTCCATCCTACCCAGGTGATTTGCCTTTCTCAACAAGGACTTAATCCACTATATCAAACTTGATTACAGTGTAAACCACTAAGACAACTGTCTTAGTCTTCTCAAGAAAATCTGACCATAACTTGGTCTTCTCAAGGAAATCTTTTACAAAGATAAGCTAACAATTTGTGTTTACAGTTTTGCTTCTAACAAGCTATATCACAACAGTGATGTTTACACAAGATTAAGAACAAATATGAAAATTGTTAAGATTTAAAGAATATTTGAATGAGAGCTTGTAAATTGGTTTTCTTTCAAGTAATTTGTCAATATTCGTCAACATTGGAAAGATGTTGAAGCTTGTTTAAATACTACTTCAAGTCCTTATCTCAAAGACTGTGCATTGTTGTATGTTCTGCTGCCTCTGTTGCCTTTTTGTCCTTGTTGCGGTGGAAATAGGATATCAAACTATTAATTAGTTTGAATCGCAATTCAATTCACAACCGCTCTTTGATTTATCCGAAGGAAAAGGTCAAAAAGGGAAAACCTATTTTTGCATCGTAAACACAATGCGGGGAAAGATCTAGGGTTCGGGGGTTGGTTAAATTTAGGGAAGGTATTAGCACCCTAAACTTCTGTAGTACTCTACAGGAACCTTTTGTTCAATGCTTACTATTTGCTTTATTTATTTGCTTAAGGTATATGTACAAAGGATTAAAAGTGAGAAAGAAGACCTAAGGGGTTAATTCTAAGTTTACTCGGCAAGACATCGCATCTTGTGCCTACGTATCCTTACGGGAGTGGAATCAGAGTAATCGTAGTTCCCCTCAATAGGGAGGTTAGAAACTTCTTGACTGTGGTCAAGGTCTCAAGGGGAATAAACGCATCTTAAGGACACGCTTACGTGGAGTGTAGAAACTCCAAATCTCTACGTTGAAATGTTAAGTTGTAATTAGGGTTAAATTAGGGATTCCACGGCGGGAAACCCTAAAATGAGCGCGGCGGATCTTTGACCTAATGCTAGGGGTAAAATTATAATCTTGCCTGCGGCGAGGCATCTGTGAAAATTAGGGTTTGTGAGGTTGAGGACTATTGACACGGCGGTCAAATGGCTATACCTAATTCCTTCGGAGTGTAGTGCGACAGAAATATTGCAATACATCAGCAGAAACCATACATCAGCAGAAATTTAAATGCAAAAAGTAAACGCGATTATTAGGTTCACGAAATTACAACTGAGAAGCAGATACAAATATAAACGAAACTTGAATCGAGAAATAAAATAAATAACGGTAAACATGACAAGCTGCAAAACCAATGAACAATGTTAGTAGGCAAAGTCAACCAGCTATCAGATGAATTACGAGGCAATGAAGAAAATGAGATACAAACTTGAGATAGTTTTATTTAATATTTAATAATTTAACTTACAAAAGAAATTTTTAAAAAAAAGTTTTATTTTTGTATTTTAAAAAAAGGAGTTTTTCATTATTTTATATTTACAAAAGTTTTAAGTTTATAAAAAGATTTCAATTTATTCTTAATATTTATTTTTAAAAAAAAAGTTTTTCTTTTATAATTACAAAACTAAAATGTTATATTATTTTTTTATAAAGATTTTTTTTATATTATAAAAATTAAAATGTTAAAATAGTTTTTTTTTTTAAAACATAAAACAAATTAAATTAAAAAAATGAAATAAAGAAAAAAAATAAAAAGGAGGAGGGGTTGGGCCGGTCACCACATCCGGACCCAACCCGGTTGAATTAAAACTTGGGAAAGCAATTAGGGTTCTCAGAACCCTAATGCTCTTGAGGCGCCGTTTTACTTCTTCTTCTTCCCTCATCTATCTTGCGATCGCCATGCATCTTCTCCTCTGTTCTCTTTCGCGATCCTGAAAAACACATAAAAACGGTAATGATAAGCAATCCTGGCTCACTTTTATGGTGAAATGGCCGGTGATGAGGTTTTCCTCTGAGGCTTGGAATCGATTGCCCGCTGTTCAAACGGCGAAGGTGGTCTTTTCCTCCGGTGTTTCGCTCGTGGCTTCATTCGTTACGGTGATGAATGACGACGATGATGAGACTTCGTCTCTGAGTCTCGCGATTTCTCGTCCGTTAGGGTTTCTGCGCTTTGGGTGTTCTTCGTTAGGGTTTCTGCCTCCTTCTTTTCCATCAGGTTGTATCCTCCTATTTATAACTAACTCTTTATCTCTCTTTTTGGGCCTTGAACTTGCGTTTTTTCTGAGATATGCACTTGATGATCTGATTTGATTTTGTGTTAATGCGATTTGATTTTGATTTTGATTTTCCTCAGATACTGATTGGATTACGATTGGATGCTGATTGAACTCTGTTTCCCTTTTTAGGGTTTGATTGATCCTTTCTGATCTCCAGCTGATATGATTCTTCTGATTTGGTTCAAAGATTTCTATCTTCAGAACTTTGTAATTGAATATGATCTGAACTGATTTGTTTGATTGATTCAGGTTAAGTGCAAATGGGGATTCGATTTGATTTGATCATCTGGTTTTTCCAGATTGAGTTCCAATAGGGGCTTTCTGATACGATTGGGATCTCGTTTCTCCTCTTGGAATCCTGATTGAGCTGATAGGATTTCCTGACTCGATTCAATTTTATTAGTCTGAACTGATTTGCTTTGATCTACTTTGGGATTAATTATCAAATCAAAATCTCTCTATTTTTCTGATATGGTTTGCCTTCAGATTGGATTGATTGATGTTTGATTTTAATTCCCAGGATTCCTTAATGGATTCGTATCTCTGTTTGATGTTTTGATCTCGAACTGATTCGTTTTTTGATTGGTTCGCTCTTTGATGCAGCTCAGATTCTTTTCCTCTTCTTCTTTCAGAGAGGACTTGATATTGAAGCTTTGGTCGAGCCAAAATTGTCGGGAAAGGGATATGGCAATGATGACATTCTGAGCCTGCGGGTGATACTCCTGGTTTTGACGTCGTGGTTACTTTTGACAGTTGTTGTGTTCTGGGCTTATGAACTGATATGATTTTGTGACTTGTTTCACTTTCACCGATTGTTGGCTTGTCTTCGAGATCGGTCCTTATTTTCGACGCTTGGTTGGGAGCTGGAGACATTCTAATTGTTTCCCTCCCGGCAGCTCGAGTCTCCGCCCAGTGATGAGTTTTCTGAGGGCGTGATTAAACACACCAAATTGCACTTGATTTCGTGATATGATTTGTGCTGTCCTGATGCAGTTTGATCATTGATTTTTTCAGATGCTGACCAATTGTTTTTGTTCGGAGCGAGTTCCAATCGACTTGTCTTGTAATCCACTGGAGTTGGGTTCTTGTTTTCTGAACTGATGCGATTATGTGAGCTTATCCTTGTTCCTTCTGGTATGATTCGCGCTATGACTCGGTGCTGTGATTTTGTGCTGCAACTCAGTGTTTTTCGTGACTTGCCATCCGTATCGGGTGAAGCTTGTAGCTTGATACATTTTGTGTGGACACTTCATTCTTCTTGCTCTATTTGAACATGCTGTTACCTCTTTCTTTGGATCTTGCTGGGCATGATTTACAGGATATTTTCTGTGGTTTCTTGCGCATAATTCTGCCTTCTGATGCATTGTTTAGTTTGCATATGATATTCTGTTTGCAATGTGATGCAGCTTTGGCTTGTATTTCAATTCTCTTGTCTTGTTTTGGTATGCTTTTGAGCCAAAGGCTTTGATGCAGCGTATGATGCTGTTTGGTTTATCTTGTTCTGTTTTGAACTTGATATTTATTCTGTTTGGTAACAGATTTGTTTCTTTGGTGGCTATTCATACCTGTATTGGCGCGAGCCCCTTCCTAGTTTTGCTTATGCTTTGAGTTCTGATGATGCTTATGGCTTTTCAGGTGTTGGACGTTTTGAAACCAAAGTGACTTAGACCTGCCGGCATCCGGGTCTGAGTCAGAACTTGCCTATGTTGCCTTATTCTCGCATCAGTTTGGAAATCCAATCGCGGCAAAACGAATCAGTCCCGCTTTTTTTATTTCTTCTATCTCTCGGATGTCCCGTATCGATAAGAACAGGTATTACCTGATCTGACGCCCACGGTGCGGATCGGTAATGGGGGTAGGACGCAGCTTCGGTTGTGCCACTCCCGGCACTCGATGATGACATTGTTCTGAGAGTGTCAAAAAAACTTTTAACATTTTTTTCTACACTGTTTGTTTTCTTTTTGATGTGCAGGTTAGCCGAGGATTCGTGGAGAAGTTCAAAGACAACATGAAGTTCTAGGACTTAGGATTTTTTAGAGTCAATGTAATCTCTGTAGTTGTAATTTTACGGCCACTCAAATGTAAAATGATTCAAACCCCTTTTGTACAATAACATTCTTATGCAATAAAAATTCCCAAAAACTTCCATTTATCCCTGATCATTCAAGCTTGCAATTGTTTATGCTTACTTCTAGTTATAAATTGCAAACACTTGTGAAATAATCCACAAATATTTAAAATTCATTACTCTAGTCATAAAACATAAACACTCCCAAAGGATATTCTTATTTGCACTTGTCTCATTCGTAATCTCAAACTCATCATCTGATTAAAACTCAATTTAAATGCTAACCAACCGTTTCATAACCAAACACGGATGTGTACCGTAATCATAACAGTTCCAGCATCAACAGTAACACTACTCGTAATTAAACTCTACTGACCAAATGCCAAGATCTTGATATGATCAGACCTGGTGATAGATGAATGCCTCAAAACATAATGTATCAAACGCTTCAGAATTTTAATAACAACCCGTCTTCAAGGAACTGGTAGAATTTGTGTAAAATGACCAAAATACCCCTGGGACCAAATCTGCAAAACAAACACCTCCATAACTGGTTAGCGGTTAGCAACGTACATATGAGATGCTATGCGAAATGATTGATTAAATATAAGGGTAAAATTTGGGGTATTACAGTTGCCCCTATTTAAATAGCTACACCGGACGATTTGAGTGACAGAGACTCGAGGAATCGTGGTGGAGAGATTTAAATATAGGTAACCGAAAATTTTGCCCTTATATGCGACGGTATGCAGTGCTATGGACAAAGCGAGGACCGCTTAATGCAGATGATATGAATATGATGTGATGCGTATGCTGGAATGATGAATATGAAGATGCTGACGAATACGACGACACAGGGACAGACGCTACGAGAAGAACATGTTGGGAAAAGCGACGCGCTGGGACGACAGCACAACACTGGGGAATTCCAAAAAAGATGGTCAACTGGTGCGAACACGACCAATTGTCTTTTTAGAAAAGGAACGAGATTCTCAAATGGAGATGACACCTGTGAGACGGCCTCCACTGGGGAATCTAAAAATAAAACTGGATCACGTACGATTGCAAGATCGATTACAGAATGCTGGAGCATTGAGCAAAGAATAACATCCAAGCTTCTGTAAACTATCTCGTGACGGGATCAAACGGATTTTTCGGAACTCCGTAACAAATATACAGGGTAAAGACCGACTGTATGCTAAAATAAATGGACTTTGATGGGAAGTGCCCTGATAAGCTTCTCGCGGGAGAATTGTTACTCATCGTTGGGAGGGACTTATATGCCAAAATGGATAAGCACTCAAATAAAGAGGTTGCTGCTTATCTGATAAATAAATCTTCTCGCATTTAAGGTTGTGCTCTCCTGAACATGAAAAGGGCTAACTGAACTTCCTCATACTTCAGAATCGTGCTCTCCTGAATATGATTCGGCTCTTTCGGATAAATGAAATTCTTCATAGTTCAGAATCGTGCTCTCCTGAATATGAAAAGGGCTAACTGAACTTCCTCATACTTCAGAATCGTGCTCTCCTGAATATGATTCGGCTCTTTCTTGTAAATGAAATTCTTCATACTTCAGAATCGTGCTCTCCTGAATATGAAAAGGGCTAACTGAACTTCCTCATACTTCAGAATCGTGCTCTCCTGAATATGATTCGGCTCTTTCTTGTAAATGAAATTCTTCATACTTCAGAATTGTGCTCTCCTGAATATGAAAAGGGCTAACTGAACTTCCTCATACTTCAGAATCGTGCTCTCCTGAATATGAAAATGGATAATCGAACTTCCTCATAACTCAGAATCGTGCTCTCCTGAATATGATTAGGCTCTTGAAATTTCTTCATTCTTCAGAATCGTGCTCTCCTGAAAAACGGCCAATTGAACTTCCTCATAACTCAGAATCGTGCTCTCCTGAATATGATTCCGCTCCTTCTTTTACTAAAGGATAAATGAACTTCTTCATAACTTCAGAATCGTGCTCTCCTGAATATGATTCCGCTCAAACCTCCCCGTATTTCAAGATCGTGCTCTCCTGAATACGATTTGGTTCATACCTCCTATACTTCAAGACGACAGGTAAATGGAAGCCCAACTGCTCCATGGAGATGGCCATTTGCTGCAAGTCATAACGAAGATAGGATCGGTTTCTTAGGTGAGAAATGTTGTATATTGATGCTGTAAGATGTAAAGTGTAAAGTGTTGTTGTAACATGTAGGATTGTAAAGTGTTGTAGTGTTGTAATGATAGATTTTCCAGGCGTGAACTGGCGTGTATCTGTAAAGGATCGTAGTTGGTTTTCTTGAAAGATAGTGCAAAATAAATGCACGTTCGGGTACAGTGATAAACTTCTCGGGCGAAAACAGTCGCATATCTGTCATGGTATGGTGAAAATCTTTAGATGGTACAAAATAAATGCACGTCCGGTTGGGCTCGACGACCGACAAGACTGAGATTCAATCTAGGATCGAGCTAGAAAGAAGACTAGTAATCAAGACTCCATCGAGGGAATGATCTCGAAGGGTAAATATCTAATCCTGGCGAGGAAAGATAGCTGAAGTAACCGTCATCCACGAGGATCGAACTCTGTGGGGCAACTGGAAACAAATAGGTATTTTATGCTTAAGGATGACAATCTATTTGAAGAGAATGGACAAACCCCAGTTACTCGGCGGTAACGATCAATGATGGCGAGACACAATGAACCTGTGAATGCTAATGCATATGTGAATGTACGTTAATGTTCATGTGGTTAAATATGCAAGATGTTATGAAATGAGTATGTAATGAGTATGTAATGAATATGTAATGAATATGTAATGAATATGTAATGAAATAGGCATGTGATGCTTATGCCCTTGCGTATGCTAACGAAACAGACTAGAGACGGGACGAGAGATGAAATAAACATCTCGACGGGGATACCCTGCATTCTCTGCAACCAATACGTCAATCATGGGTGAGAAGGATCGATGGTGGAACCACATCTAGTTTTAAAGTTCTGAACTCTATGGGGAGAAGGTAATCTGCTTGGGTACACAGTATCACGTCTTCACATGGGGAGAAGAAAACCTGAGGGCCACTTTCGAGTTACCCGAAAAGGCTGTCAGCTTATAGTCTCGCTGGGGACTGTGTCATGGCAATGGTTTGAAAGTGTTTCTGCAATAATGATATTTCCGGGGAGTGAAAAGATCCTTCCGAAATTTCCACTAGTCAAAGTAATTTATTACATTTCGAATTTGTTGTTTTTGAAAAACAGTTTTGAAAAATCTACAATGCACCTTTCATTTTCGAATTTTAAGAATAAACGCATTTTGCATAACAATAGAAGACAAAGAGCAATGCACCAAGGAATATAAGTAATAAGATGGTATCTTTTATTTAAAGGGCGGTAGCTCGCTGAAGGCATAGCTCCACAGATGATTATGTTTTGAAATTGGCAACATGGGAAAGGTTACATCGAATCCAATGACACCTACGGACACTAATAACTAAGACTAATCCAGAATCCTGCTTTGGATGAAAGAACTGAAACATGGCTCTCATGCGGAAAGTGTGTTCGAGATGATCAGTGTCCTCTGATGCAATGAAATGCCTTTGTCCCTAACTTTTGCCTGGACCGCCCTCTCGGGTTTTCGATCCACCGGGACGCTCTTTTTTGCCTAAGCCGCCCTTTCGGGTTTTCAACTTAGCGAGCTTTTTATTATTATTTCTTTTTTTTCAACCCTTACTTTTGCCTAAGTCGCCTTTTGCAGGTTTTCGACTTAGCGGGTTTTTAGGCATAATATTTTCGGACTGCATCAGAATTCACGGGATGTGCTAGTTCTTCTCCGTCCATTGTTGTAAGTATCAGAGACCCTCCGGAGAAAACGGTCTTTACAACAAATGGGCCTTCATAATTGGGCATCCACTTTCCACGCATATCTTTGTGTACTGGCAAGATCTTTTTGAGTACGAGCTCTCCTTGACGGAACTCACGGATACGGATCTTCTTATCAAACGCTCTTTTCATCCATTTCTGATATAATTGCCCATGGCACATGGCTGTCAAACGCTTCTCGTCAATGAGATTCAACTGATCCAGTCTGTCTTGAACCCACTCAGCTTCTTCAAGTTCAGCTTCCATCAACACTCTTAAAGAAGGTATCTCTACTTCGATGGGGAGCACGGCGTCCATTCCATATACCAGTGAGAAAGGTGTTGCCCCTGTCGAAGTTCTCACTGAGGTTCTGTATCCATGCAAAGCAAACGGTAACATCTCATGCCAATCCTTGTAAGTCACAACCATCTTTTGCAGGATCTTCTTGATATTCTTATTCGCAGCTTCAACGGCCCCATTCATCTTAGGACGGTACGGAGAAGAATTGTGGTGAGTGATCTTGAAACTATCACACAGCTCTTTCATAGTCTTGTTGTTCAGATTGGTGCCATTGTCAGTTATTATCCGGCTTGGGACTCCATAACGGCAGATGATCTCTTTCCTGATGAAACGGGCAACCACTTGCTTGGTCACGTTGGTGTAGGAGGCAGCCTCTACCCACTTAGTGAAATAATCAATAGCAACAAGGATAAAACGATGTCCATTAGAAGCTTTCGGCTCGATTGCCCCAATCATGTCAATGCCCCACATAGAGAACGGCCATGGTGAAGACAAAACATTCAACGGTGACGGAGGTACATGCATTTTATCAGCATAAATTTGGCACTTATGGCATTTTCTAGCGTATTGGATGCAGTCGGCTTCCATGGTTAACCAATAATACCCCGCCCTTAACATCTTCTTGGACATAGCATAACCATTGGCATGAGTTCCGAAGGTCCCCTCATGAATTTCCTGTAGTAACATGTCCGCTTCCCGTTTATCAACACATCTGAGCAGGACCATGTCGTGATTTCTCTTGTATAACACACCATTACTGATAAAGAATTTGGACGCCAGTCTTCTTAGTGTTTTCTTGTCCAGACCAGTAGCACCATCAGGATACTCTTGCTTGACGAGATAGTTCTTGATATCATGAAACCAAGGCTTTTCATCTACCTCAACTTCTTCGACCGTCTGACAATAAGTGGGCTCAACCTTGCGCTCAATATGGATAAGAGGTGCTTCATTAACGAATTTAACTTTCCACATGGATGCTAACATGGCTAAAGCATCAGCTACGTGATTCTCGGATCTAGGAACATGCTCGAACTCTATCTCGTCGAAGTACTTGATCAGCTCAATAATATAGTCCTTATAAGGGATCAACTTCTCATTCTTCGTTTCCCATTTGCCTTGTACCTGGTAAATAACCAAGGCTGAGTCACCACTTACTTTAAGAAGTTTGATTCGGAGGTGAATCGCCGCTTCGAGGCCAAGAATACACGCTTCATACTCTGCGACGTTATTAGTACACTCAAAGTCCAACCTTGCTGTAAATGGTGTGAATCCACCCTTCGGGTTCATCAAAACGGCGCCTATACCATGCCCATTGAAATTCGAGGAACCATCAAACATCATCCTCCACCAAAGACCTGGTTCTGGACCTTCGCTCGGATCTGGCTCTTCACAATCTCTTTTAATCAACAAAATATCTTCATCAGGAAAATCGAGCTTAAGAGGTTCATAATCTTCAACTGGCTGGTCTGCAAGATAATCAGACAAAATACTACCCTTAATTGCCTTCTGGGATACATATTGGATGTCATATTCAGATAACAACATGTGCCAACGGGCTAGCCTCCCGGTTTGAGCAGGTTTTTCGAAAATATACTTGATCGGATCCATTTTAGAAATCAACAATGTGGTATGACAGACCATATATTGCCGAAGGCGCCTAGCGGCCCATGCCAATGCACAACAAGTTTTCTCCAATGGTGAGTATCTGTTTTCGCAATCGGTAAACTTCTTGCTCAGGTAATAAATCGCATGTTCCTTCTTTCCAGTCTCATCATGTTGCCCAAGCACACAACCCATAGACTTTTCAAGAACGGTAAGGTACATAAACAACGGTCTTCCAGGCACGGGCGGGATCAGAATAGGGGGATCTTGCAAATAACCCTTAATCTTCTCAAACGCTTTCTGACAATCAGGGTTCCACTCAACTGTCTGCCCCTTGCAAAGTAACTTGAATATCGGCTCACAAGTAGCGGTCATATTGAAGATAAACCTGGAAATATAGTTCAAACGTCCCAGAAAACCTCTAACTTGTGTCTCGGTTTGCGGAGCTGGCATATCTTGAATGGCTCGGACTTTGTCAGGATCCACCTCAATCCCTCGCTGGCTAACAATGAAACCAAGCAATTTTCCAGATCTGACACCAAAGGTACATTTAGCAGGATTCAATTTCAACTGATATTTCCTGAGTCGTTCAAACAGTTTCACCAAATGGTCTAGATGCTCCTCTTCACTCTGAGATTTGGCTATCATATCGTCCACATACACCTCGATCTCTTTGTGCATCATATCATGGAAAAGAGTGGTCATAGCGCGTTGGTAAGTTGCCCCTGCGTTCTTCAAACCGAAGGGCATGACTTTGTAGCAGAAGGTTCCCCAAGGAGTAATGAAAGTAGTCTTCTCTCGATCGTCGGGATCCATCTTGATCTGATTATAGCCAGAGAAACCATCCATAAATGAAAACAACGCAAAACTGGTTGTATTGTCTACCAGTGTATCAATATGTGGCAGGGGGAAGTCGTCTTTCGGACTTGCTTTGTTCAGATCCCTGTAGTCTACACACATCCTAACTTTACCGTCCTTCTTAGGCACTGGCACAATGTTGGCAACCCAATCTGGATATTTTGCGACTGCCAAGAAACCTGCATCCAACTGCTTTTTAACCTCATCTCGAATCTTCAAAGCCATGTCGGGTCTCGTTCTTCGAAGTCTTTGCTTGATAGGTGGACAATCCGGCTTAAGCGGCAGCTTGTGAACAACAATATCCGTGTCTAGGCCCGGCATATCTTGATACGACCACGCAAACACATCCATATACTCTTTTAACAACTTAATCAACCTCGGCTTAACCTCTGTCCCAAGCTTTGTACCAATCTGGACCTCTTTCTTGTTCTCATCTGTACCAAGATTAATTAAGTCCACCTGCTCTTTATGCGGTTGAAGCTCTGTGTACTCGTACTCAATCAATCTTGTCAGTTCAGCGGGTACTTCAAAATCTTCTTCACCCTCGTCCTCAGCTTGATTGATGGGTGCATCCCAGTCAGGAGTGTCAGTAAAGTCATTGGATCCAACAAGGTTTACGATGTCTCTGCATGATGGAAGGCTTACTTAATTAAGATGCTCAAAGATATGCAAGACAAGAAATGGAATGCTGTTTTTTTGTTTTTTTGTTTTCGGAAAAAAGGTTGCCAATTTCATTTTTAAAAGTGAAAACGAAAAACGCAAATGAAACAAAGTGGAATTGAACAAAATGCTTTTATTAATATCTTTTTAAGAATGAAAGGTGGCCCAATAAAAGTGACCCTATAGCCTTGGGCAGAGCTACGGATTTTTTTATTTGAAAATGTAAATGAAACTTTAAAAAGCAATTACTTTGACAAGGGAAAAATAACAGGGATCTCTACGGCCTCCCAGTTGTTCAAAACTGCATCACCCTTAAACACCAGGTTGCTCAGCTCTTCATTTTCCTCACAGTCGCTGATGGCGTTGACTTGGAAACCTCCGCTGACAAATACCTCTTGGATAACCTTCGGACGCCCTTCGACAGTTATGGCAACTCCATTCTGAGTTGGTTTGTAACCCAACCCAGAGCGATCAGTCTTGGTCTTGACATTGATTACCTCTCCCCAACCTTCAGGAATGCCCCTGTCAATTGTTGATTTGGTACTCTTCAGAGATGCGAAAGATGGATTACCCTGACCCACTGTCTCTTCGACTTCTAGCAGAACGGCATTAGCGATCTCAAGTGCTTGAAAGGAGATTTCTAAAGCATTCTCATCGGCCTCAATGTAACGGAAAGAAGACAGGTTACTGACCATCAGATCCTCCTCACCGTGTATAATAACCAACTTTCCATCGATCACAAATTTCATCTTCTGATGTAACGTTGAGGTTACTGCCCCAGCGGCATGAATCCACGGCCTTCCAAGTAAACAGCTGTAATTGGGATTAATGTCCATGACTTGAAACGTGATATTAAAAATTTGCGGACCAATCAGGATAGGAAGCTCAACCTCCCCCATTACCGACCGACGAGAGCCATCGAAAGCCTTGACGACCAAAGGAGTAGGTTTCAACACAGTCTCTTTACAAGCCAACTTATCAAGAACCCTCTTGGGTAGAACATTCAGAGAAGACCCGGTGTCCACTAGCACTCTCGCTAAGTTGTCCTCCTGACATTTCACCGATATATGTAAAGCACGATTATGGTTCGGACCCTCCTTCGGTAACTCTTCATTGCTGAAACTAAGGGTGTTGCAGGCGGTCAAATTGGCAATCACACTATCAAACCGACTGGTGCTGATATCTTGATCCACATGTGCTTGAGTCAAAACCTTCTGCAAGGCCATCCTATGAGCGGGTGAACTCATCAACAGGGATAAAATCGAAATCTTGGAAGGAGTCTGATGAAGTTGGTCAATAACTTTATAGTCACTTTTCTTGATGATCCTCAAAAATTCGGCATCTTCATCATTCGTAACAGCTCCCTTCCCTTTGTCTCTGACGTCCACTGGGATATTAGTGGTTTCCTTAGGTGGAACCTCATTGGAATGGGGAGTATACACACGGCCACTGCGAGTCATCCTGCTTGCATCTGCGATATTGGTCACAGTGCCCTTACCTTCTTCTTTTGGAATAACCTTCCCAGACTCCTTGTCAATCATCGTCACGTCATATTTCCAAGGCACAGCTTTAGGATCACTGAAAGGAAACGGACTTGGTCTTCGAATAACTATAGGCTTAGGCTGATTCACCTCAGGGATATACGACTTCGGTATATCGAACACGAGATTGGCAGAACCTGCCCCTGATAGATTAAACACTGGTACCTTACCCTTTGATTCAGGCTGATGGAAGACAGGCTCAACCACAGCGACCTCATCTTTCTTGTATTGGCTTGTCACTTGTAAAACACCCTCATTAATTAACCTCTGAACATCATTCTGAACCAACACGCAACCCTTAATACTGGCTTCACAACTTACGCATGCAACGTGGGAAGTATCCACCAAACCAGCCTCAAACAGTTTCGAATGGAACATCTTGAGAGGAGTCTTAATCTGTTCAACGTCAAGGGCATAACCTTCCCCCGAATCAACACTAATGGCATTGACACTCTCATGGTTAGGAAAAGGGTTCTTCTTAACATTTGGTTGAGGATCTTCAAATGACAAAATCTTCTTTTCCAATAAATCCCTGACAATATTTTTGAGAGCATAACAATTCTCCAGATCATGACCAGGCGCACCCTCATGAAATAAACAATGAGCGGTGGCATTGTAATTGGCGGGTAGAGGATTAGGAGGTGGACCCAAAGCTCGAGTAGTGATGAGACCTTGCTTGACCAAAGAAGGATACAACTCGGTAAAAGTCATCGGAATCGGCGGACAAGGCTTATACGTTCTTCTATTCGGAACATTCTGGCGAGGAGCCGGACTCTTTGGCTGTTGAGGAGCAGGAATGTTGGGCGCCTGTAGATAGTTGACAGGAGGCGGATAAACAGGAGGTTGTTGCATAGGTTGATACATGGGAACCTGTTGATTGAAAGAAGGTGTAATGGCTGCCACATAGGGTTGTTGAGCGTATTGGACCGGGTACCCTTGAGGTTGAGCATAACCTTGCGGATGTCGATAAAAGCGCTCTCTTGGTCTACCAGAGGATATAGCATTAGTCTCACCCTCTTTCTTTTTCTGGGAGCTATACGGAGGTTTCTTCGGCTGATCCTTAGAAGCACCATGATTATTTGTCATTTTACCACTTTTCATACCCAATTCAATCTTGACACCCACAGCAACGATGTCGGAGAAATTTGAAGTCACACTACCCACCATTCTCTCGTAAAATTCTGGACGGACCGTGTCGACAAACCAATCAGCTAACTCTTTCTCGGTCAAAGGAGGTTCTACCTGCGAAGCAGTCTCTCTCCACCTTTGAGCATACTCTTTGAATGACTCAGAATTCTTTTGTGACATACTCAGCAACTGTCTTCTGTCAGGAGCCAGATCCATATTGTACTTGTAGTGTTTGATGAAAGCGTCAGATAAATCTTGAAAACTCTTAACGCGGGACTGGTCCAAAGTTAAGTACCACTTGGAAGAAGCACCCTTCAAACTATCTTGGAAGCAATGGATCATCAGTTTATCATTCTCAACATGGGCAGCCATTTTGCGATAATACATGATCAGATGACTCTTAGGACAGGTGGCACCTTCATAACGATCGAAGTTCGGAGTTTTGAACTTCGGGGGAATAACCAAACCTGAGACCAAACAAATATCCCTTGCGGCAGTCCCAAAAATTTGATCACCCTCTACCTTTTTCAATCTCTGGACGATGGTGTTTACCTCCTCACGAAGCTTATCATGTTTCTCATAATCCTCGACATTCTCATCAAGATTATCAAAAACTGTCTCATTGAAGTACGGTTGCGCACGAGTGTGTACAACAGGCGGTGCAAAGATAGGAGCCCCCCTAGAAACTTCAGAAAATAAAGGCACGGCTTGCTGAACAGGCTGATTAATCGGAACAGTGGCTTGAGGAGGCACAAAACCAGGAGCAAGACCATAAGGTGGGTCCCTTGCTATGGTCACACTTGGTGGAGGGTCCACGGTAACACCGGTAATCTCAGAAACAACAGTGGGCTGGGTATCCATCTTAGCATTCATGACATGTAACAATTCCATCATGCGCCCCATACCCCCTCGAAGGTCTTCAAGTTCATTACTAAGGCGATCAATCTCTTTTGCCTGATCCTCCATTCTCTTCCGAGTTTGAGCTCTGGTGTTGTATTGGTGCCGAGAACTCAGGGTGACGAAACTGGAAGGCGAGAGAACCGAACATGAGAAAATCGGGAGACACATGCAATGCAATAAATGATGTTGTGATGAAGATTTCATGGAATTCAATCATTGACGAATGTCGTGGGGTACCAAGGAAATCTTTTTCTTGTTTTTCATCTTATTTTTTTATTCATGGTATCCCGCGATATCCGTAAATGGTATTTGAACTCCATGAAATACAATGCAATGAGATGCTTTATGGATGCAATGCATGAAAACGCACAAAGTCCTAGGTTAAAAGAACGTGAGCGGAGTCAAGGTCTACCCATCCCAAAAGGAGTGTACTATAGGTTAGTTGTACCTGCCGAACAAGGTTCTACAAAGTGCCCAAAGTCATCAGCCCATCTTTCGGATATTATCAACCTTCCGACTGACTCAGGGGTTAATAATATTCTCAAGAGAACCTCTTTTGAGTGTAGTATCGCGTAGCAGCCGTTGTAGGATTACTCCCACATAGCTCCCGCACTACGTCCTAAATAAGGCCAAGGTGGTGTTAAGGTACTACGGTCCTCAATATCACAGACTCCAATCGACCATGGAAAAAGTTTTCAACGATTACTCGTTCAACCGAACCATTTTCGAAAAGGTCTCAACTGAGCGGTGATTCTCGAATCAGCTTGGTCGGGATTCACTCCCTATAAGCCTCATCGAATATATCCCCATCCTATAATAATGTCACTAGTCCGGGCGTAGGACTTATCTCACAGCACAAGGAACAGTCCCAAAAACAACAGCAAGAGCTGAAAATAAGGAAGAAATCTAAAAATGCAAGGAAGGTCAATTAAATCGATTAAAAAAGGACGCGCGAACACAACGAAGTAAGCGGTAAAAACTGGACACCGAAATGTCCTCAAAAACAACAGCAAGAGCTGAAAACACCGGGACGAGCACCAACTCCCAAAACAAATCCTCGTATTCGAACTGGCCTGAAATGCCTGGAGAGGGCTGTAATCCCGATAAAGTCAATCTGACTGCAAAAATGCAATGTATGCGGTATGTAAATGCAGAATGCAAAATGAGTCGAAACATAAGCCAAATACAATAATTGGTTGATCAGATTTTGGGGTGCAACAACGGTTAAGTGAGAGCACTAACAGAACCGGAGCTCTGATGCCAACTGAAGGTGAGAAAAACACTTAGAAGGGGGGGTTGAATAAGGGTTTTAAAAGCAACTAAGTAGATACAAAAATAACATAGTATTTTTATCCTGGTTCGTTTGAACTCAAACTAATCCAGTCCATCCTACCCAGGTGATTTGCCTTTCTCAACAAGGACTTAATCCACTATATCAAACTTGATTACAGTGTAAACCACTAAGACAACTGTCTTAGTCTTCTCAAGAAAATCTGACCATAACTTGGTCTTCTCAAGGAAATCTTTTACAAAGATAAGCTAACAATTTGTGTTTACAGTTTTGCTTCTAACAAGCTATATCACAACAGTGATGTTTACACAAGATTAAGAACAAATATGAAAATTGTTAAGATTTAAAGAATATTTGAATGAGAGCTTGTAAATTGGTTTTCTTTCAAGTAATTTGTCAATATTCGTCAACATTGGAAAGATGTTGAAGCTTGTTTAAATACTACTTCAAGTCCTTATCTCAAAGACTGTGCATTGTTGTATGTTCTGCTGCCTCTGTTGCCTTTTTGTCCTTGTTGCGGTGGAAATAGGATATCAAACTATTAATTAGTTTGAATCGCAATTCAATTCACAACCGCTCTTTGATTTATCCGAAGGAAAAGGTCAAAAAGGGAAAACCTATTTTTGCATCGTAAACACAATGCGGGGAAAGATCTAGGGTTCGGGGGTTGGTTAAATTTAGGGAAGGTATTAGCACCCTAAACTTCTGTAGTACTCTACAGGAACCTTTTGTTCAATGCTTACTATTTGCTTTATTTATTTGCTTAAGGTATATGTACAAAGGATTAAAAGTGAGAAAGAAGACCTAAGGGGTTAATTCTAAGTTTACTCGGCAAGACATCGCATCTTGTGCCTACGTATCCTTACGGGAGTGGAATCAGAGTAATCGTAGTTCCCCTCAATAGGGAGGTTAGAAACTTCTTGACTGTGGTCAAGGTCTCAAGGGGAATAAACGCATCTTAAGGACACGCTTACGTGGAGTGTAGAAACTCCAAATCTCTACGTTGAAATGTTAAGTTGTAATTAGGGTTAAATTAGGGATTCCACGGCGGGAAACCCTAAAATGAGCGCGGCGGCTCTTTGACCTAATGCTAGGGGTAAAATTGTAATCTTGCCTGCGGCGAGGCATCTGTGAAAATTAGGGTTTGTGAGGTTGAGGACTATTGACACGGCGGTCAAATGGCTATACCTAATTCCTTCGGAGTGTAGTGCGACAGAAATATTGCAATACATCAGCAGAAACCATACATCAGCAGAAGTTTAAATGCGAAAAGTAAACGCGATTATTAGGTTCGCGAGATTACAACTGAGAAGCAGATACAAATATAAACGAAACTTGAATCGAGAAATAAAATAAATAACGGTAAACATGACAAGCTGCAAAACCAATGAACAATGTTAGTAGGCAAAGTCAACCAGCTATCAGATGAATTATGAGGCAATGAAGAAAATGAGATACAAACTTGAGATAGTTTTATTTAATATTTAATAATTTAACTTACAAAAGAAATTTTTAAAAAAAAGTTTTATTTTTGTATTTTAAAAAAAGGAGTTTTTCATTATTTTATATTTACAAAAGTTTTAAGTTTATAAAAAGATTTCAATTTATTCTTAATATTTATTTTAAAAAAAAAGTTTTTCTTTTATAATTACAAAACTAAAATGTTATATTATTTTTTTATAAAGATTTTTTTTATATTATAAAAATTAAAATGTTAAAATAGTTTTTTTTTTAAAACATAAAACAAATTAAATTAAAAAAATGAAATAAAGAAAAAAAATAAAAAGGAGGAGGGGTTGGGCCGGTCACCACATCCGGACCCAACCCGGTTGAATTAAAACTTGGGAAAGCAATTAGGGTTCTCAGAACCCTAATGCTCTTGAGGCGCCGTTTTACTTCTTCTTCTTCCCTCATCTATCTTGCGATCGCCATGCATCTTCTCCTCTGTTCTCTTTCGCGATCCTGAAAAACACATAAAAACGGTAATGATAAGCAATCCTGGCTCACTTTTATGGTGAAATGGTCGGTGATGAGGTTTTCCTCTGAGGCTTGGAATCGATTGCCCGCCGTTCAAACGGCGAAGGTGGTCTTTTCCTCCGGTGTTTCGCTCGTGGCTTCGTTCGTTACGGTGATGAATGGCGACGATGATGAGACTTCGTCTCTGAGTCTCGCGATTTCTCGTCCGTTAGGGTTTCTGCGCTTTGGGTGTTCTTCGTTAGGGTTTCTGCCTCCTTCTTTTCCATCAGGTTGTATCCTCCTATTTATAACTAACTCTTTATCTCTCTTTTTGGGCCTTGAACTTGCGTTTTTTCTGAGATATGCACTTGATGATCTGATTTGATTTTGTGTTAATGCGATTTGATTTTGATTTTGATTTTCCTCAGATACTGATTGGATTACGATTGGATGCTGATTGAACTCTGTTTCCCTTTTTAGGGTTTGATTGATCCTTTCTGATCTCCAGCTGATATGATTCTTCTGATTTGGTTCAAAGATTTCTATCTTCAGAACTTTGTGATTGAATATGATCTGAACTGATTTGTTTGATTGATTCAGGTTAAGTGCAAATGGGGATTCGATTTGATTTGATCATCTGGTTTTTCCAGATTGAGTTCCAATAGGGGCTTTCTGATACGATTGGGATCTCGTTTCTCCTCTTGGAATCCTGATTGAGCTGATAGGATTTCCTGACTCGATTCAATTTTATTAGTCTGAACTGATTTGCTTTGATCTACTTTGGGATTAATTATCAAATCAAAATCTCTCTATTTTTCTGATATGGTTTGCGTTCAGATTGGATTGATTGATGTTTGATTTTAATTCCCAGGATTCCTTAATGGATTCGTATCTCTGTTTGATGTTTTGATCTCGAACTGATTCGTTTTTTGATTGGTTCGCTCTTTGATGCAGCTCAGATTCTTTTCCTCTTCTTCTTTCAGAGAGGACTTGATATTGAAGCTTTGGTCGAGCCAAAATTGTCGGGAAAGGGATATGGCAATGATGACATTCTGAGCCTGCGGGTGATACTCCTGGTTTTGACGTCGCGGTTACTTTTGACAGTTGTTGTGTTCTGGGCTTATGAACTGATATGATTTTGTGACTTGTTTCACTTTCACCGATTGTTGGCTTGTCTTCGAGATCGGTCCTTATTTTCGACGCTTGGTTGGGAGCTGGAGACATTCTGATTGTTTCCCTCCCGGCAGCTCGAGTCTCCGCCCAGTGATGAGTTTTCTGAGGGCGTGATTAAACACACCACATTGCACTTGATTTCGTGATATGATTTGTGCTGTCCTGATGCAGTTTGATCATTGATTTTTTCAGATGCTGACCAATTGTTTTTGTTCGGAGCGAGTTCCAATCGACTTGTCTTGTAATCCACTGGAGTTGGGTTCTTGTTTTCTGAACTGATGCGATTATGTGAGCTTATCCTTGTTCCTTCTGGTATGATTCACGCTATGACTCGGTGCTGTGATTTTGTGCTGCAACTCAGTGTTTTTCGTGACTTGCCATCCGTATCGGGTGAAGCTTGTAGCTTGATACATTTTGTGTGGACACTTCATTCTTCTTGCTCTATTTGAACATGATGTTACCTCTTTCTTTGGATCTTGCTGGGCATGATTTACAGGATATTTTCTGTGGTTTCTTGCGCATAATTCTGCCTTCTGATGCATTGTTTAGTTTGCATATGGTATTCTGTTTGCAATTTGATGCAGCTTTGGCTTGTATTTCAATTCTCTTGTCTTGTTTTGGTATGCTTTTGAGCCAAAGGCTTTGATGCAGCGTATGATGCTGTTTGGTTTATCTTGTTCTGTTTTGAACTTGATATTTATTCTGTTTGGTAACAGATTTGTTTCTTTGGTGGCTATTCATACCTGTATTAGCGCGAGCCCCTTCCTAGTTTTGCTTATGCTTTGAGTTCTGATGATGCTTATGGCTTTTCAGGTGTTGGACGTTTTGAAACCAAAGTGACTTAGACCTGCCGGCATCCGGGTCTGAGTCAGAACTTGCCTATGTTGCCTTATTCTCGCATCAGTTTGGAAATCCAATCGCGGCAAAACGAATCAGTCCCGCTTTTTTTATTTCTTCTATCTCTTGGATGTCCCGTATCGATAAGAACAGGTATTACCTGATCTGACGCCCACGGCGCGGATCGGTAATGGGGGTAGGACGCAGCTTCGGTTGTGCCACTCCCGGCACTCGATGATGACATTGTTCTGAGAGTGTCAAAAAAACTTTTAACATTTTTTTCTACACTGTTTGTTTTCTTTTTGATGTGCAGGTTAGCCGAGGATTCGTGGAGAAGTTCAAAGACAACATGAAGTTCTAGGACTTAGGATTTTTTAGAGTCAATGTAATCTCTGTAGTTGTAATTTTACGGCCACTCAAATGTAAAATGATTCAAACCCCTTTTGTACAATAACATTCTTATGCAATAAAAATTCCCAAAAACTTCCATTTATCCCTGATCATTCAAGCTTGCAATTGTTTATGCTTACTTCTAGTTATAAATTGCAAACACTTGTGAAATAATCCACAAATATTTAAAATTCATTACTCTAGTCATAAAACATAAACACTCCCAAAGGATATTCTTATTTGCACTTGTCTCATTCGTAATCTCAAACTCATCATCTGATTAAAACTCAATTTAAATGCTAACCAACCGTTTCATAACCAAACACGGATGTGTACCGTAATCATAACAGTTCCAGCATCAACAGTAACACTACTCGTAATTAAACTCCACTGACCAAATGCCAAGATCTTGATATGATCAGACCTGGTGATAGATGAATGCCTCAAAACAATAACGTATCAAACGCTTCAGAATTTTAATAACAACCCGTCTTCAAGGAACTGGTAGAATTTGTGTAAAATGACCAAAATACCCCTGGGACCAAATCTGCAAAACAAACACCTCCATAACTGGTTAGCGGTTAGCAACGTACATATGAGATGCTATGCGAAATGATTGATTAAATATAAGGGTAAAATTTGGGGTATTACAGTCCTCTATTGACTTTTCCTTTCCAGGAAGAGGAATGTTCAGACATGTGCTTTGTGTCTGAATTCTTGTGTCATGCATAAAAGAGGAATAGTGCCGTTGGAGCAGACGTTGGGATTAGCAACAGATCTTTTCTTTGAGCTGGCATCTTTTCAACTGAATAAACTAACATCAGATCCTCTGATGTAGTTCCTTGTTCTTCATATCAGAGTCTTGCAGCAATAGTGCTTCAAGTGTGAATGTTACAATCAGCACAGAGTTGAATATCAGAGCCTATGTACTTGTAGCGTGAAGTACTTCCAGAGTCTTCTGAAATAATGTTGTACGCTCTTTAACTCAAATTCTTCTTAACTTCACTGAGAGTCATCTGTAGCAGATCAGAGTCTCTTCAAGCAGCGCTCAGAGTCTTCTGAAATGTTGCTTCTGACACTCAGAGTCTTAACATTCTTTTCACTTGCAGATGTAATTTTTGCTTCCAGATGAATATATAATTTAAGATCTGAAACAAAAATACTTAAACAAAATTATAGTATATATTTCCTTAGTGCAAAATTTCATTTATGTTATCATCAAAACCATGAGATATATTAAACACCAATCTGTGTTCTAACAGGTGGTAGTCACATTCGAAATAGGTAGTTGTTAGAGACATGCATTATGATTTGGTTGCACTTTGGTTTGTTAGGGCAAGACTGCTTTTCCTGCATTTTTTGCAAACATGAGCTTTTTCGGAGATGCATCTCCAAATTGTGTCCTTGGTGGTTTTTAGAGATGCATATCCAAAAACGTCCTGATGTCTTTTTCTTGTATTTTTCAGGAAAAATGGCTGCAAACAACGACGACAGAATGACACTCGACTGTGAAACCTAACATGTGTTTGTTCGATGTGAGAGAGCTAGACTTCATAATGAGCAGGTCAGGGCTAGAGGGAACCGTCCCCAGGCCTCTTGACAAGGAAGCATCGACTTCTAGGAGCCGTTTGTCACAGGGGTCCTCATCCCAGGGGCACGTCTCCCTTACTAACATTGACTGGGAGGAAGTTTCTACTAAACATCATGGTATCCTTCCACTTGTAGACCCTTATCCAAGAGGGCCATATGACACCTCATTATTGATGTACTATAGAGATCATGTTGCTGGACATGTCTGTTCTGGAGAGGTATATTTTTTAACGATTGATATTTATATATTTTAAATAAATTCCTTGTGACTAATATTATTTTTAATAATAGCGCGACTGTTTAATGTCTGTTAACCACAACAGAAAGATTTTGAATCTTTATCAGCCTAAGGATGATTAATTTCAAAGTTTCATCTGATACTCTAGTTTTGTCAGCCTGTGTTCTAGTGGATACAAGACCATTAGCCATGGCATGCATGAGGCTTTTGTTGAGAGATGATATAAGGAAATATTATCATTCCACTTCCCCGTTAGCGAGATGACAATGACACTAGATGATATCACTTGCCTTCTCTACATTCTCATCAAAGAGAAGTTACTTGATCAGTCCAGGATCAAATATGATGAATCCCAGGAGATGATGGTCATTTATTTAGGAGTTGACCCAATGGATGCCCCGATGCAGCGTAAGAGAACCAAAGGTGCTCATGCAAAATGTTTATACTTGAAAAAGTTATATGAAGACAAATTGAACTTGGTCGATGATGATTTATAAGTTACCTATGAAGCTAGAGGAAATCATGCATGAGCACATCGCATGCTCAAAGATACAACAGAGTTGCCATCGAACTTTATTTAGTCCCAAAGGACAGGGAAAATATTGATAAAACCCAAGGGAAAGAGAAACGGGTAAGGGAGTCGGTTATACGAGAGGAAGATATTAGAACCCCACGCATCCGTCGTACTCGACGGGAACCATTCAAAAAGCTTCTAAGCTTGGATGGGTTATCTATCTAAGGCTACTCGCTAAAAGGGACGAAGAAAGCGCTCGCAGAGGATTAGGGTCCTCGTGACTACGTATCCTCACAACATAATAAGGAATTCATAGCTTCGTAGTTCATGGAACCAGGTGGAGAAAAGGAAAAGGTAGAAGGTTGGAAGAAGATTGTGGAAGAATGGTGCTCACCAAAATCTCACGATATCGTGCCTACATATCCTCAGAGTGCAATGAGAAAATCAGAGATCCGTAATTCATGGAACTAAGGATGAGCAGTAAAGAGGTGGTGTCAAAACCAAGAGAGATAAGGAAGTGGTGTCAAAACCGAGAGAGATAAGGAAGTGGTGTCAAAACCAAGAGAGGTGAGGAAGTAAGAGCAATAGTTCTTTAACTGAAACTTGGTGATTAACCCATAAAAGAAAATGTTGGTCTTTTAACTGACAGTCAGTGGTTAACCAAATAAATGGGTGTTTTAACCAAAAGGTGATTAACCCAACGGAACTTAGTATTTTAACTAATAAATAGTGATTAACCGGAGAAAAGGGAGTTGATCTAAGAAAAGGTTGTTAATCTAAAAGGACTCGATATGTTAACCAACAGATAGTAGTTAACCAAAGGAACGGGTGTTGAACCAAGAGAATGTGTTTAACTCGAAAGGATTTGGTATATTAAATGACAGACAGTGGTTAACCGAAGGAAAGAGGCAGTTGGTATTTTAACTGACAGGCAGTAATTAACCAATAAGAGGGAGGTTGAAACTAATAGAAAGTTGCTTACTCTGCTAGAAATTTTGGTATGTTAACAGACGGACAACGGCTAACTGAAGGAACACTTGGGGTAAGAATGAGTGATCAAGGATTGACTCTACTGAAGATCAGGAGACACTATGGTATGGGGATAGAGAAGTCTATTCCAGGCACAAGGTCATTCATCCCCTACCAAAAATAGTCAGAATGAGGGTATGAATTCTCCATTCTCATTCCATCTCTAGCACTTAGAGCATAGTGCAAGGATTGAAACCGACATAGTAACAGTGCAATTTGTACAGTGTTCCAATGCATTGTGCAGACCTTCGATTCAACAGGATCAAGAAAGAAAGGCTCTAAGGTGATCCTAAAGAAGAGAGCTGAGGAAGATTAACCAATCAAAATAAGGTTTCAATCAATCAATCAAAGGGAAAGAAATGCCAATAATCTTTCAAGCGAGTCGAAAGATCATCAAATCAAGCCTGAGAGATAAGGTTAAACAAGATTAAATTTGCTCAAGGAAGAACAAATCGAATGCCCCAAATGAATTGCAAAGCACTAACAAGAACAAGCTAGCATGCATTACTGAGCGTTAATCATGTTAACACATAAGCAAAAGTATGCAAAAGGTGCCTCAAATCATGTGATAAAATTGCAAAGCAACATGAATACACAATATCAAGAATGCAAACAATTACATAATCGATAAATCACATCAAAGATTTGCATACATACTGCAACCGATGGCTAAACAACTCATGAAAAATCCACAAATATTAAATATGTCAAACAATGAAAGTTAAATGTGGAAAGGAATCAAGATAAGCTAAAAAACGAGCAAAAAACACCTTTTGCAACAGTTGTAATTGATTAACGCATGTCTGTTAATCGATAACAGCTGAAAAACAGCGCTGTGAAAAGGTGTAATAGATTAACACAGATATGTTAGTTGATTACAACTGCTAAAACAGCAGAAAAGCAGTTTTCAAAAGCACTTTCCGGAATCACTTATCGCATGCAATCACAATGGATCATAACATAGAAGTAGATGTTAAATTCATGTTATTTTGAGCAATTGAACACCAAAAAAATCAAGCATGAAACTCAATTATTCAAATTTTAAAGCAACAATTAAGCACTATATTGCGAAAACGCGAAATCGATCGAAAGCGATAAATTAAGAATGATTCACCAACCTAAAAGGAAGAGGTTTGCCTTGGTAATTGTAGTAAGTAAAATATGAAAGGAGATGCTTAGAAAACCAGAAAATACTAAGATTTCTAGCAATTCGTAGCAAGAAAAGCCGAAGATAATGCGATATTTGCATCGGATCCGAATTTGCACCAAAACTCCTTCAATGATCAACTTCCAAAGCTTGAATTAAAGTAGATGATGATGTTGCTGCAGAATTCAAAAGTGAAATAAAGAGGAATGGATGTCTAGCTCAAAGAATAGCAAGTTTTAATGTGAAGCTTGCTAAGCTTTAATGATGAAATGAGCTCTAGTGAGGTTTGGGGAAGAAGATGAAGATGATTGAGAGAGAGATTTGCAAAAAATGGAGAGTAAATTGAGAGTGAAGAGTGACAAATTAAGAATGAAAGTGAAGGTCCTTGAATCAATGTGAAGGTTTGCTTATATAGAGCCTAGGTTTGGAGTGAGTTAGGCTTGGAACTTGGTTTGGAGGTAGTCAATGAGGTTTGATATTTGGCTTGAAGTTAGTTAGACCCAACTTACTGAGTTGGGGTCTAACTCATTTAGGTATTGGTTAACCCAGTTGAAGAATCCCAATGCAAGTTCAATGGTCAAATGGTTCACATGCTTCAAAATGACGGTGCATGGTGAGTATTATTGAAAGTGAGGTAGTGTAGAAAATTTAGTTGATATTTTCTAGTGTAATCACATGTCTATAACCTTCCAAAAGATGCTAGAATGATGTGGACCAAAGGAGAAGAGTGGTGGCTGTTGTAGTGCTGAGAAACTACTTAAATTTAGAAAAATCAACAGGTGTAATCGATTAACACCTGTTTGTTAATCGATTACAACTGTTCAAAAGCTGAAAAACAACATTGTGAAAAGGTGTAATAGATTAACAAATATATGTTTATTGATTAAGACAGACAGAGTTTAGCTTTTCTAGCTTGAAATTAGGTGTTCTGGTTATGGTTTTGACTTTTGACCATGTGCTTTGATAAATAGGCATAGAAATCCTTTTGTTTTGATTATATTGATGCTTTAGTTACTCTGCATTGGACATAATCATAACCTTGAGATTCTGTGGGGATCTAAATATGTACCTGCAAGGAATCCACAGACAAAAATGCTAATACATATGCAGGGAATGTGAGTGCAAATGCTTATGCAAAAAGGCAAAATGAGAGATCAAATTTTGGGTTATGACAGCTTCCCCTATTTAATTCCTTGGACCTGAATGCACAAATTGCGACAAAATTTTGAGTATTCAAGGTTGAAGGGGATTAAATACAAGAGCAGCTCAAACATTTGGTCGTTGATGGAAGAAGTGTTTTGAAAGGAATCGTGATAAAAGGCCTTTGTGTGAGGTTATTTGTTAGGGAATGGCTGGATATTCTGTTGGGTAAATGTGTCAGTCACTGGAAGGTATGCTTGAAGCACGTAACAAATGCAATGTATGCTTAATGATGCATGAGATTACGATATGCTCTGCGGAAATGTGGAACAGGGTGAAATTTTTTGGCATTGGTAAGAAAATTTGCACCTTGAGGAGAAGAAATAGGTATCACTATTTGTGATGGTTTTTATTTGGCCTCTGCTGATGAGCTTTGGCAGGTGGTGGTGATTGAGATATTCTTGCGAGATCCCACCAAGGTAATATATTTGTTTGTCAAACAAGAATTGATTGTCAGACGAGAACTATGCTTTAAAATGTTTTTCCAGACGGGGACAAGACTTTGAAAAAGTTTTCCAGACGAGAACTGGACTTTGAAAAAGTTTTCCAGACAAGAGTTGGACTTTCAAAAAGTTTGCCAGGCGAGAACTGGACTTTGCAAAGATAAGCCAAACAGGAACTGACTACCAGAAGAGAACTAGATTTTGAAGATTGGTAAGGCGAGAACTGAATACCAGACAAGAACAAGATTTTACAAGGATAAATCAGACGGGAACTGACTACTAGACGAGAACTAGGCTTTAAAGAGATAAATCAGACGGGAACTGACTACCAGACGAGAACTAGATTTTATAAAGACATGTTAGACGAGAATTGACTACCAGATGAGAACTGGATTTTATAAAGATAGGTCAGACGAAAACTGACTACCAGACAAGAACTGGGCTTTGAAGAGATAAATTAGACGGGAACTGACTACCAGACGAGAACTGGGCTTTGAAGAGATAAATCATACAAGACCTGACTATCAGACGAGAACTAGATTTTGTAAAGACAGGTTAGACGAGAACTGACTACCAGACGAAAACTGGGCTTTAAAGAGATAAATCAGACGGGAACTGACTGCCAGACGAGAACTAGATTTTGATATGTCGAGTATGATTAGGCAAGTAAGGTCGAGTTTTGGAAGCTCCCCCAAATATTTGCTTTTTCCGGTTTGTTCCACAAGGTTCCATGCTATACTAGATGATTTATATGCATGAGTGAGGCGACATGATTAGTTCATGAGAATGATCTATGCAATGGTTCTTGAGAATTTATCAAGTGCTTTCATTGCGGGAGGTGGAAGATTTGAGTGCTAAGATAAGGGTTATGAAGATGTTATTCTCCGTTACCTACTTCAAGTTCAGCAGTTGTTGATGCACTATTGCTCTTGCCTTAAAATAGGGAGAGAACTTGTACCATGGTAACCTGTATATGCCATAGTCTATTGGGTATCTGCATGGATTGCCCCAGTCATAAGTTGGGAAGCAGCTTTTTCATAGGACAATTTTGATTTGACTTGCCCCAGTGCCTCGGAACAGTATGCCCCTGATTAATCTTCTCTTGGAGAGGTTTACTTCTTGTGCTCTTGAGGTGGTTAGGCTTGACCTTTTTCCTAAGGGAATTCTTAGGCATTCCGCCCCTGTGGAGTGATCAAACTTCCCATTGTGGAAACCCTTTTGATGTCAAGTGTTTGTTCTCAAGTAAAAATTGTTTGTTTTAAAAATGATGATGCTAATGTTATGCATATGCCAGTTTTGAAATCCAAGTATGTTCACTAAGATTATGGCATATAGTGAATGAACTATTTAAAGTGTCATATCAATACCAACACAAATGACAAGTAAATCTTCAGGAGTCATCTTTGACATGATCTCACTGTAGTATGCTTTCGAAATAAACCATGCTTCAATTAGGTCTTTTGAGGGTTGTAACATGGCCTAGTTCATGGTTTCAGAAAGAAAGGATATAAGGCTCAAAATTTATTTTAACCCACTCATTCTCCTTAATGTTCTCCAGTCCTACACTCACCTAGTTTGACATAAGCATCCACCTTTCAAAAAGGGCTTTGAATGGTAGTTGTAATGTTAGAGGAACCAATGAGGTTTTTGGAACGACAATCACTCACCTTTCATTTTGTTTTGTAGTCACACGACTTTGTTTTTGTTAAGAATTTTTCTCTTTGATTCTTCTTTTATTCTTTTTATTTTCCCTGGTTTTTGCGTAGACTGATTATTTTAAATTTTTTGTCTACCGAGATGCCCTAATTTTTGCCTAATTTATTTGTTTTTTAGTTTTTGACTTAGCGGGCTTTTTCTTCTTCTTGCTTTTTTTTCTGAATTTTTTTGGAACAAATCGTGTGACATTTGTTTGTTTGATAAAGGGTTGTGACTGCCTCGCTTCTTTGGTCGGTGCGAGATAACCATTATGGATTTGTGATTTTTGACCTCTTGTGAGGGATAGGATGTGGTTAATCCTTAGATGAGGTAATCCTCCTTTTAAAATTCGAACGCATGGTCAAACTAACTAAAGACTACCCTGCCCCTGGTTAAGATTGAGGGTTTTATGTATAGAAAGAAACTCATACTTCAAGGCCCAAAGGGGTTGACTAGGGATTATCTTCCTTATAAATCTAGTGTTTGGGAATAGAGTCAATGTCTTACATTGTCAGCAAGGTTTTATTCAAAGCATACAGATAGTGATCTCATGTCTTTTTTATTTCATCATTCTCTTTTTAATTTTGCTTGATCAAAGTGTGATACTGATAAAAAAATATGAATGAACACGACTGGATTTATTCAAAACATGCATATTAATTTTATTATTATTATCATCTAAAAACAAATAAGTTTTACAAATGAACAATGCTTGACAAACAAGAAGGAGTACAAATGAAAATATTGAAATACAAAATGATTGCTGGCGTGATTAGCCTTTGTATTTACTATAGATTGATGTACTCTATTTTTGTCTTTGTTTTTTGTTTCATTGTGCAGTTTGTTGGCTTTGCGGAGTCTAAGCTTAAGAAGGCCATTGATATTGGGCTGCATCAACATATGGGAATGAGTAGTACGACATGGGAGCCAGAGGTGCTTGAGGATGAATCTGAGGAGTAGCACATTATGGGAACACTTGAGCAGGGCACATCCAACTAGGATTAACCATCTGATTAGTAGTCTGACCAAACTGGATCATATATGGAGTGTTAGGTGCCCCGGGATAAGCATGTGGAGGTACATCAGCAAGAGGTTCCCCAGGTAAAACGCCTTATAGAGTTAGCAGACTGGAGGCCTTGGTAGGGGCATCGCCCAACAGGTTGAACGGCTAGAGGAATCAACATATAAGTAGGTGGACCTCTATTCTTCGCATCAACAGATGTTTTGGCAATCACAGGTGCAAAATTCTAGCAAGGTTTCCTTGTAAAGTATAATAATTTCTGATTGAGGAGCTCTTGAACTTTGCTTTTGAAGATGATACAAGATTCTGTAGAATGCCCCACATATCCAGCATGGTATCCACATGTGGCTTTAGGATCATACCTAGGATGGTAGGAAAACTTGGCTGGCTCGATCTTTTTATGAATAATTGCCCCAATATGAATTATATTAGGCAATAGTTGCATGTAAGACACGGGAATTGGATCAAATCGAGGACGTCTTCTCCCTTGATTGTTGTTCCCTTTGCTGATTTTCTTCTTCTTTTATTTCTGATTGCCTTGATTGCCCTTATGATTAGATATGTGTAAATCGAAATATTACTTGCAGTTGCATTCATGATTTCATCCACCTCTTGTCCGTTCTCAACTTGTTCATCAATCACAACCTGATCAGAGAAGTTCATTGTCAAGTTGTCCAGAAGTAATTCCACAACCATGTCAACATTGCCTTCCTTGCACATTGTGTTCTTATACCCAACCTGTTCCATGATTATTTGGCTTTTGTTGTCGGAGAATCGTTGTCTTTGGGCTGATGAAGGGAAGAAAGTGAGCTTTTTCTGGTTTGTATGTATGCATATGTTGTTTATGCGGATGGGAATGCAAATAAGATATGTAATATCCATTGATTCAAAGGTTCGATGATGCAATAGTTTAGGCTCAAAAGTTTGGCATACATATGATGATGCAATAATGCAGGTTTAAAAGTGAGGTATACATGATGATGCAATAACAATATTCAATAATGTAGGTTAGAGATGCAACATCTTCTAGATAGTCTGCATATATAATTATGAGTAGGCGCAAAGGTCTAACGTGTATGAGAGAGCAAAATGTATGAAAAGTCTTGGTTTCTTGCAGAAAAAACCCAATATCTCCCTTACAAGTGTGTTCTAGTCTTGAATAAGGGTTCCAAATGGTCCTCAGCTTCTCGGGCTCTAAGGTTGAGAAGTAATAATATGTTCACCATTTATGGTTTGGTATTATTACCCCTCAATGAGGCCTCCACTGATTTCTAATGAACGGTTTTCAGAGTCATAAGTTCTCACTGGGAACACTTTGTCATCTGCATGAGACACACATGACATAATATCTCCCAAGAAAACCTTGTATGAATGTGGGTCTCGTGCCAACTACACGTAACAAGATGTTACACAAGTCAACATGACTATCCACTCTAAAATTGTGTGTATACTCAAGCCTGGGTAATGAGCTTACCTCTCAAGTAACATCCGCCCATCCCAACAACATCATAAAATATAGCAGATTTCCAGAGTATGCAACATATGAATATTTAAAGCAATAAAGAAATGCAATAAATAAGATAAAGCAAGTAAAACGCAAAGATAAACACTCAAACAAGCAAGAAAGCAAACAAAATTAGGCGAGACTCAAACTTGCAAGAACAAGGACTCCCAACAGAGTCACCCGCTGAAGCTAGCAGGAATCATGCCTGAGTGCATTGCACGCTCAAAGATATAACAGAGTCGCCACCGAACCTTATTTAGTCCCAAAGGACATAGAAAATATCGATAAAACCCAAGGGGAAGAGAAACGGGTAAGGGAGTCGGTTATGCGAGAGGAAGGTATTAGCACCCCACACATCCGTCGTACTTGAAGGTAACCATTCTGAAAGCTTCTAGGCTCGGATGGGTTATCTATCTAAGGCTACTCGCTAAAAGAGACAGGAAAAGGGACGAAGAAAGCGCTCTCAAAGGATTGGGACCCTCGTGCCTATGTATTCTCGCAGTGCAATGAGGAATTTAGAGCCCCATAGTTCATGGAACCAGGGGGAGAAAAGGAGAAGGTAGAAGGTTAGAAGAAGATTGTGGAAGAAGGGTGCTCACCAAGAATTTGCGATCTCATACCTACGTATCCTCAGAGTGAAATGAGTAAATCAGAACTCCGTAGTTCTTGGAACTAAGGATGAGAAGTAAAAAGGTGGTGCCAAAACCAAGATAGATAAGGAAGTGGTGCCAAAACTAAGAGAGATAAGGAAGTGGTGTCAAAACCAAGAGAGATAAGAAAGTAAGAGCAAAAGTGCTTTAACCGAGACTCAATTATTAACCTAAGAAAGGAAATGTTGGTCTTTTAACTGATAGGAAATGGTTAACCAAAGAAATGAGTGTTTTAACCAAAAGGTGATTAACCCAACAGAACTCGGTATTTTTAATGATAAATAATGATTAACCGGAGAAAAGGGTGTTGAACTAAGAGAAGATTGCTAATCCAAAAGGACTCGGTATGTTAATTGAGAGGTAGTGGTTAATCGAAGGAATGAGTATTGAACCAAGAGAAGGTGTTTAACCCAAAAGGATTATGTATATTAACTGACAGACAGTGGTTAACCGAAGGAAATGGGCAGTTGGTCTTTTAATTGACAGGCAGTGATTAACCAATAAGAGGGAGGTTGAAAACCAAGAGAAGGTTGCTTAATCTGCTAGGGATTTCAGTATGTTAATAGACGGATAATGGTTAACCAAAGGAAGAAAAGATCAAGACTTTGATGGGGAAAAAGTTGTTGTTAGCAGACAGACTGTGATTAACCAAAGAAACGAGTGTAGAACCAAGGGAAGGTTGCTAACCCAAAAAGAAAGAGATTGGTTTAACAAACAGACTGTGATCAACTAAAGGAACGAGTATTGAACCAAAAGAAGGTTGATAACCCTAAAGAAAGAGATTAGTTTTAACAGATGGATTAGTCAACCAAAGGAGCAGGTGTTTGAACCAAGAGAAGGTTGATAACCCTAAAGAAAGAGATTGGTTTTAACAGACGGACTGGTCAACCAAAGGAACGAGTGTTGAACCAAGAGAAGGTTGTTAACCTAAAGGAAAAGAGATTAGTTTTAACAGACAAACTGTGATTAACTAACAAAACGGGTGTTGAACTGAGAGAATGTTGCTAACCCAAAAGGAGAGAAAAGACTTGGGGCAAGAATGAGTAATCAAAGGTCGACTCTGCTGAAGATCGGGAGACACTATGGTCTGGGGATATAGGCGACTATTCCAAGCACATGGTCATTCGTCCCCTACCAAAAGTAGTCAGAATGAGGGTAGGACTTTTCCATTCTCATTCCTTCTCTAGCATTCAAAGCGTAGTGCAAGAATTGAAACTGACAAAGTAACGATGCAATTTGTATAGTGCTCCAATGCATTGTGCAAACCTCTGGCTCAGCAGGATCAAGAAAAAAAAGGCTATAATGTGATCCTAAAGAAGAGAGCGGGGGAAGATTAACCAATCGAAATAAGGTTTCGATCAATCAATCAAAGGGAAAGAAATGCCAATAATCTTTCAAGCGAGTCGAAAGATCATCAAAGCAAGTCTGAGAGATGAGGTTAAATAAGATTAAATTTGCTCAAGAAAGAACAAATATAATGCACCAAATGAATTGCAAAGCACTAACAAGAACAAGCTAGCATGCATTACTGAGTGTTAATCATGTTAACACATAAGCAAAAGTATGCATAAAGTGCCTCAAATCATGTGATAAAATTGCAAAGCAACATGAATACACAACATCAAGAATGCAAACAATTACATAATCGACAAATCGCATCAAAGATTCACATACGTACTACAACTGATGGCTAAATAACTCATGAAAAATCTCCCAATAATCAAATATGTTAAGCCATAAAAGTTAAATGAGGATAGGAATCAACATAAGCTAAAAAAATGAGCAAAAGATGCCTTTTGCAATAGTTGTAATCGATTAACACCTGTCTGTTAATCGATTACAACTGTTCAAAAGCTGAAAACAGCATTGTGAAAAGGTGTAATAGATTAACACATATATGTTAATCGATTACACATGCTAAAATAGTAGAAAATCAGTTTGGAAAAGCACTTTTTGGAATCACTTATCGCATGCAATCGCAATGGATCATAACATAGAAGTAGATACAAAATTCATGTTAATTTAGAGTAATTGAACACCAAAAAATCAAGCATGCAAATCAATTATTCAAATGGCAAAGCAACAATTAAGCACTACATTGCGAAAACGCAAAATTGATCGAAAGCGATAAATTAAGCAAGATTCACCAACCTACAAGGTTGAAGTTTGCCTTGGTTATTGTTGTAAGAAAAATACGAAGAGGAAATGCTTAGAAAACCAAAAATACCAAGATTTCTAGTAATCTGTAGTAAGAAAAGCCGAAGATAATGCGATATTTGCGTCAGATCCGAATTTTCACAAAAGCTCCTTCGATGATCAACTCCAAAGCTTGAATTGAAGTAGATGATGATGTTGCTGCAAAATTCAAAAGTGAAATGAAGAGGAATGGAAGTCTAGCTCAAAGAATAACAAGTTTCAATGTGAAACGTATTAAGCTTTAATAGAGGAATGGGCTCTAGTGAAGTTTGGGGAAGAAGATGAAGATGATTGAGAGAGTAAGAGAGAGAGTTCTAGAAAATGTAGAGAAAATTGAGAGTGAAGAGTGAAAAATTGAGAATAAAAGTGAAGGTTCTTGAATCAATGTGAAGCTTTGCTTATATAGAGCCTAGGTTTGGAGTGAGTTAGGCTTGAAACTTGGTTTGCAGGTAGTCAATGAGGTTTGAATTTGGCTTGGAGTTAGTTAGACCCAACTTACTGAGTTGGGGTCTAACTCAGTTAGTTATTGGTTAACTCAGTTGGAGAATCCCAACGCAAGCTCAATGACCAAGTGGTTCACATGCTTCGAAATGACGATGCACGGTAAGCATTATTGAAAGTGAGGTACTGTAGCAAGTTTAGTTGATATTTTCTGGTGTAATCACATGTCTAGAACCTTCCACGAGATGCTAGAATGATGTGGACCAAAGGAGAAGAGTAGTGGATGTTGTAGTGCTAAGAAACTACTGAAATTCAGCAAAATCAACAAATGTAATCGATTAACACCTGTCTGTTAATCGATTACAGTTGTTCGGAAGCTGAAAAACAATACTGTGAAAAGGTGTAATAGGTTAACACATATATGTTAATCAATTAACACATACAAAGTTTTGCTTATTTGGCTTGAAATAAGGTGTTCTTGTCGTGGTTCTGTACTTCAACCCTGTGATTTGATAAATAGGCATAGAAACCCTTCCATTTTAATTGTATTGATGCTTTGGTGACTCTGCATGGGACATAATGATAAACTCGAGATTCTGCGAGGATCTTAATATGTACTTGCGAGGAACCTATAGATAAAAATGCTAATGCGTATGCGGGAAATGCGAGTGTAGATAATTATGCAAAAAGGCAAAAGGGGATGTCAAATTTTGGGTTACGACGACATACCATTGGAAGTGTACCTTAAGGTGTTACCTCCTATTCTTGGTTGACACGTCCATGTTTATGGACAAAAGTGCAACCTACGTCGATCTGGCATACCTTAAGTGCTTCATCGACATGTCGGCCATTCACGAATGGAATTGAAGGGTCGCCTGTTTGGTATACCTGCACTCCAAGCCGAGCAAAGGTTCTCTTTAGACGACAAAGAAAATAACATGCTCTTGCACCCTGCCGTCGACAATTTCTATAGTCACTAATAATTTTAAAATCATTTTTTTTCACTTTTTATGAATATTTTTTCTTATTCATTTTTAGGGATGGATTCTATCCCTATTTCACCGCACACACGAGTTTGTTTATGTGCTAGAGTATATTGAGGATTGGCCACATGCTTGCCTATATTGCCCCCATAGAGGAAATGATGTTGTGCGACCGTTTCGTGTGTATATTGACCGAACACAACATAATGACATCAAATAGGCGCAATACACCGCTTACCGAGACACTGTGGTCTTTGACCCTATTTCATTTGACTCTAGATGACTGGCATGTGGGACGAATTTGATGAGCAGGTATCTGTCAAAGCGATGCATGTGTTAGTTTCGATATATATATATATATATATATATATATATATATATATATATATATATATATATATATATATATATATATATATATATATATATATATATATATATATATATATATATATATATATATATATATCATTCCGAGATCCCCCTTTATGTCTGCTCCTAACAACATTGTCTGCAAACATCTTAATGACATAATGGCGGATTACGAGAGTCATTTGGTACCAAAAGAGTATCAGAGTATAGCAGTCACAAGTTAATGATCTTATATGGATGATTATATGACTTGGTTATATAGTGTGTCACACCCTGTCATGACACCAGATGCTACTGGACGTCCATCTATGCTCGTTCATGAGGAGACCATGGAGAATGAGCATGTCAGGGATGACTATACCATTGATGTGTTGTCGATCTGTCAAAATATCATGTAGATTATGTATGAGGGCATAAAGTCTGGACTGTTTGAAAGAGGTGGCAATGATGCGGTTGCCCTAGCACATTCCATTCTTACTGAGGCACAAAATGCCTTGGGTTACCGGCGGAAGAGGAGGAGTCATGGGGTTAGGATTAGGCATACACAATAGGTTATGCATTTATTTATATTTTGGAATTTTTTTTGCATTATTTCCATACTTCAAGAATAATATTTGTAATATTCTGGACTGTTTTTTAATTAATGCATTACCTTGTTCTATGATGTTTGTGTTTATTAATGTTTGAATCAAATTATGACATTGTTAGTCAAACTAAAATGAATTTGGATTAAAAAATACAAACTCAGGACAATGTTTCTGTCCAAAATGCATACGGGTAAGTTTTTGAAGATTCATCTTCGAATTCACTCCATAAATATTCGCAGATACATCTTCAAACCAATTTTTGACAATAAATAAGTTGACTACTTGATTTACAAAGGATAAGGTAATTTTAAATGTGTTCAAATATGCATCTTTTAAAATACTTGAAGGTAATTTTAAATCTTCAAATGTGCGAGCTACACTTAAAGATGGAGAAAGTAAATTGGTTTTTTAATTTATTTTTAATATGGACTTCACATTAAAAGAAGAGAAATTTCTATTTGGGCCTGAGGCCCAATTTTGAAATCCGGGTTACCCGTTTTTGCTAGCAGAAACCTAGCCAACATGTGAGCGCTAGTGTTATTTTCTCTTCTCGTGTGTCTGAACTCAATGTCTTCACATTGAACTTTCATTTTCTTCATTGCTCTACCGTTTGTAGCTACGAGGGAGACTCTGTTCATCGTTCATCATCTTCACCAGAGTTTTCAATTTCACTTTTTAATTCCTCCGAATTTCTCCTTCTCCAGTTCTCTCCGTCTCCACAATTGTTTTCTCTAAAAAAATTCAATTCCATTTCCACCTCTCTCTCTTACCGTCGACGACAACCACTGCCACGACTATTGGCTGCGACGAAGACACTGTCTTTCTCAGTAACAATAGAATCATAAGGTATGTGAATATATTTGTGAATTTTCATCATTCAATCTCTATCATTTTCCAAATTATTGATTATTGATTTAGGGTTTTAAAATTTATATAATCTAGTTTTATTTTGTGTTGAATTTATTCTCATGTGAAAACTAAGCCCTAGTTTGTTTGTCACAAATTTCTCCAGCGTAATGGAGCACTCTGATCCAAAATCCACCAAGAAAGCAAAACACAAAAAGAAAGTGGATACTGAACCACCTCCTGAACCAGTTCATGAACCGGTTCAGGTTAAGGTTGAAGTTATCCGTTCGGATCCAGAGAAAATGCCTCCGTTTGTTGGTTATTTTCCATCTGGATTTGATCCGGTTAAGCAATCATCACGTTCGACCGATGTCCAAGTTTATAGAAACCAGTTTATGAGTAAGAGAACTGAGCTTGTTGTCAGCCCTGCTGGGTCGTCGGTTGAATTCGTCGGAACGAGTTACGCCGGCGAGGCTACCGGACACCGAGGGATGTATGCGCTTGGTGTGTTTGATAAGGAAGCTCAGACACTTAAAGTTGTGCGTCTTGGTGCTAATAAGGTGAGTTTGTGAAGAATTGTGTCGAGAAAAAGTTGAGTTGGTGTTTTGGAATTCGTTATGTGTTTTGTTGATTTGTTGTTGTTGTTTTGTAGATATTTAGATTGGAACCAAGAGTTAAAGGTTTGGAATATAAGGAGCCGCTTCCAAGTTCGATTCCGGTGGAAGAGATGAGTCAGGATCAGTGGAGAGCCAAAAGTAGATTGACTGATGCTGCTTTTGGAACAAGGAGACATAATGAGATGGTATATTTTAATTCCTGTTTAGCCCTTATTTTCTAGCTGTACTAATAATAAGTAATTACATGTTGACACCTCTGAAAAAAGGTTTGTTAGTGTTGGTATGCGAAACCAACACTAACCCACAATATTGGCCGATATTTACAATTGCGGCAGGCCCAAGAACTGCCACATATATCTGCCATAGTGCCGCAATTGTGGATATTTGATAACACTGATGAAAACATGATTAGATGATATGACACTCTTAATGCTTTTCTAATCAAACATGATTTCATATGACCACACTTAATCTTGGATATTATAGTTCCTACCCAAGACTGAGAGTGAGCAGTTTTTTGAGTTTTCACAATTTCACAGTCCTCTTCCTTGCTGTTCCTCTGTTGTATGTTTGAGTTGTGTGTGTTGAACTGAGTTGTGCAAGGCCATCGAACTGAGCTTGTCATTGACATAAGTTCCTTTGCTAACATATGTGTCTAGAACATGCGGTGTTCTGCTCTGTATCATTGATTAATTAATGGCATATCATTGTCTCTCCATGGGGCTTTGCACAGATGATAATTCATACTTTGTAGCCATCTAGAGAGTAGTGACTCTAGTCCATGAAATCCTGCATATTGATTGTTTTCTTTTTCTCACCAAGGCAACATTTTTTTTATACTCTGAATACATTGTCTTTAAACAAAGAACATGAGGAAAGACACTGTGACACCAATTTTATATTTTGTCTTTTCTTTTATTCTGAAAAATTATTACTTAACCCAATTTTAAATAACCTTTCACGTAGTATTAATAGGTGAGGTTACTAATGTTGAATTAAAGTGATCAAGTCTTCTATTAATTATCATTCAACAAGGTATACCTGATTTTTATTGGAATTTGTATTATTCGCAGCGTAATAAGTTTGATGAAATCAGAAAAGATGAAGAACCTGAAGCTAGAAAGAACCTGGATGAGAAAATGAAAAATGTTGAAGTAAAAGGAATTGCTCTTGCAAACACAGAAGCTCATGTCACTCGCCATATACCACCATATAATACTAATGCAACGACACCTCAGGAGGCTTATGTATTGGATAAAATCATCCTTTCACTAGAATGGAATCACCTTCAAGACATTTATTATCTCTTGCCAAAGGGAGAAGAAGCAGACTTCAGTGGTTACCCAACTTTTGTTCGCAACAGGATAGACAAATTAAAGAAGATTCAGGTATTATACAGATATAACCTTTTTGCTTAAAACATAATTTGGAATCTAAAATAGTTTTGCTCTATCAGTAATACTATACTTCCTTATATTATATGTAAGGGTAAAAAACACTTGAGTCCTGCTCATTCATGAGGATGCCTTAAATTTAGGTGGCATTCTTTATATTATGTGTAAGGGTAAGAAACACTTAGAGTCCTGCTCATTCATGAGGATGCCTTAAATTTAGGTGGCACTGTCAGCAATTTTCGGTGACCCCCAGGGGGATTGTCTGTTGAAATTAGCCAATTAATTAAACTGATTAGCCCAAATCTGTTGTGGTAGTTTCTAATCCTGTTATTATGTTATATATAATAATTTGTATACTAGATTTTTTTTCTACCAATGTTTTGAAAGTAAAGGGAGCTTGTAGACTTCAAAATGGCAACTATGTCCTGTCATCTCTGTATCAAATATATACATGGGTGAATATATGTGTTTCTGTATTCAGTTCACATCTTATTGACACAACAGTCTACAAATTTTGTGCCTTTTGCAACTTTTTACTGTGTGTCAACACAAAGGGGAATATCACAATAATTTTAATAAATGGTCACATTATATTGGGCTAGAGTAGTCAATAGCGGTCAATAGCGGCACTATCCCGCTATAGCGGAGCGGAGGCCGGCTGCTTTAGGATAAATAGCGGGTAGCGGAGGCGGAGCTGTTCCATGTAGCGATTTCTATCCTGCTATCCTTTCCCCCCCTTTAATAAACCGAAATTACCCTTTAAATTTAAAATGTTTTAAGGGTAATTTTGAGTTTTTCAATCAAATTTGAGTGGAGACTCAACCATAACCTTTCTTCACTAACGTTTATGCACTTCAACAGTTCCAAAGAAAAATCACAAGTTCCTCCCTTACCTCACTCTGCACTTCATTCTTCCCTCTGCACTTCATATGTTTATAATTATTATTCATATAATTTGTCCGAAAAAATGATCAAATAGCGGCCATCTTGTTATACGCCATTCTACTATCCTATTTTTGGAGTTGGCCGCTCCGCGCCATTATCCGGGGTTGACTACTCTGTATTGTGTGTATAATAATTTGTGTTAACTTCAAAGCTATGACTCTCTCACAGACATTTAAGATTTGTGTTTATATTCATTTGTGTTGTGTTATTAGTTATGTTGTGTCTGATTTTGATAGTATATTCTTGATTTCTTGTATTTTCCTGGTGTCACATCTGTTTCCCCGTATCCAGTGTTTTCCTTTTGTATTTAGACCCCAAAATCAAGTTGTTGTGGATCTCACCCATTTGATGAAAGATTGAATGATTTTTATTTCAAAATAAATTTTAAAACCGTTCAATCTTCATTTAACAGTGGAGATACCTTACTTACGTTTTTTTTATGAGATGGAATCTGGGTATGTGCTTTCTTTTCTAGCATAAAGTTCTGAGATTTGTTTTTCCTGATTAAATTATCATATATGTTATTTATTGTTTATATTTACAGGACGAGTCTGAAAAGCAAAAACTTTGTTGCATACTCTCATTCATCAATTATCTTGTCAAGTTCAAAGATCAGCACACCATGGATGGTGTTTCCTCTTCCAAGAATTATAAAATTCCTCACATTCTGAAAAATAGATTTTTGACATTGTTTGAAGTTTCTGAAACAAGAAGGCTGCCCCCTGAAAAGATTACTCTTCTCGTGTCTTACGTTTTGGTGCTCACGCTTTTCACGGACGAATTCAACACTGACTACAAAGATATATCAAAGGATCTGAGGATGACTATAGCACCTGTGAGACAACTGTACGAGCATTTGGGTTGCAAATTTGCAAAGGAGAATGGGTGTTACTATGCCAAACTTCCTGTGCCTCTTACATTTCCTCGTATAAGGAATTTTAAGAGGAAGAAAAGAAATTGATCACTTTTTGAGTCTGTTTTTGTTACTATTAACTGTTGCAATTAAAGTTTTTCATTCACTTAACTCCACAGATGTCAAATTTTGCCACATCCAACACTAGGTGATGTTGAATACTTTAGTTATGTCTATTAAATCTGCGTACGTTTGAACTATGTTGTTAATTATAATGTACTAATTATAATTTATTTTATAAACCATACACTGTCAAATGTTTGTTTGTCATTGTTTAACACTAGCTCATGTTCAAACCTATTCTCATAAAACTAAAAAATACTTCCACCAAATTTAAACAGACTCAATAGTAACAAAGGTTTGAACATGAGCTTCTACCTTATGCATGAATTTTCATTATGGTGTTGTTAATAACAACCTACGTTTGAACATGAGCTTTACCTTATAGAACAGTTCAAAATGGACCTTTTATGGTGTTATATAATAACACCATGTTTGAACGATCACTATAAAAATGTGTATAGAATATTTAAAATGTGTCTATTACTTAAAAACAATACTTCAGCACTTTCAAAAATGTGTTTTGAAAAATAATTTCTGAATCAGAAAATGTGAAGAAATGTCTCAAGACTTGATCCAAGTTAGTTTAGGTTTCAATTTTTTTTTTTTTTTTGATTTTGCCCTCAGGTCAAACAAATTAAAACATATTTGATTTTTTAAGTAACACTTTGAACTAAATTGAAATACATATAAATTCAACACATAAAAATCTCAAATCACAAAAAGAAAGATTTACAATTTCTTTCAGCAAGTCGGGTTCACGAGTTTGAAAACACATTAAATTTGTTGTTCGAACCAATATATTTTGGATTAAATCATTTGATTGACTAGTTCAAAATAAAATCATGAGTTTGAAAACACATTAAACCTGTTGTTCGAACAATATATTTTGGATTAAGTCATTTGATTAACTAGTTCAAAATAAAATCATGAAAATTCTACCATAACTTGATAATGAGCTCCAAGGTTGGCATCCTGCGTAAGGGTAATCATAAAAACTCTACCATAATGTGAATGTGAGTTCTAAAGTCGACTATGATTAATTACTATAACACAATGAAATTTGAGAAAAGGACAATCACAAAAACTCTATCTTAATGTGGTCGTGAGCTCTAGGATCAACTATGATCGGTAACTATAAATACTATGAAATTTGAAAAAAAGGCAATCACAAAAACTCTACCATAATGTGGTCTTGAGCTCTAGGGTCGACTATGATCGGTCACTATAACACCACGAAATTTGAGAAAAGGGCAATCACAAAAATTCTACCTTTATGTGGTCGTGAGTTCTATGGTCGACTATGGTCGGTCACTATAATACTATGAAATTTGAGAAAAAGGTCATCACAAAAGCTCTACCATAATGTGGTCGTGAGCTTTAAGGTCTAGGATCGACTATGATTAGTCACTATAACACCACAAAATTTGAGAAAAAAAATTGTTGTTTTGAAAAATGAAAATTACCTTGAGAATCTTAAGCCTTTTAAATTGGTTAGAAGATATATACTTTTGCATATTCAAACAAGCATATCAATATATGACAATTTGTTTTGCTATTTTAAAGTTTCAATGATCATAGTAATATAATTTATGGGAATTTCTTATCCCAACCTATGGGATGGAAAAACACCTTATAAAAATTCAAAATTGTCTCTTAAATTTCGTAGATGCATCTCCGAACGCACCTTGCACCACCTTATGACGCACCAAATGAGTGCCACTACAAATTAAAATAATTTTTTTTCGAAGATGCATCTCCGAGTGTTTTCAACAAATATATTGATATTTGAGCAACCAGTAGACATTTCGGAGATGCATCTTCGAAGAATTAGGGTGAGATTTTGAAATTTCTGTGACTTTTGCATGTTTGATATTTCTGGAGATGCATCTCCGAAATAATTTGATAAAACACTCAACTGCACGATCACACAACCATACTTGTTTTTTGCTCGAAGCCCTTACCAAAAACTCTTCAACTTTCAATCTACATTTTCACTCCAAATCTTCAATCTCGTGTTTCATCACATCAAAGAAAGTAAAAGAAGTTGGAATTCCAGGTAAAGATAATTTATTTCAAGCCTCATTGCTCACATTAATCTTGTTTTCAGTCTGAAAAACATGCGTTTATTCCAGAGATGCATTTCTGGTGTCTGTATGAACTCATCCGAAAATGCATAACTCGTATATGTCTGTTTTCATTTTTCAGCTATGTTTACAATATTTGCACTTATTAAGTATTTTGTTGAAATTGTTTTCATTATATATGGTCACCCCAATATTTTCCTCAAACATGTTGTGTCTCCGAATGTCAAAGGTGTTGTTGTGAATACGGTAGATATTGGCAACCAATTTAAAAATGAGCAAGAGTTTGAATTTCGTGATCACATGCTTTAATAGATTTGTACGGAGGCCTTCAAACTAAGATTTAATGTGGTAATCAGAAGATCCAATAATGTCTCGAATAAATGATGTGCATTTGTGACTATGATTTGCGAAAGAAGTGGGAAATATAGACTTCCTCTTCAGAATTTTAAACGAGATGATACCGGTTCAAGAAAATTTGAGTGTCCCTTTAAGTTGCGTGGTTACATGTTGGCAAATAAGAAATATAGATTTAATATCATATGCGGTTTACATAACCATGTCTTGTGTGAAAAATTAGCCGACCATCCAATTGCGTGCCACCTCATGTCAGAAGAGAAGGAATGTGCTTCAAACATGACACTGAATTTGGTTCAACCGAAAAACATACATGCAACTTTGAAATGTAAAAGACTTAAAAATATCTCAAATATTAAGCAGGTTTACAATATTCGGTGTAACACCCTTCTAAATCCCACGGAAAATATACGAATAATCAGAGTAAATTATCATCCATTCACAAAAGAGCGTCACACATAACTTTCAAAACATCAAAAGCCATCTGTGCTCATTAACACTTTAATAAATATTTATGCTTTTCAAGATTTCACTTTGCATGTAGCAGCGGATTCAATTTATATTCATAATTCTCTTAACAGAACATTCGTGTTCATCACATAAATCAACATTTCTTAGGCACTAAGGCCAACATCATAATAATTCGATAAATATAAAAACATTGCGTAGAGTACATAGTGCATCTCTAAAACATAAACCAAGTGATCCCAGTGTTACATGACCAGAGCATGACTCGACCGACATAATTAAATTACTAAACAGTTACACCAATAGCGACTTTGTAACTACGAGCAGTACTACTCCTTGATACCTGCATGATGTCATATAGGACATCATTCCAGCAGAAGGGTGAGAAATATTATCATAATAACAATGTGCATAATCATATACATTAATATAAAAGTATACATATTTCGCATTCTCACCACATTCATCATAATTCACTCATATACGTCGCTATATATATATATATATAATCCAAGCATAACAGCATGCACACTTCCACAATTTCAATCAATCCACATAAACATACACATTATGTTTAATTCACTACAATTCATATAAACATATACAATCATGTTTATTCATCAATTCATCAATCAATATCATTCACAATTACACATTCACAACCCGCAATTCAACAGTTCATACACATATGCATACCTTCATACAACCATTATATCTATGCCATGTGACTCAATGCAACTCAATGCAACTCATGTCATGTGGTACCAACACTTGTTATCATTTTTCGGTTTTTACATTTAAGCCAGGTCCGTCCTCTAGACCGATAACAAACAAAAACCCGTCCTCTAAGCTTTCAAACCCCTCTCTAGGTTTGGGACAAGTCACTAGTTTCCACGAAACTAGCAAGTATTGCCTCTTGATCAAATGATGCGTATGCAATCAATAATCATATGCACTTAAGACCGTTCTCACATCTTAATCTCATGCATACTCAAATAATTCATCACACAGGAATTATAACATGATTGCACACACAACACATTTCATCAAAGTATTCATACTTTCAACATCATCACTACATTCATCAAGTAGTACACAAGAATCAAATAGATTCAATCACAATTACATATTCATGAATTCTTCACATACAATCGCATACAATCAATATGCATTCACATTATCGCGCCAAACGACAACGAACTCCATCATAATCATCATACACTTTTAATCAATTTAAGCAATGCATATATTTGCCAAAAGGCCATATTTCACATTCGATTCCACAATCTAGGATTTACGCCATACGGCTACCCACATCATAACATATCACATCATACAACTATGCATTCAGAAAGATCGATCACAACCGAGCCGAACAATCAACATTGGATGGAACACAACAAGAAATAAGAGTGATGTCACGCTCGCTACACCCCTCGCTTAGCGAGTCCTTGGCGAACACTCGCTACTGGTTCACCTAGCGAACAAGCTCACGAAGACAAACAGAAGCTACTGGAAGGATTCGCTACTAGCTCGCTGGAGCCTCGCCTAGCGAATAACTCGCTACATCTCTCACCACGGTAAATAAGGGTCATTTCCATTCTGCCCAAGTCTGGGGACGTTCGCTGGCAGCTCGCTACCAGCTCGCTTAGCGAACGACTCGCCACTCTGCTCGCCTAGCGAACGTACTAGCGAGTGTCTGCGTACTCAAAAACCCCAACTGTCCAAAAACCTCAGAAACTCCCGAAATCACCCGATTCAATTCCAACAAGTTCCAGTAGTCTTAGCCTAACATTCCTCGACTAAACTACACCATTAATTCCAGATTCTAACCATTCAAACATCGATTTCTATGGATTAAACTCATTTCGACCTAAAATGGAAAAAGATGGAAAACATCTAAATAATCCAACACACACATATATAATCATACACATTGATTAAGATAATAAGATTTCACTCCCTTACCCGATTAATTGGATCCTAGAGATTGCTCTTGATGATTCTCCAAGTTTTCCTCTCTTTCTCTTCTTCCTTCTTCTTCCTCTATCTTTTCTATTTCTATCTCTTATATATATCTATTCTATTTCTCTCTATTATATTTTCTTCTCTAAAAATATCTACCAATTCATTTCCTCACAAAATATCTCGTCTTATCATTAATTGAGAAATATCTAAAATACTCTCCAGCTTAATTTCCCAAACCTCCAAATGATAAAATAGCATAATATGCAAACATACCATATTAACACATTTATTCCACAAATAAAATAATAATCATCCAATAATTCTAATAATTAAAATAATCTCAATAAATCAATTAATTAATAGAAATAACTAATTATTAAAAATTGGGATGTTACATTCGACACCAAACTAACAAGGCAATGATGAGGGATAGAACTGAAATGCAACAAATCTTAAAACTGTTGGATGATAACAGCTATGTGTCTAGGTACCAAACATGTGAGAATAGAGTAACTGTTAGAGATATATTTTGGACTCATCCTGATTCCATCAAGTTGTTCAACACGTTTCTTACTGTGCTCATCATCGATTCAACATACAGGAGCAACAAGTACAAACTTCCATTATTGGAGATGGTTGGTGTTACCTCTACTGAGAAGACCTATTCTGTAGGGTTTGTATTTCTAGAAAGGAAAAAAAGGAGAATGTTACTTAAGACTTAGAGGTGTGTCAGACAATGTTGAAGGACTAAGAAGAGATTTCTAAAATGATTTTTACCGAATGCGATACCGCTTTGATGAATTCAATTGCAAATATATTTCCTACTTCTTATGCATTACTTTTTAGGTATCACATAATAAAGAATGTGAGAATTCGGGTTAAACTCGCTGTAGAGATGAAATAGATAAAGTCCGAAGATAAAAATAGTGAAGGCAAGTGTGGTAGTAGAAAAAATAATGGATGCATGGAATGGTATAATAAACTCTTCAACTCAAGAGTTATATGCCATTTCCATTATACATTTCAGGAAGGTGTGAGAGAAATATCTTGATTTGTTAAAATATGTTGAAAGCACAATTCTTGATCAGGTGAAGGAGAAAATTGTTTGTGCATGGATCGATCAGGTTAGACACTTTGAAAATACAACAACTAACCGAGTTAAGTTTACACATGCTACATTGGAAAATTGGTTGGGAAATAGTAAGAGCGATAAGTGTAGATATTGAGACTATGTGCACCAAATGACCCAGAACCAGTATAATAAGATACAAACATCATTTGGACGGAGCATCAGAGTTTTGGAATAAAAATTTAAAGACAACAATCTTTATTCTCATTTGATCGGAAACATATCTCGAGTGGATTTGAATTATATTTTTCACGAATCTAAATGAGCTGATAATGTAGGATCTAATAACGCAAAGTGTGGATGCACAGTTGTGAAAACCTATGATCTTCTATGTGCTTGTCTTATTTCAAAAAAGGTGAAACTTGGTAGTGCGTTAAGAATGGGTGAAGTTTGCAGTCATTGGAAGAGGTTTAGGTTTGATGATGATGGTGTCATGAAAGATGCTAAATCGAATATCTCTATCTTTACCGAATGGAAAGTGATACAAGAGAGATTTTTGAAAGCCAATGACAATATGAAACTCCACATCAAAGAAAAATTGAGGAAGATTGCTTATTTGTAAACCATTGACTTGAAACCACCCTCTCATCCAGTAAAAACAAAAGGTTATATGAAGAAGCTCACGCCTACACCGAGTGAAAATTCAATGGCGTAGTCTCCTTCGTATTTTGAACATTTTGACAAGGTTTTTTCGGACTCACAATCTCCAAAATCTCAAAAAGTGTTTTTAAAGGAGCCCACATTAAAAAACCAACTCTTTCACCGCCTTCATCAAAGATTTCATTCATTGATGAGATGCCAGTTTTTATGCACAAATACATCGAGCGGATCGTCAATGTTGATGGTGACAACAATTGCGGTTATCGAGTTGTTTCAGCTTTACTTGGTAAAGAGAAGATAATCATACATTTTTCCACCATTAACTTATCCATGAGTTGAAGACTCATAAAGAATCATACACACGACTATACAGAAAGAAAGAAAACTTTGATGTGATTTATGAGTCTCTTGCATTATTGGACCGACACCGGAGGCAAAATAGATGTGTTTCCATGAAATAGGTCACCTCTTAACACGTGTGTATGATAGAGTGTGTATTGATCGATCTTACATGATATAGTTTTTCGAAAACCTTTTCCCCACTGCGCAGTACCCCACCTTAAAATCCAAATGATCATATTATGTGTATTGGATGACTTTCAAAATCACGACACTTTGTTCAAGTTTACTTGAAATCGAGATGCCCTATACAACTTACATTACCAGAGTGGAAAACTCATTCAACAACAAAATTCGAGACTTGGACGAACCAATTTGTGGAAAGGATGCAAAATTCGAGAAACTAGGCAACATTGGAAAAGAATCAAATGCACAAAAGTCAAAGGGGGTATCACCCACACTTATAGATTTAGCTGCGACAAATCTTTCGATTCGTTTTAGTATTCTATTTAGTCGGACATATAATTGTATGTAACTGTGTCTTAATATTAATGAAATATAATATATACAATTTCTAAATATTTAAATACATTTTTTTTATCTTTGTCAAAACATTTGTTAATTTGCCAAACCAAGTCATCAATTAGATCTGTTTTCTGTCTAGTTCATTCTGCCTAGTTCAGGATAGGTTGCGAAGATGTATCTCTGGAATAAGATAATAGAGCGTGGTACTAGAGATATATATTCGAAACCAACACTGATACATGATAGAATTTTTGAGGGCAACATTTGTCTACAATTTCTATGAATTAAGGGGCTCTTGTTTTTTATTTCACACAAATAGAACATGTCTCAAATGTCACAAATAAACATCTTCTGGTATGTTGCAAATGTCTCCTTCTCCAGCGCGACATATGGGAAAAAGTCTAAGCTCAACGAGTAAACCTCTTTTGCAGATTTGAAATACGAAGTGCATAATTTCACACTTGACGAAGACAATTCAAAAATGTCAAGCTCGGATACCGTTCACCGTCGATTGACAACGGATGAAAGATTAAGTTCAATAACTTTGAGTTTAAGACGAATGCAGATGTAAGAGTAATGTGGAATACATTTTTCCGTTTCGAAACAAAAGTCTCATTCGAGTTGGAAGCGACGATTTCAAGATCGGTCGAAGATATTGTGAAGATGTTGAAGCGTCCACCTGGATATTAAAATGTAATGTTTCATTTTATGTTGAAATCACTTATGTAATGTTGATTTTATATTATGAATGATAATTTTATTTTGTCAAAATATAAACTTATAGTTTTTGTCTTTGATTCCGTTGCACATATGTTAAGAAAGTGTATTTACGGACATATTCTGGAAATGCATCTCCAAATTAAAAAAGTACAACTACTAAAACGTCATTTAGAATGACTTAAATTACGTGTGTATTAAGTGCGGCTGATAATCTTTCTTTAAAATTTGAGATATTTCAATATTTTCACGTGATATTAATAAACTCCCTAATTTATTCGTTTTTTTTAATTGGGGCTAATTTTGAGAGATAGTAGATAATGACATTAAATGATACTAGAAACAAACTACTAACAAGTGATAAAATGAAATCTTTTAACTTTCTGTTTTTACTTTTACAAAGATTCTTTTAAATTTGTGCCCACTAAAACAGTTGGGTGGACTATTTATCCCCATTCTCATAAAATTAAAAAATACTTACACCAAATTTAAAAGACACTCCATCCATTATTAAATATAAATGAAATTAATTATTTATATTCACCTTTATTACTTGAATTACTTGATCATCATCATATTTAATTTCATAAAATGTTATTAAATATAGGTATTTTTATATAATTAATAAGGAAACATTTAATTGCAAAGTATATTCTACTATTAAATAGACAATCTCTAACGTATGTGGTTTGCCAATCGTTTAAATTAATCTGACAATTAATTGTATTTTACGTCTTGTCACATGCATTCAATTGTCAATTATTTTTTCTGTTTATAGAGAAAAATAAATCATTTCTCAAATATTAATTTCTTTTATCATTCAAACACTCTCATACCGATTTGAATATTAGAATGTTAATTTTGTTGGTCAATCTCTCTCTCTCCGATTCATCAAATTTCAGAACCACGGTAAGAACCTCTTCATTCTCACTTTTTTTGATTAACTTAATTCCATTACAATTTTTTTATAAAAATATATTCACTATAAAATATTTATTTATATTATATTATAGAAGAAATACCAATACTCAAAATAACCTTGTAGGGATTAGGTTATAACCGAGTGAATTGCACAGTCAAATTAGAAGAATTCAACAAAATTGAATAGTAACTAAAATCATGTTTGAAAAAGATTCTTGAAGATGGTAAAAAAGGACAATGTGTGGGATTACATAATGTGATTATGTACCCTTAAATGGCACCAAAAGGTATAGTGCATTTGTCACATTTCATAACCACCATTATGTCTCTATTATAAAAATGAATGTTAGTGCATGTCATATTCAACAAATTCATCAAAGATTGCGTCCTATTACATTGTGTAACTATAAAGTATGATAAAAGGTTAAAAAAAGTATCAATCAATAATAGTGATCGCACATTGTTTGTTATTTACTAATTTTATGTTTAATTTGTTAATCATAATGCTTCATAAGAGTTTTCTATGTTAGACAGAAAGTCTTGATGTGATAATTATTTGACACCATAGTTACTATTTTCTCCTATGTTGATATTATTTGTTGGATGATGAAAAAAAAAAAATTATGTTCATAAGTTTTAATTCTTGCTCTCCTTACTTTAACTTTTTAGTTACTAATGTTATTAGCTATTTAATTGATGGTGGAATTTACTAAGTTGACTCATTCTTTTGGATGATTGGTTGTTACCCTTGGTTTAGAAAAATGTTAGACAGCTATGCATATTATAAAGAGGCTAGAAAGTAGAAAGATATGATCCTTTTTTTTATGTCCCTACCTACCTTGCTCTTTTTGGACATTAGCAAATCGTCAAATATCACGGGGAAAGCAAATAATCGAGTTGAATGTAATCTACAAATGTCTTGAGTGCAAAACAAAAGGGATATTCCCTATGTCTTTATTTTTTTTTAATTAAAAAAAAAGTCTTTTTTAAGTCCATCTCAATTAGGGTGATATTTCCTTCGTTTTATAATGAGTGGTTCATTTGAAATAAACGAGTATTTTAAGATGAATGATCTATTTTAATTTTTAATGCACATTTTTCAATTTTATCTTCTAATTAATACTTTCTCCGTTTCACAATGAGTGATTCAGTTGACTTTTTTTTACGTAGATTAAAAAAAAGAAATAAATGAATGAGAGAGAATGATATTTTTACTAAAATACCTTTATCATGTATTGAGAATGATGAAAGTAATATTAATCAAATAGTAAAATTGAAAAAGATGCATTGAAAATGAAAATGGGTCATTCATTTTGGGACACTTTTTAATTCCAAATAAGTCACTCATTGTAAGACAGAGGGAGTATTACTTTCATCATTCTCAATACATGATAAGAGTAATTTAGTAAAAATATCATTCTCTCTCTCTCTCTCTCTCTCTCTCTCTCTCTCTCTCTCTCTCTCTCTCTCTCTCTCTCTCTCTCTCTCTCTCTCTCTCTCTCTCTCATTTATTTCTTTTTCTTAATCTGTGTGAAAAGTCAAATGGGTCATTCATTATGGAACAAAGAGAGTTAAATGGATTTGAGTTCTCGAACTTGTCAGTTTTATCCGTACTTTTTTTGTGAAGCGGGTCAGATTTTAGATATGCACCCTTTAAGGTGTCTTGCTCCGTCCAACCTCGTTTTTTTTGTTTTGTTTTTGTGGTTTTAGGCTTTTAGATACAATTTTGTAATTTTTAAGCTTAACATGTTTAATGCCTGGATATATGCTCCACGCCACCCTCACATTTTTGCAGAACGAACTACGATTTTAGGCTCGCACCCTAAAATATGTTTGTCCCGTTTGATTTGCGAACTTTTGTGTTATGGACTTAAATGGGGCAAACATGACTGCTTGCCACCCTAATCTCAATAGACATTTGACTCTAAACATACATAAGAATTTTATCAACCCTATACTTATTAGTATTAAATACATGCTTTTTTTCTAACATGCTGGCTACACAAATATTATTCCAAGAGACAAAAACAATGTTCATGTTTCTGAAATAACTCTTCAACTTGTACATGTGATGAGCAATTCAACACCAATTATCCATAATTTGGTTTCTATCTTCACATGCTTTCATAAAACTCAAACACTCAAATTTTAATTGTATGCCCATGATTACACAATAGTGAGCGAACTCCATTGCCAAAATCAGGAGACAAAGACAAACAAATATGTCATACACTCAACACTATAGAAGTAGGGTTCGTCGGGGGCGAAGAAACAAGGCCCGCCCATAGAAGATATGCTCGTCAAATTATGACAGTGGAAGGTTCATCCCCTAACCCTAATTTGGGCTCGAAAGAAGGTCTAGAGTTTGAGATCACTTTATTAGGGAGGAACACCACTAGAATTCATCTCCATGACAACAATCCATGGTCATAATCATACGATGTAACGATTGAGAAACCAAGTGAGTATTACTTGACTAGTGGAATTATGCAAATATTATCTACTAAGATGCCTTCGAAAGGCTCCACCAAGATCCAAACGATCTTCGAGCTTTCCAAGGTCATTAGTTGGCTTTTCTAGTGAGAAAGTGTAAGAAAAAGGCTACATCACCCTAAATACCACGATCGGGCTAGAGGAAAACACAAAGATGATCATGGGTCGACATAATCATATGTACCTCGTGATAGAAACCCTTTCCTCATACAATATAATCATAGGTCGACATGCCTTCAATCTCTTGGGAGCCGCTCTGTAACCGTTGTATCTGTATATCAAGTACTGTCTATCCAACGGGAGTGTTGGAGTTGTCTAAGGTGACCAGAAGACCACCTAGAGGTGCTATGTGGACAACTTAAAGTTAAAGAGGGCAACAATGGTCGTGGCCCACACTCATTAGTCAGACGTGCAAAAAGTAAACTTCGTAGATTTGAAGTCAGATGCACAACCCAAAAGGGAGAAGATGACCCCTCTTGATAAAAAAAGGCAGCAGAAAAGGCACCTATGTCGTAGGAGTTGAAGAGGAGGAGTTAGCCACACTGTTCCAATAGAGTGTATATTTATCAGATAAGGATGTGAAAGCTTAGAGGGCTTGGTATATCTAATGTTGTACTTCAGTTAATTATGTTAGTAGTTTTGGTTGAGTAATGTGAGGTGTCATCTCTGCTGATTGCATAACTTTTTTTTTTAAGAACACAATTTATTTTTAATGATGGGGTGTCATTCTTACGCAGGGGTTTTTAATGAGGTGCCTCACCTTTTTAATTTTTTCTTTTTTGAGTTTTGCATGATAAATACCAACTGAATATTGGATTCTCAAAGAGGAATCCTTGCCATCCAAAAGGATATTGAATACCGGATCCTCATAGATAAATCTTTGCCACCCAAGAGGAAATTGAATGTTGCATACTCCAAGAGGAATCCTTGCATTCCACAGGGCTATTTGGTCTTAAAACTTCAATGAAGTATCCGTGTAGCCCACGAAGCTATTGAATGTTGAATAATCATAGAGGAATCCTTGTCTCCTAAGAGACAATTGAATGCATGATCCTCAAAGAGGAGTCCTTTCCTCCCACAAGGATATTGAATGTTAGATTGTCATAGAGGAATACTTATTGTACAATAGGTAATTGAATGCTAGAACTTCGATGAAGTATCCTTGCTGCCCACGAGGCTATTGAATGCTGGAATTTCAATGAAGTGTCCTAGCCACCCACGAGGCTATTGAATATTAGAGCTTCAATGAAATATTATTTTCACCAACGAGGTGTTGAATGTTGGAGCTTCAATAAAGTATCCTTGTCGTCCACGAGGCTATTAAATGTTGGAACTTCAATAAGGTATCCTTGCTGCCCACGAGGCTATTGAATGTTGGATACTGAAAGAGGAAGCCTTACCGCCCAATAGGAAATTAAATGTTGGATTCTCAAATAGAAATATTTTCTATCTACAAGGCTATTGAATGTTAGATCCCCAAAGAGGAATCCTTTCCTCCCACGAAACTATTGAATGTTGGAACTTCAATGAAGTATTCTTGCAGCGCATGAGGAAATTTCTTGCCAGAACTTCCCTACAAAAGAATGTCCTCCATAGAGCATATGGTTTCCCAACGATCACCTAGGAGCCTCAATGTGTCCTAAAACTACTATCAAGTAAACAAGTAAATAAACACGAGAAAATGCGAAAGAAAATTTCCAAAAGGCGTGAATATTTCATTAATGGAGCCCCGAAGGGAATGGTTACATAAACCCTGAAAGGCGTGATTATAAAAATCCTAGGAGGGTAGAATTACAAAGAGTCACTAAGGGTGTGAATAGAAATACCCACGAGGGTAAACATTACAAAAAAACAAAATGGTAGCGCCAAGTCTTTCGCTTCTTCCGGAAATTTTTTCTCAACATGAACTAGAGAACTTGCATTCCCTTATGGATCCTACGTAATCTCAACGGGGATATCATCCTCCTCATCCACAAGCTAACCATCCTTGAAGACCTTGAAGAGATCCAACTAGCTAAGGTACATGTTGGGGTATAAGAATTCCACACGGGACTTAGCCTTTTTAAGGCACCTACATTATCAAGAAATCTCTAATATTAGAAGAATTTAATGTTGCGCGTATGTTGGTGCGGTAAAGCAGCAAGCAAAAAATATTAAGTACCCAGTTTTGTCGTCTCCACAGGGATTAGTGCGATATGAACGCCGTTCAACGATTTCTACCTTTCTAAGCTTATTGTTCAAAAGTTTAGGTTTAAAAGGTTCAAGGAACCATAAATAAAAACAGAAAATATAAAATAAAGACGGAAATATAAACGGAGCCTTGTTGGAATTGGATTTCATCAATTGATAACACATGCATTCTTCTGATCAAATTAAACACAACGCAATCATTCGTCTAATATCCTCACGTATCACTCACGACAAAGCTTATTTCTAACGCGGCGTCGAGAGAACAACCGTGTTGTCTCATTGGTGATCTCTCACCCAACAAAAACACAACACAGAGCATTAAGATCTGATACTCACGCAAATGCTAAGCCTAAATCTATCTCTAGCGTTTAAGACCTAACCGGTAATCATCCTAGATCCAGATCCGAAAAGTATATCTCTATCACGATTCAAATCAAAGACTAACATGTAAACAAGAATGAAACCCATATCAGATAAACAATTGTTTTGCATAAAACACAATGATAAAAATACGTACACACGCTTAACCCTTTTTTACATGTATTCATCTAATCCGTCAAATGTCGGTGAACATTGTTCTTCATCACTATTATCACATACCCACACAATATCATATTGATCCTACCCATGCTACCCATGCTACTTAATCAACACAACACCATAGAGGATAAAGTGAATATCAACTTCAAAACCATGTCAAAAGTTTATTCATTGATAGAAAAAGATATGAGATCAAAGATGTGAAAAAGTTTTGTCAAGACCCACAAATACAAAATCAAAGATAATCAATCAATAGAAAATCCAAACTAGTTCACAAACATAAATTAGATGAAATACATAAGGTATCAAAAGATTACATCCAAACCCCAACAAGAGATCGAAGATCTTACCTCCTCCCTCTTAGAGTTTGTACCTCCTCCCTCTAAAATAGATGAAGAGAAAAAAAGTTCTGATGTCTAGAAATGGAAAAATTACAAGTTATTAACAAGATAGATCTATTTATGACCTAAAAAGCACTTAAATAAAGAACAAAAGATGTTCTGTTTCCGCCCATTCGCCAGGCGAACAGGGACCTTCGCCAAGCGAATCAAATGAAACCTGGCACTTCAAAGTGCCTCCAGCAAGCAAACCGCCCTTCTGAGTTATCGCGCCTTCGCCAGGCGAACCTTCGCTGGCTTCACTCGCCAGGCGAAACTTATGTTGGTTTGCTACTGGAATATCCAAAGATCCTTCTCCAGCTCCTTCGCCAGGCGAATGGTAGCGAAGCTTCGCTGGACCCATTCGCCAGGCGAACTTCATGCCCTTTTAGTCTCGGAGTTTAATTTGAATTACTCGCCCTGACTCGCCAGCACTCGCCTGGCGAACCTTCGCTGGCACTCGCTGAGCTTCGCTAGACGAACATGACAGATTCCAGCTTCTTCCAGCAGCTCTGATTTCGCCTAGTGAGCATGACAATATTTTGGTGGTTTGCATATTGTCTTGGTTTCGTTGCCCATTTCTTGTGTCTTACTCTTCACTTGTTTTGTGCCTAATTCCTGCACAATAACACACAAATCAAAGGTACCAAGGGCGTTTCACACTATATTGCAAACCAAACAAAACAAGAGTGGTTTTCTACACTGAATTGACGAGAATGAGTGAAAAATGTCAACTTTTGATAGATCAAATAAGTGAAATTTGGCATCTAACAACTCGCCTCAACTAGCTTTTTGCTTGTACTCAAGAAAAATATGCCTCTCATTTCACAACAAGAGGATTTGCTCAAGACTAAGATTCTCCCAAGAATGGATAAAATTGGCTCAAACACAAATGATGCAACAAGCCATGGTTTCAAATGTTTAGAATCAAACAATGCACAAGAACTAAATTCTTAAAGCAAATATAAAGCCATGTATCAATCAACAACTATGTTTTTCATGAATGAATCACTCTATCTCTCCTCTTCGAATAAGGATTGAAGAAATTACGCATTTGCAACCGCGGAGACAATTTCACTCCACTAACTAACAATGCCAATATCAATTCAATTCATACAAAATCTAACAATCAAAAGAGAAAATATGGAAGCAAGAAGATCACTAAGGTCTTTAAGGTTGTAGCTTGGTTGGGTTTACAAACAAGGGACATTTCTAAAGCCATTGAAATGAAGTTGCCGATGCAAAAGAGACATTCACCGAACACGTTATTTACACACCTCAACTTCATTCCATTTGTTTCTTAGTTGTAAACCTTCACAAACCTTATTTCACAACTTATTCTTTCACTATTTTTATTTTCCTAGCAATCATTCTTTTTCTTTTCTTTTTTCTTTTTTTTTCTTTTTTTCATATTCACACAATTTTTTTTTGGTGCTTGCTTGAATTTTTCAAAAGTTGTAGCAACCTACTATCTTCTTTTTTCATTCGCCCCAACTTAACTTTTACTCAACCCTCAAGTGAATACTCTTAGCTTTTTATGGCAAAGAAGATAATTAAAACAAATTCAAGGGTTCAAGAAATTTTTTAGAATCTCTCAAAATTAAGAATGAGATTCACATTGTTTAGACTCAAAGGGGTTAACAAATTCTCTCTACTCACCGGTAAGTTGCATTTGGACGTGGTTGTGCTCAATAAAAACAAGTGCCTTGATCATTTCTAATGCTTCCACAAATTCACAATGATAACAAGATAAAGCATGAATCATACGAATCAACAAAGTTTATCAGAAATCCAGCATTTAATAAACAATGGAAGCTTTCTCACAAATTGTGGTTTTTGGTCCTAAGTGAAACAATCATTCAAACGAGTTGCCAAAAGAACAAATTTCATTTGCACAAAGACTTAAGTTCTTAAGCATTCTAAAATTCTAAACAAAGGACACCATGTACCTTGACAACATTCACTTGTTTCATACTATCATCGCCATCTAAACTCGGTCGAAGCTTCATTGAATGCTTTCATACCGATAGCAACCACTTTAGAAGGAGTTTTCGTCATTCCTGAACACACTAGAAAAAATATAAAAAGAACAAATATATACAAAATATACAAAGCTTAAAAACATAGAACCATTGCAATGCACTTAAATATCTCAACACCAATCCCCGGCAACGGCGCCATTTTGTTGGTGCGGTAAAGCAGCAAGCAAAAAATATTAAGTACCCAGTTTTGTCGTCTCCACAGGGATTAGTGCGATATGAACGCCGTTCAACGATTTCTACCTTTCTAAGCTTATTGTTCAAAAGTTTAGGTTTAAAAGGTTCAAGGAACCATAAATAAAAACAGAAAATATAAAATAAAGACGGAAATATAAACGGAGCCTTGTTGGAATTGGATTTCATCAATTGATAACACATGCATTCTTCTGATCAAATTAAACACAACGCAATCATTCGTCTAATATCCTTACGTATCACTCACGATAAAGCTTATTTCTAACGCGGCGTCGAGAGAACAACCGTGTTGTCTCATTGGTGATCTCTCACCCAACAAAAACACAACACAAAGCATTAAGATCTGATACTCACGCAAATGCTAAGCCTAAATCTATCTCTAGCGTTTAGGACCTAACCGATAATCATCCTAGATCCAGATCCGAAAAGTATATCTCTATCACGATTCAAATCAAAGACTAACAGGTAAACAAGAATGAAACCCATATCAGATAAACAATTGTTTTGCATAAAACATAATGATCAAAATACGTACACACGCTTAACCCTTTTTTACATGTATTCATCTAATCCTCCAAATGTCGGTGAACATCGTTCTTCATCACTATTATCACATACCCACACAATATCATATTGATCCTACCCATGCTACCCATGCTACTTAATCAACACAACACCATAGAGGATAAAGTGAATATCAACTTCAAAACCATGTCAAAAGTTTGTTCATTGATAGAAGAAGATCTGAGATCAAAGATGTGAAAAGGTTTTGTCAAGACCCACAAATACATAATCAAAGATAATCAATCAATAGAAAATCCAAACTAGTTCACAAACATAAATTAGATGAAATACATAAGGTATCAAAAGATTACATCCAAACCCCAACAAGAGATCGAAGATCTTACCTCCTCCCTCTTAGGGTTTGTACCTCCTCCCTCTAAAATAGATAAAGTGAAAATAAGTTCTGATGTCTAGAAATGGAAAAATGACAAGTTATTAACAAGATAGATCTATTTATGACCTAAAAAGCACTTAAATAAAGAATAAAAGATGTTCTGTTTCCGCTCATTCGCCAGGCGAACAGGAACCTTCGCCAGGCGAATCAAATGAAACCTGACACTTCAAAGTGCCTCCAGCAAGCAAACCGCCCTTCTGAGTTATCGCGCCTTCGCCAGGCGAAGGAATCATTCACCAGGCGAACCATCGCTGGCTTCACTCGCCAGGCGAAATTTATGTTGGTTTGCTACTGGAATATCCAAAGATTCTTCTCCAGCTCCTTCGCCAGGAGAATGGTAGCGAAGCTTCGCTGGACCCATTCGCCAGGCGAACTTCATGCCCTTTTGGTCTGGGAGTTTAATTTGAATTACTCGCCTTGACTCGCCAACATTCGCCTGGCGAACCTTCGCTAGCACTCGCTGAGCTTCGCCAGGCGAACATGACAGATTCTAGCTTCTTCCAGCAGCTCTGATTTCGCCTAGTGAGCATGACAGCATTTTGGTGGTTTGCATATTGTCTTGGTTTCCTTTCCCATTTCTTGTGTCTTACTCTTCACTTGTTTTGTGCCTAATTCTTGCACAATAACACACAAATCAAAGGTATCAAGAGCTTTTCACACTATATTGCAAACAAAACAAAACAAGAGTGTTTTTCTACACTGAATTGACGAGAATGAGTGAAAAATGCCAACTTTTGATAGATCAAATAAGTGAAATTTGGCATCTAACAACGTACCACCGTCAGTGACGCTTGAGGGACTCATTCCAAGCTCTACTCGAGGAAATCACCCCATGCTTTGCTTGAGGGACTAAACCCAATCTCTGCTCGTGGGACTCTCCCTAAACTCCGGTTGAGGGACTTGCCTCGAGCCTTGCTTGAGGTTTTTGCCTTGAGCTTTGCTTTTGGATTCATCCGATCATATTTGGCTGAATAATCCCACACACACACACACACACACACACACACACACACACACACACACACACACACACACACACACACACACACACACACACACACACACACACACACACACACACACACACACACACACACACACACACACACACACACACACACACACACACACACACACACACACACACACACACACACACATATATATATATATATATATATATATATATATATATATATATATATATATATATATATATATATATATATATATATGATCAACTCGAGCGTGTGCGGATCCATATATATATATATATATATATATATATATATATATATATATATATATATATATATATATATATATATATATATATATATATATATATATATATATATATATATATATATATATATATATATATATATATATATATATATATATATATATATATATATATATATATATATATATATATATATATATATATATATATATATATATATATATATATATATATATATATATATATATATATATATATATATATATATATATATATATATATATATATATATATATATATATATATATATATATATATATATATATATATATATATATATATATATATATATATATATATATATATATATATATATATATATATATATATATATATATATATATATATATATATATATATATATATATATATATATATATATATATATATATATATATATATATATATATATATATATATATATATATATATATGATCAACTCGAGCGTGTGCGGATCCATATATGTATATGTGTGTGTGTATATATATATATATATATATATATATATATATATATATATATATATATATATATATATATATATATATATATATATATATATATATATATATATATATATATATATATATATATATATATATATATATATATATATATATATATATATATATATATATATATATATATATATCCCAAAAGTTATCATTAGGGCCCCATGATAGAGAATGGATCTGCACACGCTCGAGTTGATCACTTCTAAGGCCTTGTTCTTGAGGGAATGTGGATTGTGATACTTCTACACTACTAGAAAATAGACCTTTCGTAGCACCAATTTTACAACAGTCATCGTCTTAACCGTGATAATAGTTTTTTTATAGGCATTTTTTGGTATTTACTAAATGACATGTCACACTAGTCATATGTAATAACCATAGTGAAATGTATATGGAGTGAAATACTCTGAATTCCAACACCACTAATTTTCTAATTATCGTGATATATAATGTGATTGACCTTGTATATCACCATGGTTTTTGTTTTCAACCATGGTGAAAGGTGCTACTTATTTTTATATAAGTGAAATTATCTCTCGCTTCAGTATATAACAATAGTCTATCTCAAAACAAAACCCTAACAACTCTTTCACTCGTCCATCTCAAAACGAAACCCTAACAACTCTGTCACCCGTCTTTCTCATATGGAAACCCCAAAACGATACCATAACATCAAATCTTAGCCAATGGGTATTTACAAGTTCATTTTCACTATAGTTTTATTTTTCAAAATATGTTTCAATAGCTTGTTTTATAATGTTTAAACTTTCTTCTTATTTTGACTTGTAGGCAAGGATGCTTGTTTCAATAAAGAGGACGAAGCTAAATTTAGGGTTGCAAACTTGTGTGAAAGATCCAGAATGACATCCATTCGAAATATACATAATTTGGTAGCTCTAACTTCAACTTCATCCTTATTTCATTGTGGACACCCTATTATAGGACATATACGATACGTCTCTGAAGCATTCTATGACTTGATGTGTTTGTTATATTGTGTATGTTGTTTATGGTTTATTGTTGATGAATGCTTTTAATGAATGTTGTTGTTAATGTTTGTTTAAAAGATAAGTTTATTATATATTATGTGGTTTGAGTGTTTTTCCAATCCCTTACCGAATATATAACTTTTCAAACTGCATAAGAAAATTATAATATGATAGATAAAGTTGTATTAAAAAATAAGTACACATTCAATTTTTGATAAGAATTCTTCAACCCGTTATCTGCATGTTGTTCTTTGACAGTTAGAACTTGGTTTAATGATTGTAGTTCTTCAACCACCCCTCTCTCCATCTTTAATTTTGTTTGCAAAGTAAATAGTATTTTGCAAAATGAACTAGAGATGAAGGAAGGGGTGGTTGAAGAACTAGGATAATTAAACAAAGTTCTAAATGTTAAAGAGAAAAATACGAATAAGAAGTTGAAGGACTCTTGTCAAGCATTGAACGTGAACTTATTCTTCCAATATAACTTAATTTGTCATATTATAATGTTCTAGTTCAGATTGAAAGGTTATTATTTAGTGAGCATTTGCGAAATAATTATTCCACATAATTTATAATAAACTCAGGTGTATATATCACAACGATTGTTTAGCACAAACATTGTTAAATATTATTGATTAAAGAATATCATAATGGTTGTTTAAAGTAACTGTTGTGGTAGATGGCGTGCTACAAAGATACAATCATGGTCGCACGTCCGTGGTGGAAAGCTTTATACATACAATCACACCTTACTTCACAACGATTGGACCAACATGGTGGTATCCCTTTACCAACCGTTGTGATAGGTGTTTTTCACAGTAGTGTTACTAGGCATTGAAAGAAATGTCCCCAAAGGACACAAGCCAAGTCAGTTACACCAATATTGGATGATATCCCATCATTGGGCTATAAGTTACCCAAAACACATACCAACTTACCCTACAAGGTATGAGCCTAGCCGCCTAAACCGAACCATATTTTCCTCTTGATTCAATTGATAATGTATGTGACATGCATAGAAACAGTCAAACAAAAAGGAGGAACCACCTTCTCCAAGATTGCAAGAAGAATACAATCTTTCCACTCCTGCATCTTTGTTTGAAAAAATAGGAAATTACTCCTCTTGGTCTCTGACCCAAGCCAAAGGAGTCTCATATATATATATATATATATATATCACGCTTCTAGAAGAGAAAAACAACAATTCTCAAGAAAATTGAGCCTCTCACAACCCTTCGTGAGTAGGCCCTAAACACACTTAAACACTCTAAATACTCAAACAAACCTACACAAACATGTCTATCACTCATTATACTTTTTAGCAAATATAAATTTCATCTACATAATGAAGTCTTCATCATCTATGTTAAAAAGGAGTATTTTCTTAATATTTTGTATGTCGGTTGACTAAAAATTCCTCTCAAGACAATGCTGGTCCTAACACTTTATTTCAAATTTATAAGATTTCTAACTCCACTAACCATTGTTTCCAAGGATTTGTGTGTTATAAGTTTAATTCCATATACATTTGAAATCTAATTGGCAATGTATATAATCTTTCAATTGTCAACCCCAACAACAACTTTTATTAGTAACACACTTAGTTTTGTGGAATTTTCTCCAAAGATAGTTTGGATTTCTACCAGCTTTGAAATTTATAAAACTATCCTATGGATAACGTTTAATTTTAAGCATCTTGTTGCTAAGGAGTTTGGGTTAACCATTGATTCTCCAAAAGAGCGATGAAATCCCTAATATATCCAAAGCTTAGGCAACCCATCAACTTACATTGGCATAATTGCTTCCAATTGGAGTAATGAAACTTCTTTTACGTTTTCTTTTGCCCCCACCAAACTTAGCTACAATTTTATCCAAAAAGAAAGGATAACTTAAAAAAAAGAATCTGACACTTATTCTAAAATAATAATTTTTTTTTTACAAAAATGTGACACTATAATACCAAATATAGGGTAATTTATTATGCAAGTCTTTCACAAGTTGCGGGTCAAATAAGCTTGTTGGAAAAAACATAGATATAAAACAATAAAAGACACAATCACAACACAAGAACATCACGTGAAAACTCTAAAATTAGAGAAAAATCATGGGTGTTGTCAAATGACAATAAGAAAATAACACTATATGAAAATTGTTATAACATTTAACTTACCTTCAACCACAATTGTACCCTTGTACAACCACAACCCCAAAAGCAAATATTTAACTACATCTCACAACACTCTAACACAAGAATATAAGAAAAGTCAAATACAAATTTAAAGTGCTTTTAATGTTCTGTTTTGTAATGAAGAACTTGAATCCTTAATATAACCTTAGACTCTATTTTCCTTTGCAAAACTAAGCAATATGAGACTTTTTCAATATGTATATTTTCAATCAAAACCAATAATCTCCACATTGATTGAAAATATACACCAATTTACAATGTCTTCACCGAAAATCATACTTCAAAAGAACTATCATACTTACCATATGTGAGACATTGGATCGAACTCTAGTGTGGTCGAAGTCTGTTCGCAAGTAATGCGTGTTGTAGTCGAAGTTTGTTCTAACATGCATGAGTAAATATTGCTAAGGTTGTTAGCATGAGTAAATATTGCTAAGGTTGTTAGCATGAGTAAATATTGCTAAGGTTGTTAGCATGAGTAAATATTGCTAGGGTTGTTAGCATGTTGAATTGGGTCTTGCTTGTAAGCCCAATTGTTTAAGTTAGCTTGTACCCTAAGTTAGCTTGTAATGGGTAATTGTTAAAAAGCCCATTAGGTTAGTGTGCTATTTTATTATAAATAGGATGCTAGTTTCTCAATCTTGAGAATAAGGAAAAATAGGAAGATAAAATCCTAATTTCAAGGGAGAGAGGTTATTTTGTTATTCTTGTATACTTGTAATCTTGTTCTAAGAGAAAGGAAAGAATAGCAGTTTAATAACCAATCCTTGTTGTTCCTTGTTGTTTTACCTTGTTTCCTTTGTTAACCCTAACCCTTGTGAGTTTCTTGATCATTAAGAAACCGTTTATACTTTGTTTAAAGGCATCTGATTCACAACAAATTGGTGCGGTGAGCGTGGAGAAGATGCCTTCAACAAAGTATGAGATTGAAAAGTTCACCGGAGTGAACGACTTCGGTCTGTGGCGCTTGAAGATGAAAGCCTTATTGGTTCAACAGGGTTGTTTGGAAGCGTTGAAGGGTGAGGTAGCCATGGACGTTGCGTTAACGGCAAAAGAAAAGACGGGCATGATCGAGAAAGCCCACATCGCAATATTATTGAGCCTTGGTGATAAGGTTCTTCGACAGGTATCAAAGGAGACTACAGCATCGGGATTATGGGTGAAACTTGAAAGTTTGTACATGACCAAATCTCTGGTGAATCGACTATACATGAAACAAGCTTTATATTCATTCAAGATGAGTGAAGACAAAGTGTTGGCTGAGCAGTTGGATATGTTCAACAAGCTGATTCTTGATCTTGAAAATATTGATGTGAAGATCGATGATGAAGATCAAGCACTATTGTTGCTGTGTGCTTTGCCCAGAACACATGCTCACTTCAAAGAAACTCTCTTGTATGGAAGGGAGTCCCTGACCTTTGAAGAAGTTCAATCAGCCTTGTATTCTAAGGACTGGAACGAACGAAAGGAGCATAAACCTTCGACGGTGGGCGAAAGTTTGGCCGTTAAGGGAAAATTCTTGAGAAAGGATGGTAAGTTCGACAAGAAAAAAGGTAAAAGTCAACAGAAGTCTTATAGTGGCGAAACATCTAGTATTCAATGTTACCACTGTAAGAAGGAGGCTCACATAAGAAAGTTGTGCCTTGAACGCCTGAAAGATCATGGAGGTAATGGCAATGCAGCCATTGTTCAAGATGACTTCGACTCATCTGATGTTCTTGTGGTTTCAAGTGGCGACTCGAGGAAAGAGTGAATTATGGATTTAGGTTGCACTTGACACATGACTCCAAACAGAGAATTGTTCGAGGAGCTATGTGATCAAGATGGTGGATCTGTGCTGTTAGGAAACAACAAATCTTGCAAAATTGCAGGTATTGGATCTGTGAGATTCAAGCTCCATGATGAGTCAATAAGGTTATTGATTGAAGTCAGGTACGTACCTGACTTGAAGAGAAATTTGATTTCTCTTGGTGAATTCGACAGAAAAGGATATGCTTTTCAAGGAGAGAAAAGTATCCTAAGAGTCATGAAGGGGTCGAAGGAAGTCTTGAGAGGCGTGAAGAAACAAGGCTTGTATACCCTTGAGGCTGAGGTTGTAAGTGGTTCGACAAATGTTGCATCCACGAAATCTATGTCGAAGACAAAATTATGGCACATGAGATTGGGCCATGTCAGCGAAAGAGGCCTGGTCGAATTGGGGAAGCAGAACCTGCTAGGAGGTGACAAAGTCGAAAAGTTGGAATTTTGTGAATCTTGTGTATTTGGTAAATCCTGTAGGGCGAAGTTTAACAAAGGCAAGCAAAGAACACATGGATCCCTGGATTACATTCATGCTGATCTTTGGGGGCCTGCAAGGAATCCTTCACACTCAGGTGCAAGGTATTTTCTATCCATCGTTGATGACTATTCCAGAAAACTATGGGTATTCATTCAGAAGACGAATGATGAAACTTTTGAGAATTTCAAAAGTTGGAAGATTCTAGTCGAAACTCAGACTGGCAGAAAGGTTAAGAGGTTGAGAACCGACAATGGCCTTGAATTCTGCAACGAAGCTTTAGACAATTACTGTGTTGGGTCTGGGATTGCAAGGCATAAGACTGTAGCAGGTACTCCTCAACAAAACGGCTTAGCTGAGAGATTCAATCGAACAATCCTTGAAAGGGTTAGATGCATATTGGTTAGTGCTGGATTGAAGAAGGTGTTTTGGGCGGAAGCTGTTTCGACAGCAGCTTACCTGATAAATAGATGTCCCTCGACTGCCTTGGGAATGAAGACACCTGAAGAAGTTTGGTCGGGACATCCACCTAGTCTCGACAGACTGAGAGTATTTGGCTGTGTGGCCTATGCTCATATTAGGCAAGACAAGGTCGAACCTAGAGCTCTGAAATGCATGTTCATGGGATACCCTGAAGGAGTCAAAGCTTATAGGCTATGGTGTCTAGAGCCAGGTCACAGGAGGTGTATCACCAGTCGAGATGTAGTTTTCAACGAAGCAGAGATGGCTTTCAAGAAAACTGATGATGCTGACGAAGAGCTGGAACAGGGAGAGATTCCTGTTGAGGTGGAGCATGTTGATGCTGAATTGCTTACCCCAGATGAAGTCGAAGAAGACACAAAAGATGTTGTCGAAGATGAGGAGACTGATAATGACTACCTTCTAGCAAGAGACAGGTCGAGGAGAGTCATAAAGCCACCTCAGAGACTTGGGTATGCAGATCTTATAGCTTATGCCTTAATCTCTGCAAGTGAGGTTCTAGACGAAGAACCTAGAGACTATAAGGAAGTTATGAGGAATCAAAAGAAGACAAATTGGTCTTTGATGTATGCTATGGTCTGTACTAGACCCGACATAGCATATGCAGTAAGTCTTGTAAGCAGGTACATGGCGAATCCTGGAAAGGCTCACTGGCAAGCATTGAAGTGGATTTTAAGGTACATATATGGGTCTCTGAATAGAGTCCTAATTTATGGTGGAGCCTTGGGTGAAGATAGTAAAGCAGTAATCGAAGGATATGTCGACTCTGATTATGCAGGTTGTATGGATTCTAGAAAATCTATCTCCGGATATGTGTTCACTATGTTTGGGACAACAATCAGTTGGAAAGCAACACTTCAGAAGGTCGTTGCCTTATCAACCACTGAAGCGGAGTATATTGCTCTAACTGAAGCTGTGAAGGAAGCATTGTGGCTTGAAGGTTTTGCAAAGGAGCTAAAACTTCAAGGTCGAGTTATCACTGTTAAATGTGATAGTCAAAGTGCAATACACCTGTCGAAGAATTCAGCCTATCATGAGCGAACCAAGCACATTGATGTGAGGTTGCATTTCATCAGAGGGGTAATCGAGCATGGAGAAGTCCAAGTGCTGAAGGTTTCGACAGATCATAATGCTGCTGATATGATCACCAAGACATTGCCCAGTTGCAAGTTTTTCCACTGTATGCAGTTAATAAATCTGCATGAAGAAAGCTAGTTTCTTGATGTTATAGAGTTAGATCCAAGGTGGAGATTTGTGAGACATTGGATCAAACTCTAGTGTGGTCGAAGTCTGTTTGCAAGTAATGCGTGTTATAGTCGAAGTTTGTTCTAACATGCATGAGTAAATATTGCTAAGGTTTGTTAGCATGAGTAAATATTGCTAAGGTTGTTAGCATGAGTAAATATTGCTAAGGTTGTTAGCATGAGTAAATATTGCTAGGGTTGTTAGCATGTTGAATTGGTCTTGCTTGTAAGCCCAATTGTTTAAGTTAGCTTGTACCCTAAGTTAGCTTGTAATGGGTAATTGTTAAAAAGCCCATTAGGTTAGTGTGCTATTTTATTATAAATAGGATGCTAGTTTCTCAATCTTGAGAATAAGGAAAAATAGAAAGATAAAATCCTAATTTCAAGGGAGAGAGGTTATTTTGTTATTCTTGTATACTTGTAATCTTGTTCTAAGAGAAAGGAAAGAATAGCAGTTTAATAACCAATCCTTGTTGTTCCTTGTTGTTTTACCTTGTTTTCTTTTGTTAACCCTAACCCTTGTGAGTTTCTTGATCATTAAGAAACCGTTTATACTTTGTTTAAAGGTATCCGATTCACAACACCATAAAAAATATATTAACTTAAACTTAAATCACTTCAAGAATTTTCACATTGACTTCACCGACAATCATAGTTCAAAAACTATCATACTCCATAGGAAGAAGAGTATTCTTCACTTGAAGGTAAACCATTCCAAGAATTTCCACATATAAAAAATCAGGTTGAAATTTATGGCGTAACTTCCATATTGGTAGGAAGCTCTTCAACAACCGACTTAAATCTCACAACACACTTTACATCAATATCAATCAATACTCATGTACTAGCCACTAACCAACACCTCGCATAATTCTGGTTGTATAGACACATCTTTTACTTGAATTTTCCACAGGTAAAAAATGATTATTCCATCAATTTTCTTTAGCCCAAAATGCACATCGGAATTTATGACTGCAGCTTAACAACACCACACTTCTTTTATGACGTGGAATATCATACAAAGATGCCACCACATAGTATACTAAAAACTTTTATCCCTAGATCAAATTAAAAGTTCTGATATTAATTGTTGGAAAATATTGACATAGAGAAAAATAAAATACATAATGACAAACATAAAGGCATAACGTGAAAACTCCAAAATTAAATAAAAAAATACGATCGTTGTCAAATGACAATGAAAGAATAATATTATAAAAAAATTGTTACAACACATAATTTACACTCAACTAGTCTCATACTCCAGTACACCCACACCCCTTTCTACATAATAAAATATAACTATATCTCACAACACTCGAATATAAAAATATAAAAAAAGTCAAATATAAATTTAAAGTGTCTTTTAATATTATATTTTGTGAGACATTGGATCAAACTCTATTGTGGTCGAAGTCTGTTCGCAAGTAATGCGTGTTGTAGTCGAAGTTTGTTCTAACATGCATGAGTAAATATTGCTAAGGTTGTTAGCATGAGTAAATATTGCTAAGGTTGTTAGCATGAGTAAATATTGCTAAGGTTGTTAGCATGTTGAATTGGGTCTTACTTGTAAGCCCAATTGTTTAAGTTAGCTTGTAATGGGTAATTGTTAAAAAGCCCATTAGGTTAGTGTGCTATTTTATTATAAATAGGATGCTAGTTTCTCAATCTTGAGAATAAGGAAAAATAGGAAGATAAAATCCTAATTTCAAGGGAGAGAGGTTATTTTGTTATTCTTGTATACTTGTAATCTTGTTCTAAGAGAAAGGAAAGAATAGCAGTTTAATAATCAATCCTTGTTGTTCCTTGTTATTTTACCTTGTCTTCTTTGTTAACCCTAACCCTTGTGTGTTTCTTGATCATAAAGAAACCGTTTATACTTTGTTTAAAGGTATCCGATTCACAACAAATTGGTGCGGTGAGCGTGGAAAAGATGCCTTCAACAAAGTATGAGATTGAAAAGTTCACCGGAGTGAACGACTTCGGTCTGTGGCGCTTGAAGATGAAAGCCCTGTTGGTTCAGCAGAGTTGTTTGGAAGCGTTGAAGGGTGAGGCAGCCATGGACGCTGCATTAACGGAAAAAGAAAAGGTGTTGCCCAGTTGCAAGTTTTTCCACTGTATGCAGTTAATAAATCTGCATGAAGAAAGCTAGTTTCTTGATGTTATAGAGTTAGATCCAAGGTGGAGATTTGTGAGACATTGGATCGAACTCTATTGTGGTCGAAGTCTGTTTGCAAGTAATGCGTGTTGTAGTCGAAGTTTGTTCTAACATGCATGAGTAAATATTGCTAAGGTTGTTAGCATGAGTAAATATTGCTAAGGTTGTTAGCATGAGTAAATATTGCTAAGGTTGTTAGCATGAGTAAATATTGCTAGGGTTGTTAGCATGTTGAATTGGGTCTTACTTGTAAGCCCAATTGTTTAAGTTAGCTTGTACCCTAAGTTAGCTTGTAATGGGTAATTGTTAAAAAGCCCATTAGGTTAGTGTGCTATTTTATTATAAATAGGATGCTAGTTTTCTCAATCTTGAGAATAGGAAAAATAGGAAGATAAAATCCTAATTTCAAGGGAGAGAGGTTATTTTGTTATTCTTGTATACTTGTAATCTTGTTCTAAGGGTCTGTTTGGTTCAAATGAGGGGGAGGGGAGGGGAGAGATTTTAATGAAGGGGAGGGGAGGGGAGGGGAGGTGAAGGAATTTTTTAATCAAATAAGTGTTTGGTTCAAAAGAGAGGAGGGGAGGGGGAGGAGGGATTTTAATTAAAAATGTGTTGGTTCAGAAGGGAGGGGAGGGGTTTTATAATTAATTTACAGTTTTATCCTTATGATCTTATATAAGTCATAAGATATTAAAATGTGAAAAATCCGTGCGTATTTTTGTTGGTAGTAAAATTTCTAATATTGAGTGATTAAAAAAATATTTATTTGTCACATAAAGTTAAAAAAATTGAGTATAATTGATTTGTCTTAATAACTTTCCAACATAAATTAAACTATATGCCAATAACATCGTTTAAATTATGATGAATCATATGACAAAACAAATATATAAAATAACTTATTACTAAATATTAATGGTTCAAAATATTTAATAAAATGAATAAACAAAAATAAATAAAATAATATGGTTTACAATTTGATATAAAAGAAAATATGATAGGGTACATAACAAAATTAAAAGAAAAAAACGAATATAAAGAAACATAAATTTTTTTATAAAAAAAAGACAATGATTATGATTTATATTAATTATAAAAATTATAAAATAATTTGAAGGTGGAGAACAATTATAATAATTTGATGAAAAACAATCGAGAAAAAACAGTAACACAAAAGATAAAAAATAGTTTTGAAATAATAAAAATTAAACTGAGGATATTTTAGTAAATATAATAAATTTTAAATATTAAAACTCATATTCCCTCCCCTCCCCTCCAAATCCCCCCAATTCGGAGGGAACCAAAAAATGTGTTTTGGAGGGATTTTGCTCCCCTCCCCTCCCCTCCCCCTCCCCCTCCTAAAATTGTGAACCAAACATATTAATTAAAAAATTTCCCCTCCCCTCCCCTCCCCTCCCCATCCATCTACCCCGAACCAAACACACCCTAAGAGAAAGGAAAGAATAGCAGTTTAATAATCAATCCTTGTTGTTCCTTGTTATTTTACCTTGTCTTCTTTGTTAATCCTACCCCTTGTGTGTTTCTTGATCATTAAGAAACCGTGTATACTTTGTTTAACAATATCCTATTCACAACATATTTTATAATAAAAAACTTAAATCATTTATACAATTTTTTTTTCTTACAAAATTAAACGATAATCAATACCAACAACACTATCCTATGGACCAATTATTACAAATAATATAAATAATTAAAATAATTAATTTGCTGACATTAACATTTAATTTTTTTTTTGTTGCATTAAAAGGCATATAAACATTACATGTTAAAACATGTAAGATTAATACAAGAGTGTGATTATATTTTAGCTGTGAGTTAGTAACAAGCCTTATTTATAGACTACATTGACAATTTCTTACTTATAGAAGATAAACATGACTTAACATATTACTAATTCCTATCTGACCCTCACAGTTCATAAAATCTCAAGTCAAAATTATCATTCTCCACCTTAACTGAATGTATTGTCATTAAAGTTTGTTTGGGATGTAGTAAGTTTTTAATATTATATTTTAAAAGTCGTTTGTCGATGTTAGAGTTTGGTCTAACACAATCTTACAAAATCAATTAGTAAGATAAATAGTGTTACTTTATATAAATTATTTTAATACTCTATTTCCAACTAATGTGGGATCTTATGATTTTTCTAACACACACTCACGCCCCAGTACTTTTTTTGAGTTTGGTCCGTGAATTTAAACGGTAGATTAATAGTGTTACTTTATATAAATATTGAAAAAAAGCCAATAAAATCATTAATGTTAAACTTGTATTAAGTTTAATACACAATTTTCAATAAATTTTTACTGTATTAATCACTTAACTTGTGTCCTTGAGACACAAATTAGCATTACTCAAAAACCTAATATAAAAATTAATTAGTATAGTAAAATACTAATAGTTATTTTTTATAAAATAGTTAGAGAATATTGAATTAAATAATTATAACGAATATAGTTTAGTTATTTAATATGTGTTTTAAATTGTCAAGATTAACTTTTATAAATTTAAAATAAATTTAATATTTTATTTAAATATTAGTTTTATGTTTTTTTTATGTATTAGTGTTTTTTAATGCATTAGTGATAAACATATTTTATGTTTTTTTTAAAATATTTATCAAGTGCAAATATTTGTCCCATTTTTTTAAAACACTATTTATTAATAATAAATTTGTCGTTTGGTACTTTCTAAAAATATTATTCAATTACAAATATCTATCTTACATCTTTTTTATGTATAGTTGAAAATGTCTATCTCATTTTTCTTTTATATTTATCAAAGACAAATATTTGTTCAGTATATTTTAATGTCTTGGATTTTAAATTTTTTATCTAATATTTTTTCACATAATTATCAATAGTAAATGCATGTTTTTTTTAAATATTAATCAGTATTAATTATTTTTAAAATCTATCAATGTCTTTTTAAATTTATAGAATAAATCCATGTCTCGTGTATGTTTTTTTATAAGAATAATAATTCATATATTATAATTATTTTAATTTATAAAATACAAATAAATATTAAATTTAAAAAATTGATTTGTGACAAATTATTTGTATGAGAAATATTAATGTTAGTTATATTTTGAAATATATTGATTATGGCAGTAAGGAATTGATAACATAGTTAGGAAGTTTGTGAGATACGAACAAAAAGGATATTATTTGTGATTTATACAAATATTTTGAAATGTAAGTAAATTTTTATCGAATGTCAGAGATATTATACGTATAAGATGAGTGTATCATAATTTGACATTTTAGTGCTCATTTTATAGGAGTTTTCTAGTGTTTTTGGGATATAGAATCTTCTAATATAAAAATTGTATCTTCTAAGAGTTTCTTAAGCGAAAAAATTAATTAGTATTATGAAACTAATTAATTTAATATAATATTGAGAGAAAAAAATTAAAAATTTCTCCAAAAATTTAACATGCATGTTATGATAAAAATCAAATGCAGTTTCTTAAAAATATTATTAAATTAATTTAATATAACATCTTGATATTATTAAACTAATAATTTAATGTAACATTGAAATAAAATTATTTAAAAGTCCTTTAAAAGTTCAAAGTGTGATAATAAGAAACAAAAGGAAAAAGGGCATAGTAGTATATTTGATAGCAATTTATTTTCATAAGTCTATAAGAGATTTTTGATTAAAACTACAAATTAAGAAAATAAAGTTTAAAATTTATGTATTTGTTTTAAAGATAAAAATATTACCATCAATAACACCATTGTAACCACTGTTTACTAGCACTAAGCGTCATTATAAACATTTTCCATCACCATTTTATCTATATGTGTTCTTCAATTAGACACCATCATACTATTATGGCCACCATTTTGGCCAGTGTCAACCACCACTTTGGCCATCACCAACCACCACTCTAAAACACTATTATTCATCACATTGATCATTGTAAATTATCACTTCATCTCCCTTCGCAAGACCAACCCAATCAACATGGAGATTTCATTCTAATTTAAAAAATAAGTTCAATTTATATATAAAAAAAATTATAATGGTAATAATTAAAAATGACAAATAAAAAATAAGTTATATATTAATAAAAAATAAATTTAATTGTAATTATTTTGGCCTTTAATCAATCTCCCTTTTTTTTTTCTATATTAGATTTTTATCATATTATTTTTATTTCTTTATTGGATTTTTATTATAACATTTTTTTTATGTATATTAATATTAATGAAAAAAATTAAACTTTTTAAAATTTGGGGTCTCCGAAAACATTAGACTATGTGTGGTAGAGTTTGCACCCGATCATTAATATTACCATTAATCACTACCATTGATTATTATTGGAAAAAAATTCAAGTTCTACATTGGTTAAAGATAGAATTCATAAAAAGTTTATATAGAGTGACACTCCTCATCTTACAAGTTGATTTTGTAAGAATAAATTAAGACAAACTCTAATTCTATCATGGTATCACGAACTCTAATTCTATCATGGTATCACGCCTATCATTTATATATGCACATCAAGCCAAAAAAAATACGTGCTTAGGACAGAGGGTACATTGAAAAAAGCAAGTCTCATGTATCGTTAATTCGAGTCACCTAGCGTTTATATCCATGCACTAAGCCAAATAGTGCTAAGCATATGAGGTGTATTTAGAAAAACTTAAACCCCACATTAGTTAAAGATAGAACCCACAAAGGATTTATACATAGTGACACCCTTCATCTTACAAGCCGATTTTGTTGAGATGAATTAAGATAAACTCTAATTCTATCAATTATCATTATAACCACCACTTCAACCAAAAAAACTACTAACTACCACCATTAACAACAACCGACTACCACCGATCAACCGCTCCGATATACATTCTCTGATAACCTCTATTTTTAACCATTTTGAAAAGTATAAGTAAACATATACATTATATATTTGTAATATTAGTTATTCTAACAATTCAATTAATTAAAAATGTTTAAATTTTAATTATTTATTAAATATTTATTTTATATCTATATTTAAAACTAATTTTCATTTTAGAAAATTTTAAAATTTTAAAATTCAAAATAAAACTCATATTTTATTTTAGTTAATGCATGAACTTGATTATCCTTTTAGCTGAGAATTAAAAGAGTAGGAAGTATAACATTCAATCCCTGATAAAAATGTATATATAATATTAACTAAAAAATCCAAAATTAATAACTTGTAATGTTATAAACACATTTTAATATCTGACTCTTTAACATTCTATTCCCCTGGAAAATTCTTTAGACAACACACGTGAGGCTATAACCTATATTAAGCATGAAGACATGGCTTGTGGGTCTGCCCTACATGTGCAATTGTATAACAAAGCATCCAAAGCTCATTTTCTATTGGTATGATCCCTCACTATCTTAGTTCCCCACAATTCCACCAAAATAATTATGTATATTATTGTGAAGTTCTGTGTGGAATCATCCATACTGATTAAGATTCATTTGATAGTGATTTTGATGAAAGTGAAAGTTCATCTTACTTGTCTGAAAGGACGATAATGTTGTTATGAGATTTATGGAGCTTGTGTAACTATTTTTGTCGTTTGGTCCATTCATAATACTCTCAAGTAATTACATGATGGTTTATTTAACGAATCAACGGCACAAGGAGTGCTAGGCTAGAGACAGACAAATAAAACAAAACAAAATAGATCAAAAACAAAACTACTACAACCCGCCACAACCAACACAACAAACCAAAAAAAGGGAGAAAACAACAACCATGCACCATTGCACACCTCAAGACACCACCTAAACAAGACTAAGCTAGAGCTTAGATAGAACCACAAAAAGTAGATCAAAGTCTTAAGGAAGCAGCAACCAATTGGGGAATCTCGCATTATTGACTCAAACATATAATAGAGTTTTGAAGTCAATCGAAAAAGGATAGAGAGTTCAACTAAGCTTTGGAATGAAACCACGCTAATAAAATAATTTTATTCTCTAATTCTTTAACATTTGTTGACGAGTATATATATATATATATATATATATATATATATATATATATATATATATATATATATATATATATATATATATATATATATATATATATATATATATATATATATATATATATATATATATATATATATATATATATATATATATATATATATATATATATATATATATATTTATATATATATATATATATATATATATATATATATATATATATATATATATATATATATATATATTTTAAGTATATATTATGTTACTTTCTAATAGTACTTATAAAATATTTGTACAATTTTTATATTTATGAGAAATAATTGAATATAATATAAAATTTTTTATATTATTGAATAATATATATACCAACTAAATTATAATTAAGAATTTTTTACCTAGATAACTCAACTTTAAAAAAAAAAATCAAAATAATCCACCTTTCAAAATTATTCTCAAAGTACCCCAGTTAGAGTTTGGAATTACACAAGGGAGTCAAATGAATTGTCGACACCTTGTTAAGGCTACAAGGGAGTCGCCAATTGAATTGGAGACTCCTCATGCAGTCTCCAATCCAATTGGCGACTCCTCATGCAGTCTCCAATCCAATTGGCGACTCCTCATGCAGTCTCCAATCCAATTGGCGACTGGGTGTTGTACTTACAAGGGTGTCGCCAATTCATCTGGAGACCCATTGTATTTTGAATTTTTTTTTATAAATAGAGGTGTTCTGATCATTTACTTCTATATTTTATCTGATATCTTTGTTCTGCTGATAACATGTATCGTCGCCGGTGGGGAAAATTCGTCTATTCGAGAGAGAACTCTTCAATGGACATGTTGTTTTGGAACATACAAAATTTCAATCAACTTGAATCGGTGGTTGGAAGGAGACATTGGTGAAAGGGAAAATATCTGTAGTATCGAGAGACTTGATCGGCTGCGTGGATGGGTTCATGTTAAGATAGACAAAGATGCGGGGGAAGTCATGTTTGGACCGAATGAAATTAGTTTGATTGTTGTAATCAGTTAGGACTATCGTAATCACCTAGTTAATATTTTATGTTTTATGAAATTAGTATGTGTTGTGTGTTGTTAGTCTTGTTTATTGTTAAGACCGTTGTAACAAAGACTCATCAATATATAAAAATATTTGGTTACAACAAAAATGAAACGATAAGCTAAATCATGATGCAGATGTGCCTCCGACATTGGGACATTTTTTCCAGTTGTGTCCGGGCTGTCGACATATACTACACAATCTTATCATTTTATCAGCCGTATCCATTTCGATTCTTATACGCTTACTGTTTAGGCGTCCCTTTTTCTTTCTTCTCATGTCATCGTTGTGCCAAACTATGTCACCTTGGTATGGAGGCTAATAATCCTCCATTGGTAGCACTACAAAGCCTTCGTTATATACATTCATAACATTAATCGCCTTGTAAACATCAGATAGATAACCATAAGCATCCTGATGAGCATGTGCGCATGCCGCAATGACATGTGAGCAATGCACACAGAAGGCTTGGTACTTGCTACAGTCACACCAATATCTGTTTAGTTTGACGACATAAGATAAATTGGTCCTCCCCTCATTATGGTCAATTGTTTCTTATACACTGAATGTTTGCCTATGACGATCGAAGAGTGTAACTGCATTTGTGCTGGATTTGATAGTATCCTCTTTCATCAATTTCATAATGCTTTCACTAAATACCTGACCAGACGTTAACACTGCACTTCATCTCTTGCCTCTTTTTGCGAAAAGTGATGCCAACCTATAATATGTTGATCTCACCAAAGCGGTGATTAGAAGAATTCTAATTCCTTTGAATACCCCGTTCATGGATTCCACAAGGTTTGTCGTCATGTGGCCCCAACGACATCCACCATCAAAAGCCCTTGTCCATTTTTCGAGTGGAATATTGTCTAACCAGCTTCCTGCATCTGCATTTGACATCCTAATTTCGTTAAGGTAGTATTGAAATGTTGGTTGAGTTAGAGCATACCCAACATTCACAACTTTTTTGTGAAAGTTCTTGTCTTTGATTGCACGCATGAAGTTTTATGCAATATGTCTAATGCAATACACATGGGAAGAAGGGGGATTATGCCACCCATTATCATGGTTGTACGCATTATCTATAGCAGCATGCCTATCTAAAATCAAATAGAGGTTGGCTTGTGGAGTGACATGTGTTTTGAGATTCTTAAGGAAGAAACTCCAAGCAGAAGCAGTCTCACCCTCAACCAGAGCAAAGGCTATGGGAAAGACATTATTGTTACCGTCTTATACAACAACCATAAGAAAGGTGCCCTTGTATTTTCCGTAGAGCCATGTTCCATCAATTTGAATAACAGGTTTGCAGAATGCAAAACCTCATATGCATGGTTGAAACGACTAAAAAAGATGGTGAAATATGACATTTCCATCAACAGTTGTTCCATCTGGCCTACATGCAGGCACTGTCTGCATGATTGCAACCGTTTCTGGTGTGTATGTCTTTAGCGCTACCAAAAATCACGGTAATTCTTTGTATGAATCCTCCTAGTTGCCAAATACTTGTTCAACAACCTTTGTCCTTGAAATCCATGCCTTCTTGTACGATGGAGTATAATTATACCGTGTTACGATATGAGAGATTATTATACTCACCTTGACTGAAGGATCCTTGTTAACAAGAAGCAAAATGTCTTGACATATCAATTTTGCGCTTAGCTTTCGGTGATCCTGAACAATATTTGTGGCAATGCAACTGTGAGGTGGCTCTATGGAAGCTATCATCCAAGAATCTCTTCTCTTGCTGTAAGACGCAACAAGCTAAAACTTGCAAAGTGGATTACGACAAATAATGACATACCTTCTCGAATCAGTTTATTGTACATTGAAATCAACAGAGTTATCCATGTGATGTTTTTTAATGGATCATACACAATCCTCCTTGGTACAAAACTGGTCTCCAACTTTTAACTCATTCTCTGACCGTCTATACGAGTTGTGAAACATATATGTGGATCTCTCATCGTCTTGTAAGTCCAAGTATGTCATATGTTGAGGCGGATAATATGCATGACCTGGAGGTATTGGTACTTGTTCGTCATCTTCAATGTTGTCGTTCAACAATTGATCTACCAACGTCTCACTTCCTTTTTCTTCTGCATCAACGAAGTTGACCTCTGGTTTCGTTTCATCTGAGTATTGTGATTCAGTTTCATTTGAGTCAAAAACTGTTGATTGATCGATGATCTGAGACTGTTGAGATGAAATATTTTGTTGGATGAACGTATACAACTCAATGTAGTTGAAACCAGAATGTTCGTGACTTAGGAACATATTTTCTACATATTCGTCGTCTCGCACTTTAAGTGGATAAAATTTGACGTGGTTGGTTTTAAAATAAACCGGGTTTTGAAATATTATTTGTGCTATAGAACCGAGCCCTAATTTTGATTCCAATCTTTCTCTGAAATGCAAGAAACTTGTGTTTCTATTGATTGTGAAACGAACAATGTCGGTGTTTTGAAAACCAAACCCAGATACATCGGAGACATATGTCTCTCCTTTGTAGTGGGGATTAACAATATATCTGGGTGCAGATGACATACTAAAAGAACTAGTAATGGACTAGTAAAAGTGTTTCTATGAGTGTCTGCATGCATGGGAACATATTTATGATTTTTGGACATCCATTAAGGCGCCACATTAATTGGTGACAAAGACAAATTAATTAATTGCAGAAGCCAACTCAATTAGCGACATGTAACATGCATTTAAAGGAGTCGCCACCTACATTGGCGACATGGTACAACCTTTAATGTGCTTTGTCGTCATGTGGGTGACAACATGCTTTGCATGCATGTAACAAGGCTCAGGCTACGTTGCTGAGCTAGATTCCCTAGCAGGGGTCGCCAATTGGACTGACACCCATTTGTAAATGTTCAACTAAGTTGCCAATTGGCCTGACTTGCATGTTCAGACGAATTCTCTATAAAAGGATGATACAAGCATGGGTAAAATGCACCATCTGATTCTTACTTGTTGCAGAGAGGTAATATCAAGTCTATTTGTGTCAGCATACTAGTTATCTCATTCACATTTAATCAGTTATAATGACATTGTTGACAATGGATGAAACACATAGAGGCACTGTCGCAAATATCGCGACTTTATGTAAGTGTTCATTGTTTCTTGTATATGTTAATTTTTAGTGATTTTGTTAATTTTTTGTACGCTTATATTTTTTTTTACTCTGTTAATTTTTTTTCTTTTATAATTTTTTTTACTCTTCTAATTTTTTACTCTCATAACTTTTTTACTATTATGTAGGAAATCTCTAAGTTCGGTGTCGTTCCCATGAATATGTTGCACCCGACGAATTAATTTAACCATATATTGAGCTCGCCGGCTTCAGACATGTAAGAAAAATCATGTCTTATTCCGTTGATGCAAAGTTTATACTAGTTTTGCAAGAGAGATGGCGCTCAGAGACACACCTTATTTTTTCCAACCGGTGAATGTACTGTGACCTTAGAGGACGTGTACATGTTACTCGATTTGCGTATTGGTGGCAAGGAGGTCAATGGAACAACAAATCTTAATGGTTCAATTTGTGAGGAAGTTTTGGGTGCCGACTTGCTAGATGAGAACTCGAGAGGTCAAGGTATCTTACTTTCGCGCCTAAAATCATGGTATGCTGATTTTATATTAGATGAAGATTCTATAGAGGAAATGAAAATAATAAAAACCAGATGTTATCTAATGCTTTTAATTGGTTTATTTTTATTTCCTGAGGACATTAGTTCTTCTATGCACATAATGTATTTACCTTTATTGAGAGACCTGACTAAAACAAGAGAGTATAGTTGGGGCTCCGCTTGTCTGTCTTATTTATATAGCTCTTTATGTAAGTGCCCAAAAAAAAAACACATCTACTTTTTCTAGATGCGCCGTTTTTCTCCAAGCATGGGGTTGGTCTAGATTGCCATCCCTAGCACCCGTCAACCACAACGACTTTTTCTTCTCGTATGCACAAAAGTAAGTTCCTCACTTAATCTTTGGTTATTTCACCTTAATAATTATTCTTTCTAACTAATTGAGTTTTAACTGTTTTTGGTTTAGATGGTCGGCTAAGGGTATGACTTACAATAGATGCCTTAAACATTGTATCATTCAATATCGGGATTTGTTGGATCACCTAACACCTGTAGATGTAAGGCCTCTAAACTACATCAATTTGTATTTTATACCAACTATTTAATGATCTGACATTTTTCTCTTCTTCAGTTCATATGGCATCCATATCTAAACATGGAACACCTACATGAAGTCAGACAGGAAGATGTTGCCGTTTGGACTGCATGCGTCTCGATTATCAGATTCACAACTGTGGAGATGCACAATAGTTACCGTGTCAAACTAAAATTTGGAATGCATCAAAACATTCTAGATCCTCCCGTTGACATCAATAAATGGCATCTATAAAGAGTTAATGATCAATGGGAGTTTCCCGACTAAAAGGATTTTGCAAAATCTGAGCGTCGTAAATGGATGACCCGTAGCGGCCATATCTTACGTGACCCGGTGATGGAAAAACCATATATACCAACTATTAATTATATGGCTTGGTATAGATTGGTTGCAACTGGGTTTGTCTCCGAAGACAGATGTTTATACGACCCATGCTAAACCACCTACACACAAGACGCTTCAACGTCTAACCCACCAGAAAGGTCATGTTACTCACAACCCCACCCAACAGAGTTACCAACCCATTCACCATCCAAACATGCCAAACACTCAACCACAATACCAATATCGTCCCCTATACCATCTCCCACACATTAACTACTACCCAGAATCCCAATATGGCTATGGCCCCAACACAACATCAAGATATAGCCATAACGAGGGTACATCATGCCATAGCCATAACGCCCAAACATCTTTCCATAGCCAAAATGCTCCGACATCATACCTTGGCCTGCCCATTCAACCATCTCAACAACCTTATGGCTTTCAAACACCACTACCATTTCAACCCTTCACCAACGAATCATTCACACCAATGTCCCCCTTCAACCGTCCAGGCCGCACACCAATGACCCCTTCATCACATCCGAACTACTCTGACATGGGTCGCACACTCAGTTTCAACACATAGGACCTAATGGAAATGCAAGAGATCCTTCAGGAACCATCTGAGAATGTTCCTGAGACTTCAACTCCTCAAACACCTGGCGTGAATCAACAACGTGGGGGACGAGTGCAACGAGTTAGGGTGCCTAGGGGATGTGGAACCGGTGGCTGGTATGACCAACCAGGTCGTCAACATTAGTTTATGTAATACTTTTCTTTAATTATTGATAATATTTATTTTCCCCTCTGACTTATTTTATTAATTATTTTTGAAAGTATCTATTTTTTTTTTAAAAAATTTCAAAATACAAGGGGTCTCCAGATGAATTGGCGACACCCTTGTAAGTACAATACCCAGTCGCCAATTGGATTAGAGACTGCATGAGGAGTCTCCAATCTAATTGGCGACTCCCTTATAGCCTTAACTAGGTGTCGCCAATACATCTGGCTCCCTTATGTAATCCCAAACCCTAACTGGAGTACTTTGGGAATAATTTTAAAAGGTGGGTTATTTTGGGATTTATTTTAAAAAGTTGGATTATTTGGATAAAAAATTCTATAATTAAAATATAATATATTATCTTTTTTTGTAAAATATATTGTTTTAAAAATGGAAAATGTTAACGAGTGTTTCAAGATACTTTTAAGAGTTAAAAATATATGTTTTGTTCAAAAGTATTTATGTCCAATACATTAAAAATTAAAATAATCGACTTTAAATAAAAGTATGTGATCTGACCTGATCAGGAGGGGATCACGGGCTGGCCACACGCTGTTGGGCTGCTACCTGTTCACCGGTGATGAGGAGGAGAAGGGGGGTGTACCTGCAAGACACTCCGATGCCAAAGTAAGAAATTGGGCAGAGTGAGAGCAAAGTACAGAAAGGGCCAGATATGAATTACCTGACCCTCTTGAGGAAGAGGGTATTTATAGAGAGACCCCAGCACTGGGCCAACGGTCATTTGAGGTGGGCTGGATGACCAGGCCCAACCCTAATGACTGCTAGGGCTTACGTGACGTAGTGAAGACCGGGACGTGGTCTTCGCCCTAGTCCAACTGCTCCTAGATCTCCGGAGAGTGGGTTTGACCTGCTCTTTTGGAGGTGGGCAGTTGGTTGATGACGTGTCCCCGCGGAAGGGAGGTACGTGGAGAACGTGCGCCGGGCACGTTGTTCTCCCCGCGGAGGGAAGCTCGGGAGATTCCCCGGGGCGCGATGTTCTCCCCGCGGAGGGGCGGAGCCGAGGCCTCGTTTTGATACGCTGGGGTGCGTCCTGCTCGGCCGATAAGAGGGGATGGCGAGAGGCTGTGGGCTGCGTCGCCCGTGCCCGGTGGTGCGTTCCGCTCGTCCAGCGGGGCGTACGTGCCCGGCGTGGCCAATTCGCTTATTGGGCCGCGCGAGGCACTGGGCCGGACCGAGGTCGGGCCCAGGCCAGAACAGTATGTTTTTTTTTAAATACTTGTATTCAATTCAATTTTCTTATACTTAAAATCCTTCAAGTGTGATACTGGAATACTTGTTATCATGACCTTTTACAAATAAATATTAAATCTGACTTAAGAGTCTATAATTAAAGATTATTTGCTGAACAAAAAGTTTAATCATGTATTATATCAATAAATAAATGATACATAATATGTTACTAGTTTTAACTTTGGAGAAATTAATATGAGTAATTAATATAAAATTTGATATTAACTTTATGACACGGATGCTACTCTATTATCATTGAATTCAATTATATATATAGTAGTAATTATATATTAAAAAGTTAAATCATTTATATTTTATATAGTATAGTCACTAGTGTTAATTTATAATGTGAAAGTGGCATTGTCCATTCAACATATTTAGACAAAAGTTAATTTATATGTGAGATATTTAGGCAAAAGAATAAATATAGTACATGCATGTGTGAATTATTAGTCGGGGGCATACACCCACACTTTACAATATATAGCTCCGTCTCTGTCCATACCACAACATGCTAAATCATAACGAATCTACTCCTAAATTCATCCCTAGGATCTAAAGATAGAAAAAAATAAAAAAAAATAAATCTAAAATCACAAGGAAGAACCGAATACACCCCTAATCACTTAAAAATCATATACCAGACAATGGACACCAAAATACAAGTCACAAACAAATGGGAGGTCGACTCTACGAGATCCTAACATAAAGTACAAGAGGTCCCCTCATGATCAATATTGACCTTTCGCTTGAATATATTTATCTTAAAAGGAAATCTATCAAATGAAAGTTGTCAAGAGAAAACCACCACTTTGGAGGGGGTCCAATTTTCCCAAATCGCTGCGAGATATGGGAACACATTTTCTACAGAGTCAATAGGGATATGACTGCAGATAGAAAGAGTTTGATAAATAGATGCCATAATGAAGGAGTCATCTGTAGCATGGTTCCACACGATCCTATCCCTTTCCATATTGAGTTGGATCTCTCGAGAGCCGAGAAGAACTCAACAACCATTGGCTTTTCATGAATGAAAAAAAGGACGTCTCCATCTAAGGTCCCAAGTAATTGTCCCCTAATCACATCTCCCTAACTCACACACGATCCTTTCTTCAATTTGGAAAATAGGGAAATGTCTCAGAAATCTATTCTTGACGGGAGTTCTACCTAGCCAAGGGTCTTTCCACAAGGAGGTCGTACTATCAGACCCAAGCTTTTTGGACAAAGATAACTCAATCGAATTTAGAGGATCATCTTTCTTGGATCCGAGGATAGACAGTTCTCTCCACTAGGTGGAGAAGGAATGGTTCCTCGAAGACCTATCCCCACACTAGGAGGAGACAATAGGAGCATCATAACTAGCATAGAGAATGTCACACCAAATACTTGAGGAGCCAGTCAGAAGTTTCCACCCCCACTTGGCTATAAGGGATAGATTAACCAATCAAAGATCTTTAATATCAAGGCCCTCAAACTTATTGGGATTACACACCACGAAACACCTAACCAAGGGAGTTTTAGATATCCCTTTGACCCCTCTCCATAGGAACCTCCTTTGAATCCTAACAACTTCTTATACACTTTTATAGGCATCTTAAGTAAAGACATGAAGAACACTAGAATAATATTAAACACAAAGTTAAGGAGATTAAGTCTCCCTCATAAGCTAACATACCTTTGAGATAAATAATTAAGTCTCTTCTATACTTAATCCAACAAATGTTTCCAAGTGAATTCCAACATAGGATTGGCTCCTACTAGAAACCCCGGATACCAGAACAAAAATGACTTAATCTTACAGTGCAGAAAACCCTCAGCCATTTGAAGGAATGAGAGGTCAACATTAATACAAATCAAATTACTCTTGTGAAAATTAATCCCTAGACATGAGACATGCTCAAACCCCCTAAGAATATCTTTGAAAGTTGATGGTTTCTCGACAAGTGTACCGATAGTGTCGAAGTAATAATAAAAGATATCATATCCACAAGGAACGTTATCTAACAAAGTTACGATTGTGCGAATTTAAAAGTAAAGATTAGGGGGAGGGGTTGAGTAATTTTTGCGAAAATGTAAATTTTTTTATGAATTCAATAAGAGAAAGTGACTAGGTTTTGTGTGTCTCCTTTGTTTATCATATGTTGATGTTTAATGCATTATACAGATGGTAAAGTCATTATATTTTCATGGTGAACTAACAAGAGCATTGTACCTAATCCCTTAAGTGTAATTTATGCTACCAAGATATTGATTGTATTTATTATCTATTTTTTCTTGCAATTTTCCTCAAGATATTTTGCATTGGATTGTTGGCTTTCTCATATTTAACTTGACTCCTAGTTCCACTAGCCAAGCACTCAACTAATATGATAGAGGAGCGTCTAAACAATGCAAAAATGTAATACTTTATTTCATTATTAATATCATTGACACTCTTTGACTGTGTAGGAAACAAGTCAAATTCATTGCAAAACTTCCTTCAATTCATGATGCCATTAAGAGAATAAGTGTTCATGTTTATTTGACTAGAAATGATGCAAAATGAGTTTCCTCTTTTGTTGAGGAATCTCAAATGCTTAAATACTTCATGATTAATGTTCATCCTACTAATGCTTATAGGGTCAAGAAAGTCTTCGGGTATCCCCCTAGAACTTATTGAGTAAAAGAAACGCTAGTGAGATGGTTTTTGATAGCCCATACATGAAGGCATCTATGTAGATGCTTTTGATGTTACTTTGAAATCTTTGCTCAAAAATATTGGCATCACTACTCTTTACATGATGAGTTTATTAGAGTAATGTTAGCCATTGATATTTCTTACATGAATGGTATAAAATTCACTTTGGATATAATCTACTTCTTGTTGAGATATTAGATATAATCTAATTTGAGTTATGTGGCCTAAGTCCAAAGTTAATTAGGTTTTATAGTTTGTTACTTAGTTTGTTACTTTACTTAGTAGAAAAGTTAGTGGTATATAAATAAATAGTTTGTAATTCAGTTATTATCATTCAATTCAATAATACAATCCTTATTACTTTACTCTTTCTTTCTTTCTTTCTCTCTCTCTCTCTCTCTCTCTCTCTCTCTCTCTCTCTCTCTCTCCTCACTAGAAGTGCCCCACATGCTAAATTTTTTTTATCTAGAGCTCCAGTTAGATTCTTGATCGTGTTTTCAAGAATCACACGTCAGAGATCGTGTTTCCGAGATCATGGGTTGTGATTGATCAATCGCTGCAAAGATGAATGGTAACAAAAATTTACCAAACTTCCTTCCAAATCTTGACAGCGAGAATTAACTTCAATGGAGAAAACAAATGCAATCTCTATTTAGCTTTCATGAAACCTTAGAAGTGGTTACTAATGGTATTCCTGCGCTTGGTGGAGATGCAACCAACGCATAGAGAACCGCTCACAAGGACGCCAAGAAGAAGGATTGCAAGGCAGCATTTTACATCCAATCAGCGGTTGATGCGACTAATTTTGACATAATCGCTCATGCTAAATGAGTGAAGGAGGCATGTGATATACCTATCAAGTACTATGAAGGAGGTCGAAAATTCAAGGTTTTCAAGTTTCAAATTTGCAACGACAATATGAATTATTGTCGATGGAAGAAGACGAAAAGATTGCAAGATATGTGTTGAAGGTGCAAAAGCTCTTCTATCTCATGAAGGATTATGGTGAAACCTGAACTGATAAGATGATAGTTGAGAATGTAATGCGTATGTTGACCTCTCACTTTGATCACCTTATCGTTGCTATTCAAGAATTCAACAATCTTGAAACCCTAAAACTGGAAGATTTGGTTGGTTCGTTGAAGGCGCATGAGATTAGAATTGTCGAAAGGAAAGGAGTTCAAGACTTGATATAAGAACTACAGATTCATTTATGGAAGAAGAATGGTGGTTCCAACAAGTTCAAAGGCACAATCAACAAGACTTAAAGCAAAAAGTCTTATTCGAATTCTCACAAGAATAAGGGCGATGATAGATCTTTTGAATCCTCGAAAAGAGGATAAGGAAATTCCTATCAGAAAGACAAAGAAGAGAAATAAAGGAGTGCAGTGCTATAACTATGAAAAGTGGGGTCACTTGGCCATGCATTTTTGGTATAGGAAAGAAAAAGGATCGACAGAAGGCAAAGGCGAAGGATTGAACCTTGCACGTCAAGATTCTGACGATTTTAATGATATGGTGGTTATGGTTGTAGTTGCAGATGACCATGTCGAATCCAAGATCTGGTTCCTTAACTCAGGATGCTCGAATCACATGACTAGTCGAAAATTATGGTTAGTAGATTTTGAAGAGTCGAAGAAGAGCAAGGTTGAACATGCTGATAATAGCTCATTGTAAGCAGAAGGTACTGGCAACATAATTATTCAAATAAGTAATTGAGCGAAAGCCTTAATTAAAGATGTACTATATGTCTTTGGAATGAAGTGCAATTTGCTAAGTGTTGTCCAATTGGTATGAAATATGGAGCCTTAGAACTTTTCGATATCCAAATAACTTGGTCTTAAAATATCTTATTTCAAATAATAGAACATTTAAGACCATGATCAGTTTGAGTGAGGTACAATGTTTGAAAACAGACCACAAGAATAGTTGCTTATGGCATATGAGGTTTAGCCATATGAATTTTAGGTCGCACAATCAATTGATCACTCAAGATACGGTAATTGGTATACCAAGTCTTAAGATGACCGACAAACTCTGTGAAGGTTTTATAGTTAGAAAGTGTCACAGTGAGAATCATATATCAAACTATTAACTTGAATCACAAATCATAATTCACCATCGATCTTTAATTTATCCAAGGGAAGGGAAAAAGAATGAATTATCTAAAATATGCAATGCAAAAACAAAGCAAAAGATAATCTAAGGTTCGGGGGTTGGTTATACCTAGGGAAGGTGCTAGCATCCTAAGTATCTGTAGTACTCTACAAGAACCTCTCGTTTTATTGTGTTATTTTATTACTTGTCTACTAAAGGGTGAAAAGGTAAAGGGAGACCTAAGGTGTTATTTCTAAGTATGCTCGCCAAGATATTGAATCTCGTGCCTACGTATCCTGACGGGAATAAAATCAGAGCATTCGTAGTTCCCCTTAATAAGGGTGAGGAACACTTGACTATGGTCAAGTTCCAAGGGGGAGAGGTAATTGTCTATGGCAGAACACCTACATAGAGTTAAGAAACTCCAAACCTAAGGCTATGTTAAAAGAGAGGTAAGTGTTTTTAATTAAGGTTTCTGAAATAGATTAGAAATATGATTAAAGTATTTTTGTATTTTTTGAGAAAATATTTTAGTTTTAAATAGAGAGGAAATTCAGCCTAATTCTAAAGACCTAAGATCAAGGGAGACTATCCTATAAGTTATCATGCAAAGGATTGAAATCTAAGATCTAATTTGACTCAATTTATCGAACATAAAGTTGAATCAATAACCTAAGGGAGCATGTAAATGTTTATGGTTAGAAAATTTTCATATAATTATATTTCTAACTAAGTCTTATTAGGATTAAAAATCAATTAAATCCTAAAAAACGAGATTAGATTCTGATCATTAACATTTTGATTATTTCAAAAAACTAATTATAACTCAACTTATCTCTAAGCATTTTCCCAATTATATTTAAGAAAAATAAAACAAGTAAAACACGCAAAACATGAAATTAACAAAACAAAGAAAAGAGATTAAATGTGGAAAGTAGTTAAAATGGGATTTAGGGAGGCCCAACTCAACGCCTGAAGGGTGTTTTGGTTGAGGTGGGTGTGAAAGGAAAAATGAGTTATGCCAACATGGGCCTAACCTGCGCCTAGTAAGTGTTAACTTCAGTCAAGTCAATGTAAAGACCAACAACTAGTATGAAACAACGATAGCAACTTGCGGCACAACGACAAACAACATCAACAAGGAAGAAATTTTGCAAAAATGTGAAATGGAAGTGGAAAAGCAAATTGCAGAACCGCATTTCACACAAGTGATTATTCCCAGCAAGAAGATGGCTCTTCGACGCGATTCTCAATCATGACATCTCACGCAACGGCTATAATCGCAAGGAGTTTTGGTTCGTCTTTCATTTTGATTTCAAATTCGGTTGAGTTATGATTCACAATTAAAATGATGATTCGATCTACATATTTGGTTCAGAGTTTCAGATCTCTTTGATTCAGGATTGGGAAGCCCTAGGTTCAACATGTCATGTGTGCAATTGGGAGGGGGAATGGGTGAGTGGGTCGCATATTGATAAATTAAAGGAGAAATTGAAGAATACGTACCGAATCTGACGCAATGTCTCTCAGAAATCAGTGTTGTCTGCAGCTTCACAGGTGTCATTTCGTACTTCCCTTTCTTGCTTCTCTTCTCCGCCCTTCTTCCTGCTCAATCTTCTTCAATTTTCCTCTGCTTGCTATGTGTGTCTTGTTCTATTATATTTTATTGTTGTGTGTATTGTTGTGATGTGCCTGAATTTTAAACCGTATGCTGCTATTTGTGTATGCCGCGATAATTTTGTACTCTGGTGTATACTGCTGTGTGAATCTCTTTTTCTCCTTGCAGTGATGCATGCATTAGTATGTAGTGTGGATTTTTTTGTTCAGAACTTTGTGAATTTGGTTGGGTGTTCGTGTGATATGTGTTATCTGTTCTCACTCTTTTTTTGTGATGCCTAAAGAGGTGGGGTCTTATGATCGAAACTTAGGGTATGACAGATGCCCCTATTTAAGTTTCTTCTATATGGAGATATGGATATTGAAATCTTCGTCTCGACGTGATAGGAGATACTTAAATACAAACATCCATAATTTTTGGACCTAAGATGCCATAAGATGCGCATGATATGACATGAAATAATATGAATGTAAGACAGAGATCCTGTGGGGAATGATGCCACATGGGATAACTGTATATGGAAATGTTGTTGAAGCACAGTGAAAGACCCAACAAGGAACAACTTAGAAAACAAAGCAAGATTCCACAGGAAAAAGTATCAAGGAGACACAATTGAGGAATGTAAGATATTATGGACATCTGCCAAGGTGACAAAGAGTATCCTATAATACTTAGAAAAAAGAGGGACAAAACCTGAATGGAGATACAGACATCCGGGAAAGCATCAGATGCTGAAAGTAACACAAATCAGGAAAACATATCAGAAACATCTAGAGAAGCATTAGATGTGGTGTAAGACCAAATCTGAGCATGCAACAAAGATTTCCAAGAAAGCATTTGACTTTACAGTGGAATACACAGAAACATCCAGAAAGCAGAAGCAACTTACTGGGGAAAGGGTTACAGTCATCGGAGGTTTTGTCAGAAATACATTGAACAAAACTCTGGGAAAGTACAACAACAACCATCAAAGACATTCAGGAGAGCATTGAATGAATTTTAGAATATAAACAGACACCAATTAGAGATATTTATAATAACATTGAATAAGCTCCATTGGGGAACATACGAAAACATCAGAGACATCTAGAAAAGCATTGCATGGACTTCGGAAAACATCAGAGATATTCGAGAAAACATCAAATAAACTCTTGAATACATCAGAGATATTCATAAAAGCATTGAATAAACTCCATAACACATCCAGAAAAGCATTGGATATAGAATGGAAACAGACTTGAAAACATTCAGTGGCTGTTAACCAAAGTAAAAAACAAATTGAATATATCTAGAAGAGCATTAAATGAAGACAAAGGTTTTGAAGATACATCCGAAACATTGAAGACATATTTGGAAGAACATCAGATAAGCAACATCATATATGTAATAACATCGGATAAACAAGATCATATCTAAAAGACTGTCATAAGACACAAAAAGGGTTCTGGAAAAACGTCAGAACAAAAGACACGTATGGAAAAAACATCAGACGGTAAAAGCAACAACATTCTGGAAAAGCATCAGACTTGCAAAGGTATATCTCTGGAAATTCACTAGGGAGTGAACACAAATTCTAGAAAGGTATCAGAATCATAATAGATGTATCTGGAAAAACATCAGATAGGTTTTGGAAGAACATCAGAACAAAAACCTCAATCTGGAAAAAATCAAGAGATAAGCACATCCGGTAAAACCTCTGATAGATTCTGGGAAAGTGTCAGAATCACAAAGGGAATATCTGGAAAAACATCAGATAGGTTCTAGAAGAACATCATAACAAAAGACTCAATCTGGGAAAATATCAGAGAGATAAACACATCTGGTAAAACCTCAGATAGATTCTGGAAAAACGTTAGAATCATAATGGAAATATCTGGAAAAACATCAGATAAACACAACAATATCTGTTTGGTAGACGCCAAGTAAGTTAGACTTTAACCATAAGGTATGACGTGAACAACAACACGACCTCTGGTGAATGCAAATAAGGATGAAAAACTCGTGTTGTGCATATGTATATGAATTTTTCTATGATATATGATCAAATGCAAATGCAGATGTCGACGACATGACTTGACTCTTTTGGGGAGAAGACAAAATTGGAAGACTAATTTCTCACCACGGATATCACTGTCGTTCTGCTCGAGGACTAAAGATGTTACTGCTGGACACATCTCTATCACACTTGTAAACTGTATCACGTTATTGATCCTTGTAGGAAGGATGAAGAGCTTCTTGGGGATTCTTCAAGTAAATTTCACCAGACTAACTGACTGTTGTATATGAACTAATCATTGCTTTAGCTTGTCTGATTCTGTAAATGATTGCTTTTACTATGCTCTTAGAAAGCTTGCCCCTGCATGAGTCTTGAAAAATCTTCTAGATAAACCAAATCAGAGAAAGACTTCCACTAAACCATAAATCTTAAACTGATTCTTCAATAGGACTTGGAAGGAACATGCCCCTGATAGGATTACTGACCAAGTTTCTTAACTGTCGGAAAATTTCTTGAGTGGAAAGCCAGTTTGCAAACAAAAGTATTTGTAGAAACATGGTAAATGCAAAGTTCATACAACTTTTGAAATAAAAGTAACTTTTTTGAAAGATGCAAATCATATGAGTCATTAGTCAGAACACAACCGTTTAAGACATTTAAAGTGAGAAGTAAAACACATGTGTAATGCTAGAACAAATGATCTGCAAAGATCTTTAGAGTCAGTTTACACAACCTTGCTGAAGTATGCTTTCAAAATGACCATGTTTCAGTTAGGTCTTTTGAGGGTTGTAACGTGGCCTGATTCACGGTTTATGAAACAAAGGATAAATTCTCAAAGTTTATTTGTGCCCACCCAATCTTCGTGATGATCTTCAGTCCTACGCTCGATTAACTCTGACTATACGCTCAGCTTCCCAGAAGTTAGAAATTACACTGATGATAGTGATGATGATTCAAAAGTCAATGAACTTGAGATAGCAGTCACCGCTTCCCTACAACACTTAGTTGTTTTTCGCCATTGAGTATTTTCATGGTGAAGATTTAAATATTTCCTCTTTTATTATCCCTAACTTTTGCCTGAACTGTTTCTTTTGAAGCTTACAGTCAGCAGGACGCCCCAGTTTTTCCTAAGTTTCCTTTCTTGGTTTTGACTTAGCGGGCTTTTTCTTTTGATTTTATTTTTTCTTCGAAGGAAAAGGGAGTGACTACCTGGCTTAATGATTACAGCGAACCATCATTGGATTTCAACTTGAAGGACACCTTCGGCACCTGCTTGCTGTGTGCGAAGGAAAATTTGTGAATGCAACCTTTGTATGAAAGGTGTCTTGCGCGAACGCACAACCGAGTCAATTGAGAACTACCCATCCCAAGGTTAAGATTGTGGGTTTTATATAGAAAGAAACTCCAACTTCTAGGCTCAAAGGGTTTAACAAAGGGAATAACTTCCTTATTTCTTCAGTGTTTGGGAGTTGAAACAATGCCTTACATCATCAACAAAGTTTATTTGAAAGCATACCAGCAATTATGGGTATAACCTTTTCGTCATCCTCCCTCCAATCTTTGCATAATCCTAAAGAAAATGGAAAAGAGATAAAATAATTTTGAAAATGAATGCATAAAGATGTAAATAATGGACGAAATGAACTGAATCAAAAGTTGCAATGCTCATTTCATTAATTACGGAGGTACAAACACTATTTGAAGGCAAACAACTAGTACAAAATAAAAGGAAAATGCAAACAACAAGAAACATGGCCCAGTGAATAATCCAACACAAGGATGAGTTGTCCTGTCTTTGGGGAAGTAGTTGGGTTGAAGTTATCTGAAGCTTTACTTAGCGTGCCATAGCAAAGGATTTGTATGGACATTAGGATTAGTGTCATGAAATCTAAGGATTCCAACCTTAATCAAATCAAGCACTCTAGCCTTTAGTGCATATAAATTTTCCAAATCGTGGCCTGCGACACCATCATGGAATGCACAGTGGATACCAGATCTGAATCCAGCTAGAAGAGGATTTGGAGGAGGAGGAAGAGTCCTTATGGTAATCAAACCTTTCTAAACCAAACCAGGATAAAATTCAGTGTACGTCATGGAAATAAGATCAAATTGATTCCTATTACGGTACTGGTTCTGCCCTACAGCCAGATGTTGGGGAGCTTTAGTTGGTCGTGGAGCAGCAACCACAAGATTAACAGCAAAAATGGTAGGGTGATTAACATGTTGAGGTCTAAGATGAGTTCTCACTTCAGTCATGACAACATTGGTATGGTCTTCTATCTTCTTCTGGAAGTTCCCATAGGATTTCTTCGCACCATTAGAAGATTCAGCAACCTTGGACACTTTACCATTCTTGAGTCCTTCCTCGAGTCTTAACCAATAGTTACCAAATCAGTGAAGTTAGAAGAAACACTGCCAATCATCTTCTGCCAATAAAATGGAGATAACGTGTCCATGAACATTCCAGTAAGCTCCTTTTCTGCTAGATGGGGTTCAACTTGAGAAGAGAGTTCTCTCCAACGCTGAGTATATTCCTTGAAAGACTCTTTCTCATTCTGAGACATATTTTGAAGTTGACGGCGGTCAAGAGCCATGTCGAGGTTGTACTTGTACTGCTTCATAAAAGCATTAGCAAGATCCTGAAGTAGTGGATACTGTTCTGTTTAAGATTCATATACCATTTGAGAGAAGATCCACTCAAGCTGTCTTGAAAATAGTGGATGAATAACTTCTGGTTGTTGGTATAAGCAGCCATCTTTCGGAAGTACATGACCAAATGAGCCCTTGGACAAGAGTGACCCTTATATTTCACAAACTCGAGAGTTTTGAATTTGGCCGACATAACAAGGTTAGAAACCCGTCACATGTTGTCTGCATCCACACTAAAGAATTCAATACCCTCAACAGCTTGAAGTCTCTTGTTTATAGTCTAAAACTGTTCACGGACGACCTCATGTTCAACAAAGTCTTCATGGTCTTCACCTTGAGCATTGGCAACATTGTACTCATAGAGAGGGTTCTCAAAGGGAGCTTGGACAGACGGGACAACAGTGTGGACCACATGTTTAGGCTCAGCGAAAATAGGAGCTTGAAACACTGGTCTGAAAGTTTTACCAATCATAGCAGTAGATGCGAGAGGTGGGGAATAATTATGAGGTAAGCCAAATTCTGGCCAAGTTAAAGGTGGTACCTGAACAGGCTGAGGATCAACATTTAAAACCTCCTGGATAACAGTAATTTGGGGTTGCTCTCCTCTATAAATTAAGACTTGAAGAATTTCAGTGAACTTTGTCATGCTTGACTTAAGAATATCGATCTCCATTCGGACCTCTGCGTTGTGTGCTTCTTGTTCTGACATCTTGCGTCTGTAGTTAGCCCTAGTTCTGTATCTGTATCGAGGAATCAGCTTGAAGATTGAAAGATGACACTGGAAGATAGAGACAACTGGAAATGAGTTTCTAGGCAAACGGGGTATGCAATGAATCATGAAAATATGCAAATGATATGCAACGTGATGTAAGACAGAATGCAAATCATACAAGCAACATGATCAAAGGTATGTGATCACAACATGGAGTCTGGATAAAGAACCAACCATAGGGTATGTACTATAAGTAAAGCACGTACGCAACAGGTTCTAACAAGGTTCCTAGAGTCACCGATAAATCTTTTGGATATTATCAGCTTGCACAAATACTTATGCGGACTAATAAAATTCTCAAGATATACTCGTCTGAGTATAGAATCACATGACAACCATCACAGGTCTACACCTGGATAATCACTGTAATATGTCCTAAAAGGCTTGGATGGGTGAAGGGATACTAAGGTCCTCAACTTCACGGACTTCCAGGTCATAAAAAATAATACCAATACGACTACTCGTATAACATCAGTAATCCCAAAGGGGCCTTCACTGAGCGTGGTTATATCATATGTTAAACATGTTAGAACTACTCCCAACAGTTAACTATTGATTATATCACAATCTTATCAAAGGTGTACACTCAAGTCCGAGTTAGGACTTATCTCACCACACGATGTAACAACCTTGCCATACAGAAAACCCAAGTAGACAGATATACAAATATACAATAACACATACAAAACAAGTTAGGGGTAACCCTCTTAAGGTAATTCCCTGGTGAAGTCGCCATTTTGTCTCGGTGAGAATTGGATATCAAGCTATTAACTTGAATCACAAATCATAATTCACCATCGATCTTTAATTTATCCAAGGGAATGGAAAAAGAACGAATAACCCAAAATATGCAATGGAAAAACAAAGTAAAAGAGAATCTAAGGTTCGGGGGTTAGTTATACCTAGGGAAGGTGCTAGCATCCTAAGTATCTATAGTACTTTACAAGAACCTCTCGTTTTATTGTGTTATTTTGTTATTTTTCTATTAAAGGGTGAAAAGGTAAATGGAGACCTAAGGTGTTATTTCTAAGTATGCTCGCCAAGATATCGAATTTCGTGCCTACGTATCCCAACGAGAATAGAATCAAAGCATTCGCAGTTCCCCTCAGTAAGGGTGAGGAACTCTTGACTATGTCAAGGTTCCAAAGGGGATAGGTAAGTGTCTATAGCAGAACACCTACATAGAGTTAAGAAACTCTAAACCTAAGGCTAGGTTAAAAGGGAGGTAAATGTTTCTTATTAAGGTTTCTAAAATAGATTAGAAATATGAATAAAGTATTTTTGTATTTTTTGAGAAAAGATTTTAATTTTAAACAGAGAGGAAATTCAGCCTAATTCTAAAGACCTAAGATCAAGGGAGACTATCCTATAAGTTATCATGCAAAGAATTGAAACCTAAGATCTAATCTAACTCCATTTATCGAACATAAAGTTGAATCAATAACCTAAGGGAGCATGTAAATGTTTATGGTTAGAAAATTTTCACATAATTATATTTATAACTAAGTCTTATTTGGATTAAAAATCAATTAAACCCTAAAAAATGAGATTAGGTCATGTTCATTAATATTTTGATTATTTCAAAAAAGATAATTAAAAATTAACTTATCTCTAAACATTTTCCCAATTATATTTAAAAAATAATAAAACAAGTAAAACACACAAACCATGAAATTAACAAAACAAAGAAAATAGGTTAAATGTGGAAAGTAGTTAAAATGGGCTTTAGGGAGGCCCAACTCAACGACTGAAGAGTGTTTTGGCTGAGAAGGGTGTGAAAGGCAAACTGCTTTATGCCACCATGGGCCTAGCCCGCGCCTAGTAAGTGTTAACTTCAGTCAAGTCAATGTAAAGACCAACAACTAGTATGAAACAACGATAGCAACTTGCGGCACAACGACAAACAACATCAACAAGGAAGAAATTATGCAAAAACATGAAATGGAAGTGGAAAAGCAAATTGCAGAACCATGTTTCACGCAAGTGATTATTCCCAACAAGAAGATAGCTCTTCGACGCAACCCTCTGGCCAAGAGTGATTCTCAATCGTGACATCTCACGCAACTGCTACAATCGCATGAAATCTTGGCTCGTCTTTCATTTTTATTTTAAATTCGATTGAGTTATGAATCACAATTAATATGATGATTCGATCTGCATATTTGGTTCAGAGTTTCGAATCTCTTTGATTCAGAATTGGGAAGCCCTATGTTCAACGTGTCATGTGTGCAATTGGGAGAGGGAATGGGTGGATGTTTCACATACTACTAAATTAAGGGAGAAATTGAAGAATACTTACCAAATGTGACGCGGTGGCTCTCCAAAATCAGTGTTGTCCGCAGCTTCAGAGGTGTCGTTTCGTACTTCCCTTCCTTGCTTCTCTTCTTCGCCCTTCTTCCTGCTCAATCTTCTTCAATTTTCCTCTGCTTGCTATGCGTGTCTTATTCTATTGTATTCTGTTGTTGCGCATATTGTTGTGATGTGCCTGAGTTTTAAACCTACGTTGCTATTTGTGTATGCCACAATGATTTTATGCTCTAGTGTATATTGTTGTGTGAATCTCTTTTTCTCCTTGCTGTGATGCGTGTATTATTGTGTAGTGTGGATTTTTTTTGTTCTGAACTTTGTGAATTTGGGTGTTCGCATGATATGTTCTCTCTGTTCTCATTGTTTTTTGTGATTCCTAAAGAGGTGGGGTCTTAGGATCAAAAATTAGGGTATGACAGAAAGCAGTTCAAGAAGTCTTTCATTTCGGCTATGCCAATGAGATCATCCTGCATACTTGAAGTTATACATTCAGATATATGTCGTTCTTTCGAAGAGCATACTATTGGTGGAAACGTGTATTTTGTCTGATTTGTCGATTGGTACATTCGAAAGTTGTGGACCTATGTGATCAAGCGCAAGGACAAAGTATTTGAAATCTTTAAAAGATTCAAGATGCTTGTCAAAAACGAGAGTGAAAAGAAGATCAAGGTTCTGCGAAAAGATGGATGTGGAAAATACACATCCAAAATATTCAAATCATTCTATGCAGAATGTAACACCCCCTTCTATACCCCAAATAAATACATATAAAACAATTAAGCACATACAAATTCATCAGAGTAAAAATTTTAGAATAAGGTATAAAAGAAGAATGTCACAACTTCACCAATAAAACACTTTAACATTCTTGCTCCATAAAATATGTAACATTTTCAAAATTAAGCGGAAGGCCAAATCATTTCATCGTTTTCAAAATACTAATTCAAATGCACATAAGTCATCCAGATTAATACAGCATATCAGTTAGATTACAAAACCACATCAGCTGATACATCGCAATATATCACAAAAGAATAACTATACTAGTCTAACTACCCGGTGTTACATATCAGAGCAGCCGACTCAAAAGAATGAAGACTAACTTCATAAAAGGACTCCAGCATCCTAATCTGCAATGCCTCATAGAGCATTATAAAACAGCAGAAGGGTGAGAAATATAACCATAATAATCAAAGCATGAAATTATATATATATATATATATATATATATATATATATATATATATATATATATATATATATATATATATATATATATATATATATATATATATATATATATATATATATATATATATATATATATATATATATATATATATATATATATATATATATATATATATATATATAGGTAATCATATAACATTTATTCACATTTCTCACCACACTTCATCCTCATAATCATAATCATATCGCGTTCACATATATCAACATCATGAACATTCACAAGCACATTTATACAACAACAACATTATGCAAATGTGACTCAACATATTCAATGCAACTCAATGCTATGCGGTACCGACTCTCGTTATCTTTTTTTCGGTTTTCACTCTAAACCGGGTCCACCCTTCTAGACCGATAACTTGTTATCATTTTTTCGGTTTTTACTTTAAACCGGGTCCACCCTTCTAGACCGATAACAACTAAGCCCGTCCCCTAGGCTTCAAACCCACCCTTCTAGGTTTGGGACAAGCCACTAGTTTCCACGAAACTAACAGACATTGCCTCTTGACTGAATGATGCATGTACAATCAACCAATCACTTAAGACCGTTCCCACGTCTTAATCTCATGCATTCGAATAATTCATCCCTTCGAGAATTTCATCATGATTGCACATACAACATATATCAAACATTTATCAATGTATTCCTTTCACACATCATCATATTCAACAACAATGCACACATATCACATATGTTCCCATGCATTCACACAACAATCGCATACATATATGCACTCACAATTCATTAGACGATACACATACATTCCTCATTGTATTCCCATGTACCTCTAATTATCACAACAATCAAGGTATTCACATCGCAATACCAATCATACAATTATAAGTTATGCACACATATTCAAAATGTTCTCATGCATACTCATCACATAATTGTATACTCATTAAGCATTCGCAAGTTCATTAGACAATACACATACATTCATCATTGTACTCACATGTATTTCTATTTATCACAATTAATACGCATCGCACATCAACTAGGATTCACGCCCGTAGGCTACCCACAACACACATCATCGCAATAGATCATATCTATATCATATCATAGAAGTATTAACCTATGTGAAACAACCAAACCATCTCCACATGATCAACACAGCAAAAGAAAAATGCTGTCAAACTCGCCCACATTCGCCTGGCGAACCCTCGCAGCGAACCTTCGCCTGGCCTTCGCCTGGCGAACTCCCTCAGCGAACACTCGCTAGGCTTCGCCTGGCGAGACTTCCCAGCGAGCCCAAGTCAATAGCTACTGACTTCATTCGCCACCATTCGCCAGCACCTTCGCTGGGCGAACCTTCGCTATCCACCTTCGCTTGGCGAACTCGCCAGCGAAGTCCACTGGGATTTAATCATAATTATTCGCCAGCATTCGCTATGCTTCGCCTGGCGAAGCTTCGCCTTCGCTCGCCTGGCGAGAGCCAGCGAACCTGCGCAGAACAGAACCCTATTCTGTTCCTCCTCCACAATCCACTGAAGGTGAGATAATACTTAGAAAGGGGGGGATTGAATAAGTATGGAAAATTAATACTTGAAAATAATCACACAATTATTTTTATCCTGGTTCGTTAAACAACTACTCCAGTCCACCCTTCCAGAGTGATTTGCCTTTCTCAACAAGGACTTAATCCACTATTAAATCAAACTGATTACAATAGTATCACCTAAGAACTACAGTTCTTAGTCTTCTCAAGAGCTACTGGTTCTAACTGAATCCTCTTAAGGAAAATCCTTTACAATCAATGTAAATTAAATACAAGAGTTTTTAATGCTTCTATAAAGCTATAATCACAACAGTGATTTTTCTCTTAAGTTTAAGTACAATGAGATTCTATGAAGAATATAAGAATGAAGGCTTTAGAATATTATAATTTCTTTTCAGCAAAGGTGTAGCACTAAAGAATGAAGTGAAGATCTCCTTTTATAGGCAGCTGAATCATGCAAGCTGATCATTGAAAAGAGAGTCCAAAAGGTCTGAGCCTTTTTGTCTTCACATGCACTGACTTTTCCTTGAAATAGGTGGCACAAAAAAATCCTTTTTGTCTGTGTAAGTGTGTCTAGCACAAATAAGGAAAGAGACGTTGAATAGTTCCAACGGATATATTCTTGAAAATACTTCTTCAGTTTCAGCAAGTTCTTCAGAGTCTGAATGGATCAGAGTCTTCAGATGAGATTCAGAACTATGCTGTATCAGAGTCTTCTACAGCGTGTGTGCTTCTAGCGTGTAGATCATCAGAGCATTTTGACACAAAACTTCAGTACAAGGCAGCGTAGGTACTTTCAGAAACTTCTGTAGATCAATGCTTTGAGAAACTCTTCAATCAATATTCTTCTATACTTCTGATGCTTCAGCTTCAGATGCTTCTGATTATCTTCAGATGCTTCTGACTATCTTCAGATGCTTCTGACTCAGAATGTTCTGGAGCTTCTTGCTTCAGATCCTTCTGGAGACTACGCTCAGGATCTTCTGTAAGGAGCAAACAGATTCTTCTGTGAGGTGCATCTGGCGCTTCAGAGTCAGAATAGCTTCTTGTATTCAAGGCAGATTTGCTTCTAGAGAGTTAATATAATATTAATCTGCAATAAAACTCTCAAACAAATTTTAGAGTATATAATTCTTAAATATAAATTTCCTAACAGTTATCATCAAAACAAAGAGTAATTATTAAGAACCAATCTGTGTTCTAACAATCTCCCCCTTTTTGATGATGACAAAAAGTATCAGAAATTTTATTTAATTGAACATAAAGAATTATAACTCCCCCTGAGATGATGAATCTCCCCCTGAGTTAAATATGAAAAAGGAATAGAAACTTCCCTTTTTATCTTGAGTAATCTTCAGAGTCAGATCTTGTTTGTCTTTGTAATAATCAAGGGTCAGACTATCTTGCAGATATGAGATTCAGAGTTTGATAAAAGATAAATGATCTGAGTAACTCAGAGATTCTTTTATAGAGTGTTCTTATCAAAAGTTCTGAAATAGTCAATTTAGATATTAGAAAGAGTAGATATGTCTGAAGATTCATTCTAGTGAAATTATATTAAATAGTTCAGATCTTTATTTTCTCCCCCTTTTTTGTCATAAGCAAAAAGTAAAAACTTTTAATAAAGACAAATAAAAGGAACAATAGCAGATAATTCAATGGAGAATATCAATCTGATTCATTTAATCATAACAGAGCAAAAGTACATTGGAAAATATCAGAAGATATAACAATAACATTCAGATGCAAAAAAAACAACAGATGCACAAACATGAGGAAAAAAATCTAAGAGTGTTTAGACAAAAGCATCTTCAATAGGTCTGTGATCTCAGATTGTGATTGCTCTTGCTTTGACATGAACTTAGTTATTGTCTCATTCTTCTCATCTTGTTTAGACATCCACTCTGACATGTCCTCAGATTTCTTGTCTTGCTTCGCCATCCAAGATCTTATTTCAGATTGACCAGCTTCCAGAGCAGCAATCTTGTCTCCCAAATCTGGATTTTGTCTTTATCTCTGATGATGGAGGTTCTGTATCCTGAACAGAGTCAATTGCCATATGTTCTGGAGATCCTGAAGAGGGTTCTACCAGAGTCATAGTCAATGCATTGGCAGTTGGTTCTGGTGGAGGTGGAGGAGGAACATCCAAACAAAACAGAGGTTCAGTCTTGTTTACAATCCAGAATTGAGTTCTTTCAGCTCTGAGCTTTGCATCATCAGAACAAATGTTCTTCAGATTAGAAGCTACTGTGTTGAATCTATTGACAAAACCTTTCCAGATGATGTCAGTCTCATTTGCATCCAGAGTGTCAGAACATCTTCTCTGAACAGTACCTAAAGACATTTGTATTTCTTGCAAAAACGTTTGAAATAAATGATCAATATTAAGTCTGGGAGGTGGTTTAAGCAAGGTTTCCAAAGTCATCTGTTTAGGTTTTGGAGTTGGTGGAATCAGTGATTTTGGAATGGAAATCAGAGGAGGGGGAACATATGGAAAGAATGGAATTTCTGGTTTCTGAGGTAAAGATCTGTTTAATGCATTAAGCAGAGTTGGTTGAGGTCTTGTGCGTGGGTAAACAACATCAAAAGATGCATTGGAGTATGGTACGAATGCAGAGTTTGATGGCTTATCAGATGCAACTGTGTTATCAGATGCAGGATGCAGAGCTGAAACAACAGCTTTACCAGATGTAGCAGATATGGTGGCTAAGGATCCTTCATTATTCATAGATTGAATATATGAAATGATTACAGATGGAAGGGCCTGTCTGAGTTTAGGTTTCAGAGGTTTCAAAAGTTCAGAAGGCTCAACTCTATCATAAAAATCTTTTAGTTTGAAACCATAAGTTAAATTATGATAAAGAGAAGACACTTGGGCACAAGATATTCCAGATGAGGATGGAATGGAAGTGGGAACAATCATCTCAGATGAAGTTGCAGGTGGAGGCATAGGGTCTGGAATGGTAGTTTTAGTAGGTAAGGTTGATTCAGGTTCAGGTTCAGGGTCATGTACAGGATATTTGTCAGATGGATTAATCAGAAAATCAGGATGAATTTCTGATTCAGATGAATTTGAAGATGTTTCAGGTGTACAAGAGGTAGAAGAAACTTGAAACACTGTTTTTAATGGAGTGATATCAAGAACTTCTGTCTCAGGGATATGAGATGGTTCTGAAGGGGTATCAGATTGTTGAGTAGGTGGTTCAGATGAAACAGGAGCAGAAGTTACTTTAGAGGGTTCAGAAGTAACAGGTGCTACAGGTTCAGAAGGTGGAATTGTTGATGGTGGTATAACAGAGTCTCTTTCTGGTTGATCTTCTGTGGTTTGTTTTTCTGGATGATCAGAAGTTATTGGATGATTTTCTGTTTGTGGTTGAGCAGAGTTTTGTTTATCAGAATTTTGTGGTAGTTCTGATGGTTGTGGTTCTGTTTGTTGTGGGACTGTTTGTTGTGGTTCTGTTGGTGATGAACGTGGAGTGAAGTGTTTGATGTGTAGTTTGGGTTGAGGTGGTTTTGATACAAAAGCAGTAGGTTGTTTCTAAGGTGAGACAGAACTAGGGGCAGCAACAGATGTTGTTTGAGTGACAGGGGGTTTGGGTACAGACTTAATAGATGAATCATTAATAACAACATTTTTAGAAGTAACAGAAGCTTTAGTACCTTTGAGTTTAATCCTCTTAGCAGATGCAGAGGCAGCCTCTCCAGAGTCCTTTCTCTTTAACAGATCCTTTGGTTTCTCAGCAATCTTAACCTTCTTCTGGACAAGTTCAGATTCTGTTACAGGCTGAGATCTTTTCCTCTGAAGTGGAACTTCTTCTTCTCCTGCATCTGGCAGTGGTTGCTTGACAATTTGAAACACATTGGCTGGAACAGGCACTCCTTCCCTTTTGCATTCCTCTATATACATCAGAACAATGTGTCTTGGTTCTTCAGCAAAGAATAGAGGAAAATCTGATACAGGAATTCTCTTATTTAAATCAGCCATATTTAACCTCTTTGGAGCAGTAGTGAGTTCATCTACAATCTTGAGTCTCATAAGGCTTTTAGCGTTCAGAGGCTTTCCCATAATGAACTCTAGTTCTTCTGTAACACCAGCATCATACAGAGCAGCCACTAAACCATTTTCAGTGAGAAGATCTGATAGCAGCCTTCCAAAAGGTATCCAAGTCCTGATCTTCTGGCATTTTTCTTTAACAGATTCTCTAGATGCATTGATGTGATTCCACAGATGTATGAACAATAAGTAAGGAAGATCTACCTTATTACTCTGACTAAGGAAATACATAAAATAGATCTGTTCATTGTTGACATAATCTGGGGAATTTGTTGACTTTCTGTGATGTATGCATCCCATAAAGATCTTGGCCCAGATCTTGTAGTCAGGCTTCAGATCTTTGAATCTGTTAGAGGCTTGTCCAGCAGTCATAACCTCCTCATAAACTTCATCCATATCAACACACCCAGCTGGCAGATGTGAAACACCATCTGTTTCTTCATAACCAATCAGTCTTCTAATCAGATCCTTTGTGATGATGATCTCCTTTCCCAGCACAGATGATAGAATAAACTTTGGATACACAGATGCATGAATCCAGAAATCCTTAACAAGCAGAGGGTAAACTGGTCCAAACAGTCTATCAAAGTATTTCACCCAACCTTGAGCTCTAACAATGGAGCGAAAATCAAACCCATTGTCAGCCAAAGAATCAAATTCAACCATGGATTCACACAACACTTCTAACTTATCAACAGGTGTGAGAAGAGTTCTCTGTGGAGGAGTATATGGAGCAGCACCTAGGTTATCTGAAGTCACAGCAGCCATTGTGGATTGAAACTGTGCAGTTGTTGATGAAGAAGACGCCATTGAAGATTGCTTTTTAGAACACTTAGGTTTTGGGTTTTTATGCAGGGAGAACAAAAGATGAAAATGCATATAAATTCTGAGAGTGAAAAGTGTGAAAGTGAATACACATCAAGTATTTATACTAATCACATAGGCACACCAAGAGACAGAAATAACGCACGTTTGAGCAGCATTAAATGAAAAGAATAAAATCATTTCAAATAATAAATGCTTCTGACAGATTTGGGGGGAAAACCAAGATATTTACTATTCAAATTTCACCTCAAATGTCTTTTCAGTTATCCACACGCCACCTCATCAGATTTTGTGGGACACGTGTTTGCTTGCATGCTGTTCTGAATTCTCTCAAGAAATGAAACGTTAGCCAACGTTCAGATCTTCTAAAGATGATTAGTTCAGGTTTTCACATCAGAAATATTAATCAGAAAAGAATAGATGAACAGAAGAAATACTTCAGATGAATTAAGCATTTTTGCATCTGGAACAATTTGCTTCTGATAAATATTATTCTGGACAAAAATCCATACCAATATTTTTCAGAATAAAATTGAATCTATCTTCAACAAGGGGTTTTGTAAAAATATCTGCCCATTGATGATTTGTGTCAACAAAGGCTAAATTTATGATTCCCTTCTGAACATAGTCTCTGATGAAATGATGCTTAATTTCTATATGTTTTGCCTTAGAATGTAAAATGGGATTCTTGGACAAACATATAGCAGAAGTATTATCACAAAAGATAGAAATGTTACTCTCAAAAATTTGATAATCTTCTAGTTGACTTTTCATCCAGAGCATCTGCGTGCTACATCCAGCAGCAGCAATGTATTCAGCCTCTGTGGTTGAAAGAGCAATTGTGGGTTGCTTCTTGCTGTACCAGGAGATTAGATTTCTTCCTAGAAATTGACAACTTCCAGAAGTACTTTTTCTTTCCACTCTGTCTCCAGCATAGTCAGCATCACAGAATCCAACTAATTTGAAATCATCAGATTTTCTGTAACACAAACCCACATTAGAAGTACCTTTCAGATACCTTAGAATCCTCTTGACAGCTGTCAAGTGTGATTCTCTAGGATCTGATTGGAATCTAGCACACAGACAAACACTGAATAAAATATCAGGTCTAGAAGCAGTAAGATAAAGAAGAGAACCAATCATACCTCTGTAGAGCTTCTGGTCTACTTTCTTACTTACCTCTTCTTTGCCAAGAGAGCTAGTAGGATGCATTGGAGTCTTTGCTACCTTGTTATCAGACATGTTGAATTTCTTCAGAAGTTCTTTAACATACTTTGTCTGATGTATGTAGGTGCATTCTGGAGTTTGATTAACTTGGATTCCTAAAAAGAATCTGAGTTCTCCCATCATGCTCATTTCAAATTCTGCCTGCATACATGTAGCAAACTCCTTTCCAAGCATAACATTTGTTGATCCAAAAATAATATCATCTACATAAATTTGGCAAATTAGAAGATCTTTCTTTATGGTTTTGCAGAATAGAGTTGTATCCACTTTGCCTCTGATAAAATTCTTCTCCAGAAGAAAATTACTCAATCTCTCATACCAAGCTCTGGGAGCTTGTTTTAATCCATATAGAGATTTCTTTAATTTGAAAACATGATCTGGAAAATTTTCATTTTCAAAGCCAGGAGGTTGGTGGACATAAACTTCTTCTTCTATAATGCCATTAAGAAAGGCACTTTTAACATCCATCTGATACAGAGTGATGTTATTCTGTGCAGCAAAAGAAATAAGAAGGCGTATAGATTCTAACCTTGCCACTGGAGCATATGTCTCAGTGTAATCAATACCTTCTTGCTGACTGTATCCTTGAGCAACCAGCCTTGCCTTATTCCTTTCTACTTCTCCCTTTTCATTCAGCTTATTCCTGAAGACCCATTTTGTTCCAATAACATTGAATCCTTTAGGTTTAGGAACCAGATCCCAAACTTCATTTCTGGTGAATTGATTCAGCTCTTCTTGCATAGCTATAATCCATCATTATCTTCCAGAGCCTCATCTACAGATGTTGGTTCTATTATTGACACTAAGCCAAATAAAGAAGATTCAGAAGTTCTGAGAAATGATCTTGTCCTTATTGGATCATCTTTCTTTCCAATTATCACATCTTCTGGATGAGAAGCTTTGATTCTGGAAGAAGATCCTCTGACAGTTGGTCTTTCAGAAATATGCAAGTTGTCTAGTTGGGAGGTCAAAGGTGTAGCATCTGGAGTTGCTTCAGATTCTTTGATTTTTGCCTTTTCTTCCTCTAAGGCTTCAGAGTCTGTGAGAATCACTTCTCTATCTGCAGAACTTTCAAACTGCTTTGGCTTTTCAGAGCCAAGCTTATCATCAAATCTAACATGAATAGATTCTTCAACAATCTGTGTTTCAGTATTGAATACTCTGTAGCCTTTAGAGCGTTCAGAATAACCAAGCATGAAACACTTCTGTGCTTTGGAATCAAACTTGTTCAGATTATCTTTAGTATTAAGCATAAAACAAATACATCCAAAAGGATGAAAATAAGAAATGTTAGGCTTTCTATTTCTCCACAATTCATAGGGAGTCTTTTCCAGAAGAGGTCTTACAGACACTCTGTTCTGAATATAACAAGCTGTGTTAATTGCTTCTGCCCAGAAATGTTTTGCCAGATTTGTCTCATTGATCATGGTTCTGGCCATCTCTTGCAATGTTCTATTTTTCCTCTCTACAACTCCATTTTGTTGTGGAGTTCTAGGGCAGGAGAAATCATGTGCAATGCCTTTTTCAGAAAAATATTTTTCAAAATGTTTATTTTCAAATTCTCCACCATGATCACTTCTGACTTTAATAATTTTGGAATCTTTTTCAGTCTGGACTTGATTGCAGAAGTCAAAGAACACAGAATGAGACTCATCCTTGTGTTTTAGAAACTTTACCCATGTCCATCTGCTGTAGTCATCTACAATGACTAACCCATACTTCTTGCCTCTGATGGATGCAGTTTTCACTGGTCCAAACAGATCAATGTGAAGTAATTCCAATGGTCTGGAGGTAGAAACAACATTTTTTGATTTAAAATGAGATTTTGAAAATTTACCTCTTTGACATGCTTCACACAGAGCATCTGAGTTGAACTTCAACTTAGGAAGTCCTCTGACCAGATTGAGTTTATTAATCTGATATATACGTCTCATATTAATATGCCCCAATCTTCTATGCCAGACCCATTGCTCATCATTCACAGATAAGAGGCATTTTACATTTTGAACTTTAAGTTCTGAAAGATTAATTTTATAAATGTTGTGTTTCCTCTTTCCACTGAATAGGATAGAACCATCCTTTTGACATACAGCTTTGCAACATTTTTGATTAAAGATTATATCATAACCATTGTCACTTAATTGACTTATGGACAATAGATTACGTTTCAATCCTTCAACTAACAGAACATTAGTAATGGAGGGAAGTTTACCATTTCCAATTGTGCCAGATCCAATGATCTTGCCCTTCTGGTTCCCTCCAAACTTCACGTCCCCTCCAGATCTAAGTTCCAGGCTTTGGAACATAGACCTTTCTCCTGTCATGTGTCGTGAGCATCCAGAGTCCAGATACCAGATTGGTGTCCTGACCTTGCTGCTAAGAACATCTGCAACAGGAATTATTTTGTTTTTAGGTACCCAGATCTTCTTGGGTCCTTTGGGGTTAGTTGGTTTATAGGTTTGTCTAAACTTCTGTTTTGCAACATAATGTTTATTCTGACTTGCCTTTGGTTTAAACACATAAGTACTCTTCTCAGAGCTTGTGTGTTTAATGTCATTCAAGTGACCAAATTTGAATTGAGAGTACAGAGGTGTCTTCCTGATGAAAAGTTTGTCAACAGGTTTTGGATTGCTTCCAGATGAAGACTCATATCCAATGCCTCTTCTGTTGTTTCCACTAACACCATAGATCATGGAAGCCATTTTGCTTCTGTCTATGCTCTTAGTGAGAAACCTCTGAAAACTAGAGTCATATTTTTCTAAAATATTTTCACATGACTTAGTTTCAGAATCAGATTCTTGTTGAGTTCTATCAAAGTCATTTTTGATTTTTAAATTTAGTTCTTTCTGCTCAACAAGTTCTGTTTTCAGAAGATCAATCTCAGATTCAAGATTGCTTTTCAGCTTCTTGTATTTGAGTTTGATGTTGTTATAACTTTTAAGAACTTCTGTTAAAACTTTAATGAGTTCTTCTTTGGTAAGTTTAGCCATTACCTCTTCTGCATCATCATCAGATTCAGATTCTGATTCATATCCAGAAGTACCTTCCTCTTGATCTTCTGTCCTGGCCATCAGTGCAACGTTTGCACATTCTTCTTCTGATTCAGAAGATGACTCACACTCATCTGAGTCATCCCATGTTGCCATCAGAACCTTCTTCTTCTTGTTGAACTTCTTCTTAGGTTTTTCTTTCAGAAGTTTGGGGCAGTCATTCTTGTAGTGCCCAGGTTCTTTGCACTCATAGCACACCACTTCTTTCTTGGCAGATCTTCTGTGACTAGAAGATTCCTTTCTGTTATCAGATCTTCTGAAGTTGTTAAACTTCTTTCCTTTGTACTTCCAGAGTTTGTTAATCCTTCTAGACAACATGGATAGCTCATCTTCTTCTTCAGAAGAAGATTCTTCAGAGCTTTCTTGAATGACCTGCAAAGCTTTAGCAGTTTTGTTAGATTTTAAAGCTATGGATTTACCTTTATCTTTCTTCTGGGGTTCATCTTCCTCCAGCTCAATTTCATGGCTTCTCAAAGAACTGATAAGTTCTTCTAGAGAGATCTTGTTCAAATCTTTTGCCATCTTCAAAGCAGTCACCATAGGTCTCCATCTGGTGGGAAGACTTCTGATGATCTTCTTGACATGATCTGACGTTGAGTAGCCCTTGTCCAGAACTTTCAGACCAGCTGTAAGAATCTGAAATCTAGAAAACATAGTTTCTACATTTTCAGAATCTTCCATTTTAAATGCCTCATACTTCTGTATGAGCGCCAGAGCCTTGGTCTCTTTAACCTGAGAATTTCCCTCATGAGTCATTTTGAGTGACTCAAACATGTCATGAGCAGTATCTCTGTTAGTAATCTTCTCATACTCAGTATGAGAGATTGCATTAAGCAATATAGTTCTGGCTTTGTGGTGATTCTTGAAATCTCTTTTCTGCACTTCAGTCATTGATTTTCTATCAATCTTTTTGCCATCCTCACCAGTAGGATGTTCATATCCATCAATGACCAAATCCCACAGATCAGCATCATACCCAAGAAAAAAACTTTCTATTCTATCTTTCCAATAGTCAAATTTTTCTCCATCAAACATTGGAGGTTTGGTACTGATCCTATCCCTCTCTTCATATTTATTGTTGATATTTGACATTGAATTATCAGCCATGATAACAAATAAATATATAGATCAAAGTATATCTCTCTGGATCTTTACTGACACTTGTAAGTGATAGCACACTCAGAACCGGAGCTCTGATGCCAACTGAAGGTGAGATAATACTTAGAAAGGGGGGGATTGAATAAGTATGGAAAATTAATACTTGAAAATAATCACACAATTATTTTTATCCTGGTTCGTTAAACAACTACTCCAGTCCACCCTTCCAGAGTGATTTGCCTTTCTCAACAAGGACTTAATCCACTATTAAATCAAACTGATTACAATAGTATCACCTAAGAACTACAGTTCTTAGTCTTCTCAAGAGCTACTGATTCTAACTGAATCCTCTTAAGGAAAATCCTTTACAATCAATGTAAATTAAATACAAGAGTTTTTAATGCTTCTATAAAGCTATAATCACAACAGTGGTTTTTCTCTTAAGTTTAAGTACAATGAGATTCTATGAAGAATATAAGAATGAAGGCTTTAGAATATTATAATTTCTTTTCAGCAAAGGTGTAGCACTAAAGAATGAAGTGAAGATCTCCTTTTATAGGCAGCTGAATCATGCAAGCTGATCATTGAAAAGAGAGTCCAAAAGGTCTGAGCCTTTTTGTCTTCACATGCACTGACTTTTCCTTGAAATAGGTGGCACAGAAAAATCCTTTTTGTCTGTGTAAGTGTGTCTAGCACAAATAAGGAAAGAGACGTTGAATAGTTCCAACGGATATATTCTTGAAAATACTTCTTCAGTTTCAGCAAGTTCTTCAGAGTCTGAATGGATCAGAGTCTTCAGATGAGATTCAGAACTATGCTGTATCAGAGTCTTCTGCAGCGTGTGTGCTTCTAGCGTGTAGATCATCAGAGCATTTTGACACAAAACTTCAGTACAAGGCAGCGTAGGTACTTTCAGAAACTTCTGTAGATCAATGCTTTGAGAAACTCTTCAATCAATATTCTTCTATACTTCTGATGCTTCAGCTTCAGATGCTTCTGATTATCTTCAGATGCTTCTGACTATCTTCAGATGCTTCTGACTCAGAATGTTCTGGAGCTTCTTGCTTCAGATCCTTCTGGAGACTACGCTCAGGATCTTCTGTAAGGAGCAAACAGATTCTTCTGTGAGGTGCATCTGGCGCTTCAGAGTCAGAATAGCTTCTTGTATTCAAGGCAGATTTGCTTCTAGAGAGTTAATATAATATTAATCTGCAATAAAACTCTCAAACAAATTTTAGAGTATATAATTCTTAAATATAAATTTCCTAACAGTTATCATCAAAACAAAGAGTAATTATTAAGAACCAATCTGTGTTCTAACATCCACCATCATCCAACTTCTCACACAACAAAATCAGTACAAACAGCATCAATACATGTTACCCGACTATTCTACGGCATTATTGCTCAGTTTCAATCGATTAAAATCATCAATCTAGCGATTATTCCAACTTTTGCCCTAATTGGAAAGTGATGAAAACTCTACCAAAACCCCAAACCCAACATACATAACATCATACAATGATCAAATAGAAACATTTCTCACCCTTACCTCGATTAATCAGAGCTTCGATGTTGGTTCTTGATGATTTCCACTTTTCCTCTTCTTCTCTTCTCTTTCTCTCCTTTCTTCTTCTTTCCTCTTTTTTTTTTTTCAAATGTTTTCTATCTTTCTCTCTTATATATTCCTTTATTTTTCCTTCCTTCCAATTTCCTTCTCAATTCTCTATTAATTCCAATTAATAAAAATTAATTCCAACATTAATAAAAATCCCACTAAATCAATTAATTACTACAATTAATTATTTAATGAAATTTGGGCTGTTACAACTCTCCCCCACTTTAGGAATTTTCGTCCTCGAAAATGTTACCTGATTCAAACAGCTCTGGATAAGACTCTTTCATCCGACTCTCAAGCTCCCAAGTAACATTTCCACAAGCCGGTCCTCCCCAAGCGACCTTCACTAAAGCAATCTCTTTACCTCGAAGCTGCTTCAATTTCCGATCCTCAATCCGCATAGGTGATGTCTCAACAGTCCGGTTATCTCTCACCTGCACATCATCTATTTGGACTACATGAGACGGATCCGCAATGTATTTCCTCAACTGAGATACATGGAACACGTCGTGAAGATTAGCAAGCGACGGTGGTAAAGCCACACGATAGGCCACTTCTCCTATCCTTTGCAAAATCTGATAAGGACCAATGAAACGCGGCGACAACTTGCGCGACTTCAGTGCCCTACCAACACCTGTCATCGGAGTGACTCGAAGAAACACATGATCTCCCTCTTGAAATTCAAGTGCCTTCCTCCTCTTGTCATAATAACTCTTCTGACGACTCTGAGTAATTCTCATCTTCTCTTGAATCATCTTGATCTTATCAGTAGTCTGTTGAACTAACTCGGGTCCAACAACAGAACTCTCTCCGGACTCGAACCAACACAGTGGTGTCCTACACCGCCTACCATACAACGCCTCAAATGGTGCCATACCAATACTCGAATGGAAAATCCTATTCATGTACTCCATAAATACACCTGGTGCATTAGTCACACCAAATGGCATCACAGAATACTCATAGTGTCCATACCTCGTCCGAAAGGCCGTCTTCTGAATATCCTCAGCTTTCACACGAATCTGATGATACCCAGATCTCAAATCAATCTTGCTGAACACGCATGCACCAACCAACTGATCAATCAGATCATCAATCCTTGAAAGTGGATACTTATTCTTAATAGTCACCTTGTTCAACTATCTGTAGTCCACACAGAGCCTCATAGAACCCTCTTTCTTCTTAACCAACAACACCGGTGCACCCCACGGTGACACGCTCGGACGAATAAACTTCTTTTCAAGAAAATCCTCAAGTTGACTCTTCAACTCTTTTAACTCCGAGGCCGACATACGATATGGAGCCATCGATATCGGACTAGTTCCAGGAATCAAATCTATCGAAAACTCCACTTCTCGTTCTGGCGGTAAATCCTTTATCTCTTCAGGGAATACTTCCGGAAAATCTCTAACAATGGGCACAACATCAATCTCTTCACTTTCATTAGTCCTCAAAGTTTCCATAAGCATAAATACCTTAGCCCCATCTTGTACCGATTCCTTCACTTGTTTCCTCGTCATAAACATTTCCCTTTCAACATCCGAGTCGGGAAAAATAACCGTTTTGTCAAAACAGTTAATATATACACGATTGAATTTTAACCAATTCATCCCAAGAATGACATCCAGTTGATCCAAATGAAGACACACTAAATCGATCCCAAAATCTCTACCGAAAATACTCAACGGGCAATTCAAGCAAACATACGGTGTAGTTACCGAACCCATAGCAGGAGTATCAATAACCATACCGCCACCAATCACAGACAACTCAAGATTCAACATTCTAACACAATCCAAAGAAATAAAAGAATGCGTAGCTCCGGTATCAATTATAGCGATCAAAGGTGTACCATTAATGAAGCACGTACCTCGGATCAATTGATCGTCGCTAGCAGTCTCAGATCCAGATAGAGCGAACACTTTCCCGCTCTCTTGATTCTTCTTCGGCTTATCGCACTTGGTACTGATGTGCCCTCGCTCACCACAGTTATAGCAAGTAACACCCGCACCGCTTCTGCAGTCAAGAGCCTTGTGGCCTGGCTTGCCACACTTAAAACACGTCTTCTCAACACTTTTGCATTCAGGAGCACGATGTCCCTCTTCACCGCACCTATAACATCTCACCGGAGTAGAAACTCCCCCACTTGGTTTCTTGCCAAAACTAACCTTTTGTTTCCCCTTATCCGCAGGAGTTACGTAAGGTTTTCCTCTGAACTGTCCTTTTCCTTTCTTATCACTTAGGCTCTTGTAGTGGCTGGACCTAGCCCTACTGTCTTCATTATAAATTCTGCTCTTGTTAACCAACTCAGAAAACCGCCTGATTTCCTGATATCCAATAGCTTGTCTAATCTCGGGTCTCAAATGTAACACCCCACTTCCCAAAACAAATAAAATATGAATAACATAATAAAAATCAGAGTTTCCTTCCCAAGTGGGATATCACATAAAAATCACGTTTCCTTATAAAAAAGGTTTTTCTCCAAATACAGCGGAATATTTAAATAATACAATTAAATAAAAATTTTGATACGTTCGCAGAAAAAAAATAGGAGTTCAACATGAAACAATAAAAATGCCCAAGTCCCGTGCTACGTATCAGAGCATCCTAGACTCGACAGTCACACCAATATCCAAGCTAGCTAAGCACCTAGATTATCTGTACTTCCGAAGAAGCACAGACCACAACAACAACAAGGGGTGAGAAATCATGATCAAAAATATAATGGTAATGTAATACATGTAATAAGGCAGTAAAACACACCAACACATCAATTATTCACCCCAACAACACCATATAACGAACCTACTGTTCAAATTACAATATAACATATTATAATGCAATTATGCAACTCAACACCATGCATGCGGTACCGACTCATTGGTTCATTCAATCGAACCTGGATAGATCACTTACGCTCCTCCTGAGACATGATCTATCCCCCACCATTCTCCACAAAGGAGTACGGATGAATCACTTACGCTCCTCCTGAGACATGATTCATCCCACCAAAACACCATGATATGCAAGACACCAATGCATAATTATTATATTCTGGCACGCTAAGTGCACACGATCCTCCTGATCATATCATCATACAACAATGCATATGTATAGATATATTACACCAACACCATATAAATCAATCAGATAGTAAACGAATTCATACTATCACACCGGATATAACTACGTCCCCCCCCCCCCCCCACTCGGGGATACACGTTCCTACTGATCACTACACACATATACATTACTAATTGCTCACCAACAATATTAAGGGAAACGCGTACTATCCCCAAGTACACAAGTTATATCCCATACTCATCATTTTCACACTACAGCAAGGCTAGAAGGATCACACGAGACCAATTCAGACATCTCACCAAAAGTCTCTGAGGTTACTCAGAACCTCCCTAAACCAACACCTCAGCCTATACACCAAAATCAATAATTCATCAACATCAATCCACAATCACAAACATGCCAATAGATATTATACTTACCAATTATCCTATAATTTCTACTCTAGAACCGACATTACGGTACATTACCGACATTTCAGAGTCACTCTGAATCTCACCAAGGTCCTAACCATAGTCATTAACGACGCTATAGGGAAACAACACATAACTTTTCCCAAAGCTATAATCACGGTCATTGCCAACACTACGGTAACAACACATAATCTCATCAGCTTTATATTCCTAGTTACTATCAACACTACAGTAACATCAACAATCCAACAAAATGGATCAATACTACAGTAACATCATCACCATATATATATATACCCCAAAATGCATCATCAGCATTCATCAATCCCCCAACATCAACAATAATCATAGCATGCCAATATAAAACTTTATATAACGATAAATTCCTACGGGGTTAAGGAATCCCCTCTACCCTATACATGTATAAACCATTCCCAATCAAATTTCCCCCCCTTACCTTGACAATTGGTCGATCGATAGAATTCCTCCTAGAATTGGTCTCTTGGCCTTCTCCTTCCTCTTCCGTTCTTCGTTCCCTTTTTCCTTCGTTCTTTTTCACTTTCCTCGTTCTTTCCTCTTCTCTCTTTCTATCGCTCTTTTTTCTCAATTTTCTAAAATGTATCGTAACTCTCCTAACCCCTCATATTCTATTTCCCTTTTTAATTATTCTAATCCCAATAATAATAACTAATAAAATAATATAATATTAATAATCTTAATAATAATAATAATACTAATATAATCTTACTAATATTAATAATACCACATATTAATAATAATAATAATAATAATAATAATAATAATAATAATAATAATATTAATAATTCTAATAATAATAATAATGATAATAATAATAATAATCTTAATAATAATAATACTATTAATAATAACAATAATAATAATATTATTATCTCTCCAATAATCATAATAATACTTTTAATAATAATAATAATAATAATAACACTAATAATAATAATAGTAATAATAATAATAATAATAATAATACTATTATTATTATCACACCAATATCCCACGCCTATGGTAATCCCTTTCCTCTCCATTCCAACTTTTCTAATATCTCCTTGCTACCCCTTCATATTCCTCACGGTTTCTATCGTGACTTTTCATATTTCCATTCTAACTTCCCAATAACCCTTTCACCTCTTATTTTACTTATTCCAACCACTAATATTCCCAATAATAATTCTAATAATAATAATTATAATAATAATTATAATAATAATAATAATATAATATAATATAATACTATTATAATATTATAGTAATATTCAACATAATAATAATAATAGTGATACACCCAACAATAATTATAATTATAATAATAATATTATTATCACACCAATAATAATAATAATATTAATAAAAATAATATAATAATAATATAATAATACTAATATTATTATTTCACCAAAATAATAATAATATTAATAATAGTAACAAATATAATAAATATAATAATAATAATAACACCCCCACCAATGTTACTATTATTTTTATATTACTATATTTCACACCAAAATATCACCAATAGTCCTCCCACATTAGGGACACCCACCAAACATCATCAAATACACCCCCACCAAAGGGCACACCAACATATAATTTTTAAAATAATAATAAAGTGACTAAATAATTAAAATGGGTGTTACAACTCTCCCCCACTTTAATTATTTTCGTCCTCGAAAATTACCTGATGGAAATAGCTCCGGATACGCTTCTCGCATCCTGCTTTCCAACTCCCAGGTCACACTGCCTCCTGCAGCACCTCCCCAAGCTACCTTCACCAAAGGTATCTCTTTCCCTCGGAGCTGTTTCATCTTACGGTCCTCGATCCTCAACGGCATCGTCTCAATAGTAAGATTCTCCCGAACCTGAATATCATCTCTCTGAATCACATGAGATGGATCAGAAACATATTTTCGCAATTGCGACACATGAAACACATCATGTAGATTCGACAACTCCGGCGGCAACGCCACCCTATAGGCCACAGCACCAACTCTTTGCAAAATTTCATAAGGTCCAATAAACTTAGGATCCAGCTTCTTGGACTTCAACGCCCGACCCACACCAGTCATCGGGTTAACTCTTAGGAATACGTGATCACCTACACAGAATTCCAACTCTTTCCTCCGATTATCATGATAACTCTTCTGCCTACTCTGAGACACTTTCATTTTCTCACGAATCATCTGAATCGTCTCAGTAGTCTGCTGAACAATTTCTGGTCCAAGCACCACACTCTCACCGGTCTCATACCAACACAGAGGAGTCCTACACCTCCTCCCATACAAAGCTTCAAAGGGTGCCATTCCAATACTCGAATGGTAACTATTATTGTACGTGAATTCAATCAATGATAAATGAGTGTCCCACGCACCACCCTTTTCCAATACACAAGCTCTTAATAAATCCTCAAGCGACTGAATAGTCCTTTCCGATTGACCATCAGTTTGTGGATGATAAGCTGAACTTAATTTCAACTTAGTACCCAAAGCTTCTTGCAAGCTCTTCCAAAATTCTGAAGTAAACCTCGGATCTCTATCCGACACAATACTGGACGGAACACCATGTAACTTCACAATTACCCGAATATAAATCTCCGCCAGCTTCGTCAACGGAAAACTAATATTAATTGGCACAAAGTGTGCAGACTTCGTTAACCGATCCACAATCACCCATATAGCATCAAAACCTCTCGCCGTATTTGGCAATCCTGTAACAAAGTCCATAGAAATGCAATCCCATTTCCAAACCGGAATTTCCAACGGTTGCATAAATCCAGAAGGTCTCTGGTGTTCTACCTTCGATTTCTAACACGTCAAACAGGCATAAACAAATTGAGCAATGTCTCTTTTCATACCAGACCACCAAAATAATTTCTTTAAATCATGATACATCTTCGTAGCTCCGGGATGAATACTCAGATTACTACGGTGTCCTTCACTCAAAATCAGCTTTTTCAGTTCCTCATCATCTGGTACACAAATCCTGCCTCTAAATCTCAACACACCTGTACTATCCAATTTAAAGTCACTATCGGAGTCACTTCCTACTCCAGGCATCAAATCTACCAATTTCACATCCAACTTCTGATTCTCTCTAATCATATCCAAGAAGTCATTATTTACCTGCAACATACCCAACATTACACTCTCTGCAGTAGTTTCACAAACCATGCTCAAATCTCTGAATTGTTCAATTAACTCAATTTCTTTCACCATCAGAGCTGCCATATGAATTGTCTTTCTACTCAAAGCGTCTGCCACTACATTGGCCTTTCCCGGATGATAACTCAAACTGAAGTCATAATCCTTCAAAAATTCTAACCATCTTCTCTGCCTCATATTCAGCTCTTTCTGATCAAACAGGTATCTCAGACTCTTATGATCACTAAACACTTCAAATCTTGAACCATACAGGTAATGCCTCCAAATTTTCAACACAAAAACAACCGCAGCTAACTCAAGATCATGAGTAGGATAATTTCGCTCATGCACTCTCAGTTGCCGCGAAGCATGTGCTACTACCTTACCATTCTGCATAAGAACTCCTCCTAATCCCATCTTAGACGCATCACAGTACACCACAAACGGTTCACTCGGAGTCGGTAACACTAACACCGGTGCCGTAGTCAATCTCTTTTTCAACTCTTCAAAACTTTCTTCACAAGCAGCGTCCCATACGAAAACTTGGTTCTTTCTCGTCAACTGAGTTAATGGCAACGCCAAATTAGAGAACCCTTCAATAAACCTGCGGTAATAACCAGCTAAACCCAGAAAGCTCCTAATTTCTGTCGCTGTCTTCGGCGGTTCCCACTGCAATACTGCACTTACTTTTGACGGATCCACCGCTATTCCATCTTCAGATATTACATGCCCCAAGAAACTCACTCTCTTCAACCAGAAGTCACACTTTGACAGTTTAGCAAATAATTTATTTTCCTTCAACACTTGCAAGGCAATTCTCAAATGTCCTGCATGTTCTTCATCAGATTTAGAATAAATTAATATATCATCAATAAACACTACAATGAATTGATCCAAATAAGAATGGAAAATTCTGTTCATATACTCCATAAATACTCCCGGCGCATTAGTCACTCCAAACGGCATTACAGCATATTCATAATGTCCATATCGAGTTCTAAAAGCAGTCTTCTGAATATCACCTTCTTTTACTCTTATTTGATGATAACCCGACCTTAAGTCAATCTTACTAAACACACGAGCTCCCACCAGCTGGTCCATCAAATCATCAATCCTCGGGAGAGGATACTTATTCTTAATCGTCACTTTATTCAACTGACGGTAATCGATGCACAAACGCATACTACCATCCTTCTTCTTCACCAACAACACTGGAGCTCCCCACGGCGATACACTTGGCCTAATAAACTTTCTATCCAACAATTCTCCAATCTGAGACTTCAACTCAGCCAATTCCACTGCAGACATCCTGTACGGCGCCATAGAAATAGGCCTCGTACCAGGAACAAGATCAATACCAAATTCCACTTCTCGCGTCGGAGGCAATTCCGTAATGTCGTCAGGAAACACTTCCGGAAATTCATTCACCACTGCCAATTCCTCCATTGACACTTTGCTATCCACCGATAAAGTTGCAAATAAAGCAAACACTCTAGTTTCATCTTCCAACAAGGCCCTCAATTCTTTATTAGACAAAGAACTTGCTAAAGCTTCCTCTTCAGGGGTCAAGAACAACAATTCCTTCCGAAAATAGTCGATGTAGACTCGGTTGAACTCTAACCAGTTCATACCCAAAATAACATCCAATTTACCAAGTGGTAGACAAATCAAATCCACTTCAAATTCTCTACCGAAAATAGTCAGCGGACACTTCAGGCATACCAAAGAAGTAGTCACTGAACCTATAGAGGGTGTCTCAATAGTCATTCGTCTCTCCAGAGTAGACGGCACCAATCCTATCCTCTCCACACAATCCACAGAAATAAACGAGTGTGTTGCACCCGTATCAATAATAGCAGTTAAAGGAATATTATTGATAATACAAGTACCTTTGATAACACGCTCATCACTGGCAGCTTGAGTTCCTGCCAAAGCAAACACTTTTCCACCAGCCGGAGACGTCTGAGGCTTCTTCGGCTTCTCACAATGGGTACTGATGTGACCCTTCTCACCACAGTTATAACAGGTCGGCATAGTTGCTCTGCAGTCAGCTATCACATGACCTGGTTTTCCACACTTAAAACACTTTTTGGCTTCATTAGGACAATCATTAGCACGGTGTCCCATACCACCGCACCGAAAACATTTCCCTTCAGCAGATGCTCTCCCATCTCTAGGCTTCTTATCAACAACAGCTTTACGTTTTCCCTTATCAGCAGCAACACCATAAGGAGTACCACTAAACCTCTGCTTACCCTTACGGTCATTAACAGCTTTGTAGTGTGCAATCCTTGCCCGGTTATCGTTATCATAGATCCTGCTCCTGCTTACCAGCTCAGGATAGCTCCTGATCTTCTGACAAGCAATCCCCAGCTTAATCTCTGGACGCAGTCCATTCTCAAACTTTAAGCACTTAGAAGTCATTGCCCCTTCCACATTATAGTGAGGACAATACTGCACCAGCTCCTCAAACTTAGCAGCATACTCTGCTACAGTCATACTACCCTGCTTCAGCTCTAAGAATTCAATTTCCTTAGCACTCCGAATATCTTCCGGAAAATACTTCTCCAGAAAACCCTTCCGAACTACCTCCCAAGTAATGGCAGTTCCAGCAGCTTCCAATCTTTGGCGACTATTGTCCCACCAAGCTTCAGCCTCACCCTCCAGCATGTGAGTACCAAACCTCACCTTCTGCTCATCAGTACAATCCATAGTTCTGAAGATTTTCTCAATTGCCTTCAGCCACTTCTGAGCAGCTTCTGGGTCCAGAATTCCTCCTTCAAACGTTGGCGGCTTGTTGCTCCGAAACTGCGCCAAACTCCTGAATTGGGCATCTGCAGTTTGATTCTGATTAGCAACAGCTTGCGCCATTGCTTGCATAGCAGCAGCTAATGCAGCATCGTTCCTTCCTGCCATACTGCTCAAAACATAACAACACCAGGTTAAAAGATATTCAACTACATCATAACGGACAGACTCAACTCGACTCAACAACACTGGCCGGACAGACCGACCTGCTCTGATACCAATTGTAACACCCCACTTCCCAAAACAAATAAAATATGAATAACATAATAAAAATCAGAGTTTCCTTCCCAAGTGGGATATCACATAAAAATCACGTTTCCTTATAAAAAAGGTTTTTCTCCAAATACAGCGGAATATTTAAATAATACAATTAAATAAAAATTTTGATACGTTCGCAGAAAAAAAATAGGAGTTCAACATGAAACAATAAAAATGCCCAAGTCCCGTGCTACGTATCAGAGCATCCTAGACTCGACAGTCACACCAATATCCAAGCTAGCTAAGCACCTGGATTATCTGTACTTCCGAAGAAGCACAGACCACAACAACAACAAGGGGTGAGAAATCATGATCAAAAATATAATGGTAATGTAATACATGTAATAAGGCAGTAAAACACACCAACACATCAATTATTCACCCCAACAACACCATATAACGAACCTACTGTTCAAATTACAATATAACATATTATAATGCAATTATGCAACTCAACACCATGCATGCGGTACCGACTCATTGGTTCATTCAATCGAACCTGGATAGATCACTTACGCTCCTCCTGAGACATGATCTATCCCCCACCATTCTCCACAAAGGAGTACGGATGAATCACTTACGCTCCTCCTGAGACATGATTCATCCCACCAAAACACCATGATATGCAAGACACCAATGCATAATTATTATATTCTGGCACGCTAAGTGCACACGATCCTCCTGATCATATCATCATACAACAATGCATATGTATAGATATATTACACCAACACCATATAAATCAATCAGATAGTAAACGAATTCATACTATCACACCGGATATAACTACGTCCCCCCCCCCCACTCGGGGATACACGATCCTACTGATCACTACACACATATACATTACTAATTGCTCACCAACAATATTAAGGGAAACGCGTACTATCCCCAAGTACACAAGTTATATCCCATACTCATCATTTTCACACTACAGCAAGGCTAGAAGGATCACACGAGACCAATTCAGACATCTCACCAAAAGTCTCTGAGGTTACTCAGAACCTCCCTAAACCAACACCTCAGCCTATACACCAAAATCAATAATTCATCAACATCAATCCACAATCACAAACATGCCAATAGATATTATACTTACCAATTATCCTATAATTTCTACTCTAGAACCGACATTACGGTACATTACCGACATTTCAGAGTCACTCTGAATCTCACCAAGGTCCTAACCATAGTCATTAACGACGCTATAGGGAAACAACACATAACTTTTCCCAAAGCTATAATCACGGTCATTGCCAACACTACGGTAACAACACATAATCTCATCAGCTTTATATTCCTAGTTACTATCAACACTACAGTAACATCAACAATCCAACAAAATGGATCAATACTACAGTAACATCATCACCATATATATATATACCCCAAAATGCATCATCAGCATTCATCAATCCCCCAACATCAACAATAATCATAGCATGCCAATATAAAACTTTATATAACGATAAATTCCTACGGGGTTAAGGAATCCCCTCTACCCTATACATGTATAAACCATTCCCAATCAAATTTCTCCCCCCTTACCTTGACAATTGGTCGATCGATAGAATTCCTCCTAGAATTGGTCTCTTGGCCTTCTCCTTCCTCTTCCGTTCTTCGTTCCCTTTTTCCTTCGTTCTTTTTCACTTTCCTCGTTCTTTCCTCTTCTCTCTTTCTATCGCTCTTTTTTCTCAATTTTCTAAAATGTATCGTAACTCTCCTAACCCCTCATATTCTATTTCCCTTTTTAATTATTCTAATCCCAATAATAATAACTAATAAAATAATATAATATTAATAATCTTAATAATAATAATAATACTAATATAATCTTACTAATATTAATAATACCACATATTAATAATAATAATAATAATAATAATAATAATAATATTAATAATTCTAATAATAATAATAATAATGATAATAATAATAATAATCTTAATAATAATAATACTATTAATAATAACAATAATAATAATATTATTATCTCTCCAATAATCATAATAATACTTTTAATAATAATAATAATAATAACACTAATAATAATAATAGTAATAATAATAATAATAATAATAATAATACTATTATTATTATCACACCAATATCCCACGCCTATGGTAATCCCTTTCCTCTCCATTCCAACTTTTCTAATATCTCCTTGCTACCCCTTCATATTCCTCACGGTTTCTATCGTGACTTTTCATATTTCCATTCTAACTTCCCAATAACCCTTTCACCTCTTATTTTACTTATTCCAACCACTAATATTCCCAATAATAATTCTAATAATAATAATTATAATAATCATTATAATAATAATAATAATATAATATAATATAATACTATTATAATATTATAGTAATATTCAACATAATAATAATAATAGTGATACACCCAACAATAATTATAATTATAATAATAATAATATTATCACACCAATAATAATAATAATATTAATAAAAATAATATAATAATAATATAATAATACTAATATTATTATTTCACCAAAATAATAATAATATTAATAATAGTAACAAATATAATAAATATAATAATAATAATAACACCCCCACCAATGTTACTATTATTTTTATATTACTATATTTCACACCAAAATATCACCAATAGTCCTCCCACATTAGGGACACCCACCAAACATCATCAAATACACCCCCACCAAAGGGCACACCAACATATAATTTTTAAAATAATAATAAAATGACTAAATAATTAAAATGGGTGTTACATCAAACCGTTCACAAACTTGAGGCATTTAGACCTCTCAGCATTACCAGTATTATAGTGAGGACAAAATTTGATCAACTCCTCAAATTTCGCCGCATACTCAACAACCGTCGAATTACCTTGCTTCAACTCAAGAAATTCGATCTCTTTCTTCCCCCGCACATCCTCTGGAAAATACTTCTCCAGAAAGGTTTCTCTAAACAAACCCCACGTAATCACCATATCATCTTCCTCAAATCTTTGGCGAGTATTACCCCACCAATCTTCAGCTTCTTCTTCGAGCATATGAGTCCCAAACTGCACCTTCTGTGCATCCGAGCAATTCATAATCGAAAAATCTTTTCCACAGCTTTCAACCAAATTTGTGCCTTGTCCGGTTCGTGAGTTCCCTTGAAGACCGGAGGGTTATTCTTTTGGAATTTCCCCAAAGCACGGAATCCATCATCAGCATGATTCCTCACATTCACATTGGCCGGAGGATTCTGCCCAATTGCCCCCGCCAATCTCGTCAATGCCTCCGCAATCGCTTCGTCGTTCCTCCCTGTAACCATCTTACTAATTCCAACAACAGAACTACGTAAGAACAACCAATATTGATAATGCAATACACGCATATCAATAACACACAGGGAAAAACACTCTAACAACTTGGCCGGACGGACCGACCTGCTCTGATACCACTATTGTAACACCCCCTTCTATACCCCAAATAAATACATATAAAACAATTAAGCACATACAAATTCATCAGAGTAAAAATTTTAGAATAAGGTATAAAAGAAGAATGTCACAACTTCACCAATAAAACACTTTAACATTCTTGCTCCATAAAATATGTAACATTTTCAAAATTAAGCGGAAGGCCAAATCATTTCATCGTTTTCAAAATACTAATTCAAATGCACATAAGTCATCCAGATTAATACAGCATATCAGTTAGATTACAAAACCACATCAGCTGATACATCGCAATATATCACAAAAGAATAACTATACTAGTCTAACTACCCGGTGTTACATATCAGAGCAGCCGACTCAAAAGAATGAAGACTAACTTCATAGAAGGACTCCAGCATCCTAATCTGCAATGCCTCATAGAGCATTATAAAACAGCAGAAGGGTGAGAAATATAACCATAATAATCAAAGCATGAAATTATATATATATATATATATATATATATATATATATATATATATATATATATATATATATATATATATATATATATATATATATATATATATATATATATATATATATATATATATATATATATATATATATATATATATATATATATATATATATATATATATATATATATATATATATATATATATATATATATATATATATATATATATATATATATATATATATATATATATATAGGTAATCATATAACATTTATTCACATTTCTCACCACACTTCATCCTCATAATCATAATCATATCGCGTTCACATATATCAACATCATGAACATTCACAAGCACATTTATACAACAACAACATTATGCAAATGTGACTCAACATATTCAATGCAACTCAATGCTATGCGGTACCGACTCTCGTTATCTTTTTTTCGGTTTTCACTCTAAACCGGGTCCACCCTTCTAGACCGATAACTTGTTATCATTTTTTCGGTTTTTACTTTAAACCGGGTCCACCCTTCTAGACCGATAACAACTAAGCCCGTCCCCTAGGCTTCAAACCCACCCTTCTAGGTTTGGGACAAGCCACTAGTTTCCACGAAACTAACAGACATTGCCTCTTGACTGAATGATGCATGTACAATCAACCAATCACTTAAGACCGTTCCCGCGTCTTAATCCCATGCATTCGAATAATTCACCCCTTCGAGAATTTCATCATGATTGCACATACAACATATATCAAACATTTATCAATGTATTCCTTTCACACATCATCATATTCAACAACAATGCACACATATCACATATGTTCCCATGCATTCACACAACAATCGCATACATATATGCACTCACAATTCATTAGACGATACACATACATTCCTCATTGTATTCCCATGTACCTCTAATTATCACAACAATCAAGGTATTCACATCACAATACCAATCATACAATTATAAGTTATGCACACATATTCAAAATGTTCTCATGCATACTCATCACATAATTGTATACTCATTAAGCATTCACAAGTTCATTAGACAATACACATACATTCATCATTGTACTCACATGTATTTCTATTTATCACAATTAATACGCATCACACATCAACTAGGATTCACGCCCGTAGGCTACCCACATCACACATCATCGCAATAGATCATATCTATATCATATCATAGAAGTATTAACCTATGTGAAACAACCAAACCATCTCCACATGATCAACACAGCAAAAGAAAAATGCTGTCAAACTCGCCCATATTCGCCTGGCGAACCCTCGCAGCGAACCTTCTCCTGGCCTTCGCCTGGCGAACTCCCTCAGCGAACACTCGCTAGGCTTCTCCTGGCGAGACTTCCCAGCGAGCCCAAGTCAGTAGCTACTGACTTCATTCGCCACCATTCGCCAGCACCTTCGCTGGGCGAACCTTCGCTATCCACCTTCGCTTGGCGAACTCGCCAGCGAAGTCCACTGGGATTTAATCACAATTATTCGCCAGCATTCGCTATGCTTCGCCTGGCGAGAGCCAGCGAACCTGCGCAGAACAGAACCCTATTCTGTTCCTCCTCCACAATCCACCATCATCCAACTTCTCACACAACAAAATCAGTACAAACAGCATCAATACATGTTACCCGACTATTCTACGGCATTATTGCTCAGTTTCAACCGATTAAAATCATCAATCTACCGATTATTCCAACTTTTGCCCTAATTGGAAAGTGGTGAAAACTCTACCAAAACCCCAAACCCAACATACATAACATCATACAATGATCAAATAGAAACATTTCTCACCCTTACCTCGATTAATCGGAGCTTCGATGTTGGTTCTTGATGATTTCCACTTTTCCTCTTCTTCTCTTCTCTTTCTCTCCTTTCTTCTTCTTTCCTCTTTTTTTTTTCAAATGTTTTCTATCTTTCTCTCTTATATATTCCTTTATTTTTCCTTCCTTCCAATTTCCTTCTCAATTCTCTATTAATTCCAATTAATAAAAATTAATTCCAACATTAATAAAAATCCCACTAAATCAATTAATTACTACAATTAATTATTTAATGAAATTTGGGCTGTTACACAGAACATGGTATTGATTATAAGGTAACTGCTCCTTATAATCCTCAAGATAATGGAATAGGATAAAGAAGAAACAAGAACATATTGGACATGGCTAAATGCATGCTGAAGTAGAAGAATTTTCTAAAATCCTTATGGGGTGAAGCTGTTTTGAATGTCGCCTATATTCTGAACAGGTGCCCTACCAAGAAGCTGAAGAACATGGTTCCTGAAGAAGTGTGGAGTGGCAAATGACCATCAGTGAGTCATCTGAAGGTGTTTGGATCTATTTATTACAAGCATGTTCCTGATGCTAGAAAAAGCAAGCTTGATGACAAGAATGAACCTATGGTTATGGTTGGATATCATAAAACTCGAGCGTACATGTTATTCAATCCAATTAATCAGAAGATTATGATTAATTTAAATATTATGGTTGATGAAAATTTTATATGGGATTGGAATTCTAGTAATGCAATTGACAAGCCATTGATGTGATGTGGCATAGACGAAGTAACCGATGAAGTCGAAATCAAAGAAATTGTCAATATTCAAGCCAAAATCGAAGTTGAAGCATTAGCTGTCTTTCACAACACAGTCAAATAGGATATGGCTGGCACTAGCCAGAGACCTAAAAGACCTCAAGACTTCAAGACTATGAAGTGGTTGGTGATGATGAAGTCACAACAGATGGAAAACTAGTTCATTTTACTTTAATTGTATGCAATGAGCCTATCAACTATAGAAAAGCCTTAAAATATAAACAATGGAAGTCTGCTTGGTCAAAAAGTTACAAGCAATCGAAAGAAATAACACATGGGAGTTGGTCAAATTCCCAACACATACAAAAGCTATCGAAGTGAAGTGAATGTTCAAGTTGAAGCACAATGCTGATGGGTTGACAGAAAGACATAAGGCGAGATTGGTAGCTCGAGGATTTCTTCAGAGAGCAGGACTCGACTACTCTGAAGTATCTGTACCTATCTTAAGATTAGAGACTGTCAGATTGGTTGTACCCTTGGCATGCAAGCAAGGTTGGTTGACATTTCACTTAGATGTGAAATCAACATTTTTGAATGGTCTCTTAGATGAAGTGGTGTATGTCACACAAACTCCTGGGTTTATGATTTAGGAGGAAGTAAGGAAAGTATCTAAGTTGCAAAAAGCGCTCTATGGCCTCAAGTAGGCACCTACGGCATGGAACAAGAAGATTGATTCATACTTGGTCGAATTAGAATTTATCAAATACAAATCTAAGTCTGGTGTCTATGTTCAGGTTCTGACACAAGATATAACACTACTACGGAAAACATATACAACAATGGGTGGAAAAGGGATAACATCACGCGTGACATGCTGTTGTTACGTAGGGTGTGGTTGTATATGCGCTACTTACAATCACGGTCTTATGACCGTTGTAGAAAATCTGAAAGCACGCTATATATGATCATAGTTGCTATAACTAACCATTGTAATATATTTTGGTGTAATATATTATTCTGGACAATGTTCACTATACAACCACGGTTATATATTACCATTGTTAAATTATATTCTTTTTTAAAATAATTTTTCTGCATTTTGAAAATTTTCCATTTTTTAACTTGTGTTTTTTTTGAACCATATCAGAATAGAAACAACAATTATATCCTAATGAAGAATTATATTGTATTACATCAAATTCATACATTGGATTAAGAACCAAACATTGTATATATATTACATCAAAAGAAAAATGGCACAAAACAACCTACAAACATTATATAACATCACATAATTATATCTTATTGTGTTTTGGTTTGTTTGTCTCTTGGTGTATTGACTTTAAACACCTACAATTTTAAATAATCATGCTTGTTGGTAAATATACTTAGAAATAATGACTTACATTAATTAAATTATGAATAAAGAATAAAATACTAATTACTTGTTACTTTTCCCATATGTCTTCATTATGATCAATACGAATAACATGTATGTCATCTCTATCAACTCCATCATAAATGGTAGGCACTTTTGTTCTTTAAGAAGGAGTAGAAGGAATATCAAAACTTTCACCACTACTAGGAATGCCTTTTCCTCGAAGAACGATTGACTATTTCCCTGATGTGTCCGAAGGGTCGGTCACATAGAAAATATGTTTTGCTTGTGAAGCCATGATGAATGGTTCGGTCATATAATTTGCCTTGCCAAGGTCAACCCAAGTGAATCTTAAGTCATCAGTTTGTACACCATTAATATTATTGGGAACCCACTTGCATTTAAATAAAGACACTCTAAAGATAATATAATCAATCTCCCAAATCTCCTCAATGACACCATAGAATGCACTAGATGCCAATATTGGATTCTTATCTTTCGAACTAGAGAAATACACAGATTAGGCCTTAACCATAACCCAACTATTTTTCATTGTACTACAATCATCTTTTGATTTTGTATAAAAGGTATAATGACCAATGTCATATGCAGTCCAAGTTATCACATTAAATTTTGGCATGAACGACAACCATTTAATTGTCTCGGATGCACTATGATCTTTTGGTATCCTTGTGAAGACAAACTTTCATGTGTTTTGATGAAGATAAGCCCATTGATAAAGACAAACCCAACAATGATATGATCAAAGAAGGAAAAAGTAGAAATATATAAGACTTGACTACACTTGCAAGATTGGATTCATCAAAGTTTTAGGTATATGAAATTCTTGACTAAAACATTCTTAGTGCTCAAAATATTTATTATCTTGCATTGGAAAAATTATTTTTCATGTTTGAACCATATTAAATCACTTTCAAATATAATCTATTAACTTAGATAAATCAATAGATGTTACATAAGATTGTTTCAAATTCTTAGACAATTTTTCAATTTTTTTAAACATTTTGTTTTTGGTGAATAGTGGCGTTTAAAACAGCCGTAACAGCATAAAAAACCGCCACAATTTGCACTGGTCTGAAACAGTATTTGAAATTTAAGATTTGAAACATGTTGCAAACTTGTTAAGTCAAATATCTGTTTAACCGACTTAACAAGTACTGTAGTAGAATTGAAAAATGTTTTATTTGAATGTACCTTTTCATCATATCTTTTCATGGCATCCCTTACATCATTTCTCTTATTAAATTTTAGAATTTCTCTAACCATTGCCATAATTTTTGAATGGGTGTTTATATCATTATAAATTTATTTCGAATTTTCAATTTTCACTCACCTTTTTCATCTACAATTCAAACAATCTTTATTCTCTTCATCTTTCAAAATTCATAAGTGTTTCACACCAGAATTTTATTTAAACTTTATGCACTTAACTTTCATAGAAAAATCATCTTAAGTTTCATTCCATACATTGTGAACACTTATATATCATTGAGGGAATTGTATGCTTGAAGGAGAAGATCAATCAAGAGATTGATACATTGTAATTTTTATTTCAAACTCTTGTAAAAATTCAGAATACATGTTGTAATCCTTTCTTTCCTGGATTGTTGGAAGCAAGTGGTTCATTAAGGAAGGATTGTTCTCTTAGTGGACTTAGTGAAAAATCTAAGAGGATTGTTCTTGGCATTTTTGTTAGTGTCTGTATAGGAAAACTAGGATAGTCTTGTATAAGTCCATACAAATATTAAAATCTCTTTACATTTATTTTTTACACAACTTTCATACTTAGATAGTTTTTTTAAAAAAAAACAAATTTTCACATAATTATTATTAAAGTATCTTGACCACTTAGAGAAAATTTGTCTTGAATCTTCATACTTGAAAAAGAAGAAGGCTTTGTTATAAGTCTTAAAGAATTCTACAAACCTCATTTGTTTAAATTAATTGTATGCTTGAAGGAGAAGGTCTATCAAAAGATTGATACATTTCATTTCAAACTCTTATAAAAATTCAGAATACTTGTTGTAATCCTTACTGTCCAGGATTGTTGGAAGCAAGAGGTTCATTAAGGATTGTTCTCTTAGTGGACTTAGTGAAAAATCCAAGAGGATTGTTCTTGGTGTTTTTGTTAGTGTCTGTATAGGAAGACTAAGATAGTCTTGTATAAGTCTTAACAATATTAAAATCTCTTTCATATTGAAAGGGGAATGAAGTACTCTCGGATTGTGAAGGGAACCAGGATATTTCTCGGTATTCTTTATCTTTCCATACTTTATCACTTTCATCACATAAAATATAAATCGGAAAAATAAGAAGACATAAGTTAAAAACTGGAAAAATTTCAAAGTACCTAATTCACCCCCCTCTTAGGTGAAAACTCTACTTACAATCCTTTTGTTAAGCCATTCTAGGAATTTCTTGTTATGTTCGATCAACAACAACTTGTCACTCATTCGTGGATATTTTTTCTTCAAAAGTCTTTTGTGAATAGCCACGCAAGGTTGAACTTCTTCAAGATTATTCAATATATAGAAATGTTCCTGAATAAATACATCCCAAGCCATTGACTTAACATTTAAACCATGATACCTTCAGTGTCAGTATGACGAGACATTGGAATTCCTATAGACTCTGCTTCCGACAAATAGTTTGTATAAAAATCAATAGCTTCTTTTGTGATGTACCTTTCAACAATCGAAGCTTCCGGTCAGTGATGATTCGTCGTATATCCTTTAAATATCTTCATCTATCGCTATATTGGATACATCCACCTTAAATAAACTGGACCACAAATTATGATTTCTCTAACTAGATGAATAAGTAAGTGAACCATAATGTCAAAAAATGATGGAGAAAAATACATCTTCAATTGAAACAAGACTATGGTAGCTTCATCTTCTAATTCATCTAATTTTTTGAAGTCAAGAACTTTATTACATATGGAATTGAAGAACAAACACAATCTGGTGATAGTTACTCTCACATTTTTGGGTAAGATGCCATGGATAGCCACTGATAAAAGTTGTTGCATCAAGACATGACAATCATGAGATTTCAAATCAATTAACTTGAGATCTTTCATTGATACAAGTTTCTTGATGTTTAATGAGTAACCTTGGGGAACTTTGATACCATGCAAAAACTCCCAAAAAGTGTAACAAGTCGGAGGCAGATAACTTCTTTTCCATTTTCTATTAGAACCAATTGTTTTTGTATACCCATCGCCTCCATATCGAGACGAGATTTCTTAGTATCTTTAGTTTTGCTTGGAATGTTTAGAAGTGTTTCAATCAAACTATCACACACATTTTTCTCCACATGCATCACATGAAAACAATGTCTTACATCGAGACTTGACTAATATGGAAGATCAAAGAACACATACCTCTTTTTCCATATATTTTTCTCAACAAATTTCTATTTTTATTTTTTCCAAGGACAATATTAATGTGTTTCTGTTGTTGATAAACTTCATTCCCAGTTAAAGGTTTAAGAGCGATATCATACTTTTGCTCTCCATTAAAAGCCTTCCGCAATCTACGATAAGAATGATCGAGTTTTAGAAATTTCTGATGCCCAATTCCAAACTCAAGTTGGTGATAACATGTATCAGATTCACAAATAGGACACGCTTTGTGTCCTTTGACACTATATCCAGCCAAATTATCATATGCATGAAATTCGTTGATTGTGCAAAATAACATTGCACGCTTCTTAAACTTTTCACTAAAATATGCATCATCAACTTCAACGCCTTCTTCCCACAAAAGTCTTAGATCTTCAATTAATGGATACACATCTATGTCGTTTCCAGGTTGTCGTGGTACATAAATCATCATACTTAACAACATATACTTACGCTTCATGCACAACTAAGGAGATAGGTTGTAAATCGTGAGAAGAACGGGCCACGAAGAATGGTTAGTACTTATATTACCAAATAGGTTCATTCCATCGGTAGCAAGCCCAAGCTTGAGACTTCTTGGCTCAGTGCCAAAATCCATAAATAACAAATCAATTTTCTTCCATTGCAAAGAATCAGCTACATGACGTATGTTTCCATCACATTCTTTCTACATTAGCAAAAAGTCTCTTGAACCTTGAAATTATTGGCAAGTACCATAACACTTCAGCAGGAGGCCTCTTCCTACTAACATTGTCATTTTCATTGTCATCACCATTTTTGTCCTTCATCTTGTAATACAACACCCCACATTCTAGAAATTGATAAAAAATTTCATACTCTTTCCTGTCTAATATGCAGTCATTAAGGCATGTATGTATTTTGATATACTCCAAACTCATTGGACACAATATCTTCTTGGCATCATAACAACGACTAGAAAAATTGTTATCTTCTGGTAGCATTTATTTTAGCAAATGAAGAAATTCCATGAAACGTTTACCCAACCACCCGTTTTTTGCTTTCAGATTAAACAATTTTAAAACTATAGACAATCGTGTAAAACTTGTGCACCCCTTATATAAAGGGGTGTCCTTATCACTACATAAAATATTATAAATATGAGCTTTCATAAAAGAAGATTCTCCAATATCACGAAATATATCTTCTAGACGGTCATCCATATATTCATCTTCATCAACTTCGTGAGTTTGTGATGCATTGTTTCAATTTTTTCCACCTCACCATGCCACGTCCATATTGTATAATTTTGACATATAACATCACAACATAGGCGATGGAATATCTCATCCTTTGTACCTTTATTTATATTCCCGCAATTAACACAAGGACAATAAAAGATATCATTATTGTAAGGAAGATTTTGATCAGCGTATTCAAGGAATTCAAGAACTCCTTTCTAATATATCGAACCTAATTTATCATCTTTCATCCAACTACGATCCATAATAATTTCTGAAATTTATATCAAAATAATATTGTGAATGGCACAACAAAATCTAAACCTAAAGCATGTCGAAAAACTAAAGCATATTCAGTATAATAATACAACTCTAAATCATAAGCATATGAACTTTGCAAGAAACAAACCATAACATCCAACAATAAAATGTAAAGCATATTCAGTATAATAATACTACTTTAAATGTTAAGCATATGGATAAAGCATATGAGCTTTGCAAGAAATAGACAACAAAATCAAACAAGATTGAAGATGATGAAGATTGTCAAGAATTAGGAAGATGAGGAAGAGAATGAAGTTTGCACGAAACATACCGTACTTCGAAGAGACCCGGAATGAAGATAGTGAAGATTATCAAGAATGATGATAATGAAGTTTATCAAGAATGAAGATTCAAATGAACGATGATTATGAAGATGAAGATTTCGCTATCGCTATTGTTGTCATCTTTGGTTCGCTAGTTCGCTTAGGGCGTGTTATGAAGGAAATAATGAATCTGTTTTGTTTTAAAATTTATCAGAAAAAACTTTAATCACGATTGATATCTATAACCACAGTAAAATGTAGATATTATTACAACGATTGTAGACTATAACCACAGTAAGTTTGTCGCTGAGTTTTGATATATTCTCTCTAAATTGCATCTTTTATTTTTATCTTTTAATAAACATTAGGGTTGTATAGACACGGATAAGTTTGAGATGCCAACCTAATTAAAATATCATCTCTCATCATTTTTAATTTTTTCTCTAATTTTTTACAAATAAAATAAAATAAAAATAAGAAAAATATTTTTAAAAAATGCTCTAATATAATGTCAAAAAAAAAAATGACATTCATGAAAGACAAAGAGAATGATTTAAAAGTGTATTATGTGAATGAAAGTGAAATATTATAAAAGGAAAGTAGTACAATTAAATTCATCAAACCTATTTATAAACACTCAAATTAATAGGTTTGATGAAATTGTTTATAATATTTTACTTTCATCAATATAATACACTTACAAATTATTAAATTGATGACTATTACCTAACTGATCGAACTCAAATGATTAATGAGTTTCACTTAAGAACACGTCATTTGAAAAATCTAAATTCAAATTTAAGGTAAAATAATTCTTAACCCAACTTCAACAATTGAACTTCAAATTATTAACCAAAAAACACTATTAACTATATCATCAATACGATAGCAAGAAACTCATATCTTAAAAATATGATATAGGTAGTTGTACCATGTTAGTAAAATTTTAAAGTTTCACATTGGCTAGAGACAGAGTATTAAAATAGTTTATATATAATATCATTCCTTACTTACCAACTAGCTTTGTAAGATTGTATTAGTCCAAACTCTAATATAATATCAGAGTTTATCGATCGGATTTTAGACAACCCACTGTTTAAATCCACGTATCAAATCTAAAAAAAAGTGTTGGACGTGAGAGGTGTGTTAAAAAAATTCTAAAAGTTCACATTAGTTAACAATAAAACATTAAAATAATTTATATAGAGTGACATCACTCAATTTATCAACCAATTTTATAAGAGTATGTTAGATCAATCTCTAATAGATCATCATGTATATCACCCTTGATAGATCTTAATTCTAACAATAAACACTAGTTGGTCACATGAGGAACAAGTAAAAGTAGTTCAATAAGCAATCCACTTTATTGAGGGTGGAAAGCTAGTCATTACTCCAATTCCAACCATATGAAATCAATTAGTCTTTATTGTCTCCTTTCTTTTGGTAGTAGCATTACCGAACAATGTGTAATAGTAAGACTTATAATGAGTTTTCCATGACAGAAAATAAAGGACTTATAATGAGTTTCCATGTGCCATGAGAAAACTTTTTAAATAATGGCTAACATGTATAATAATGACAGTTGTTAAGAAAATTTAATATATAAAAAAATTCTAAAAATGTTGTATTCGACTTTTTATAAGTTTAGAAATTAATCTTCTAATATTATTTTTAATTTTAATTTTTTAGTAACATGTGTTTTTGAAAAATTAATAGGATCCAACTTTTCATTATACATTTGACAATTAATAATTTTTCCATTAGTCAAATTGCAATAATTAATTCTTTTTTCTTTAATAATAATTTATTTAGGCGGATCAAATACTCATTAAAATTGACCTAATTCATGTGCTTAATTTAAGAAGAGCGAGACCCATCATTTTTAAATATCACACAGAGCATTGTCTCCTTTCCATCATGATTGAAATTTACATTTAACAATCATCCACACTCTATGTCGAGTAAATTAGATACATTTATAACCATTATCTCTATATAAATGTGACTTGTAGTCACACTTAGTATTCTTTCACTTATATTTCTAAAATTTCAAATCATTAGGATACCTACACTATTTTTAAATATCATACAAGAGCATTGTCTCCTTTCCATCATGATTGGAATTTACATCTAACAATCATCCATACTCTATGTCGAGTAAATCAGATACATTTATAACCATTATCTCTATATAAATGTGACTTGGAGTCACACTTAGTATTCTTTCACTTATATTTCCAAAATTTCAAATCATTAGGATACCTACACTATTGAAATGTTAACCTTTTGTAGACATTGGTCCAGACAACGTCGAGTTTAAAATCATACCTCAGCTCCAATATGGCATCGACCATTGATATGGTGGTCCCGAAGATGCCGAGCTCAAAATTATAACCATACATCAAACTCCAAACTAGTGTCGATCATAGGCATTGTGGTCCCAATGACATTGAATCCCAATTTTAACACTTGACTTATAAACAAACAATGACAAATAATAATATCAATATTCATTGTAATATCAATTGCTTAAAGTTGAAAGTACTTAAAAATCCAACACTTAAAGTGTCTAAAATAAAATACATCATGATAAGAAAATGACATAAAGAACAAACTCCCACCTAATATTTATTTTCTATTCTAGTATGAAATAATAATAATAATAATAATAATAATAATAATAATAATAATAATAATAATAATAATAATAATAATAATAATAATAATAATAATAATAAATTATTGCTTTTTATAAAAGTAATGATAAAATTGTTGGAATTAACGACATAATCATATCTTAAAACTCTCGAGGAAGTGATTAATCTATGAGTCTATTCTGGTTTTTAAAATTATTCTCAACCATGCATAAAATATTATCATTTTTTTAAAAGATAACATTTGTCATTTTGTTTAACTGTCATGATTCCAATGTGGAACCTCAATTCTGAAATTGGATCTGAAAATTAAGTTTTCCAGAAACTATAAAGTTTCTATTTTGGGTCGCTTGTCACATTTTTGTTTAAGAAAATGCATTATTCTAGGTGCAGTATCTGAATATGACTCCATCCAACAAAAGTCAAACAGTATTGAATCACGACGATTATTATATCTTTTATTGACATAAAAGCTTCAGTGGTTACAAATACTACGAACTCTGTCAACTAGTCATCAGTGTGGAGTGTGGCAAGAAAATAACATGCTAATGTGATCCAACAACCAACTGCTATTTTTTTGGCAGTCTTTAACAATTTCTCTCAAATGCATTAAAGCCAAAGAATTTGCATGGTTTTACAAACCATAATGCCTCAACTTCAAAATGGCATCGACCACCGGCACAATGGTCCAGACAACATTGAGTTTAAAATCATACCTCAGCTCCAATATGGCATCGACCATTGATATAGTGGTCCTGAAGATGTCGAGCTCAAAATTATAACCATACCTCAAACTCCAAACTACTGTCGACCATAGGCATTGTGGTCCCAATGACACTGAATCCCAATTTTAACAATTGATTTATAAACAAACAATGACAAATAATAATAACAATATTCATTGTAATATCAATTGTTTAAAGTTGAAAGTACTTAAAAATCCAACACTTAAAGTGTCTAAAATAAAATACATCATGATAAGAAAATGACATAAAGAACAAACTCCCACTAACCAAGTACATCAAAAGAACTCACAATGACCATATTCTCAACAAGGTTTTTGAACACAATGAGCTTAAGTTTCTTAGTTAGGGGATCAATTAGCATGAAATCATTATCAATGTACTCAACAACAATATCATTTTTCTTTGCAAGGTCTCTGACTGTCAAATACTTCAATTCTAAATGCTTGGAACCTCTAGAAGTTTTATTATTCTTAGAGTAGAACACAACTGCATTGTTATCACAATAAAGCTTAAATGACTTTGCAATGGAATCAACAATACAAAGTCCAGTCACTAAATTTCTTAACCAAACTGCATGAGTAGCAGCATAATAAGAAATAAACTCTGCCTGCATAGTAGAAGAGGCGACAAGAGTTTGCTTTTTACTCTTCCATGATATCGCACCTCCATCCAACATAAAAATGTAACCAGAGATAAATTTCCTATCATCAACTCACCCAACAAGATCAGAGTCAGTATACCTAACTATTTCCAAGTTGTCAACTCTCCTAAAAACAAGCATATACTCTTCAGTTCTCTGCAAATATCTCATCACTTTCTTAACACTAATTCAATGATCATTCCCTTGATTAGACTGGTATCGTTCCAAGACGCCAACTATGAAAGAAACATCAGGTCTAGTGCATACTTGAGTATATATCAGGCAACCCAATGCAATATCAAAGGGTTTTCCCTTCATTTCTTCCATCTCGATCTCATTTTTAGGACATTGATCTTTACTGAATTTGTCTCCTTTAGTAATTGGAACATCTCCTGGCTTACAGTTCTAAATATTGAACCTCTCTAGAACTCTATCAATATATGCCCTCTGTGACAAACCAAGCACACCACGTGATTTATGTCTGTGTATTTCAATTCCCAACACAAAGGATGCTTCACCAAGATCCTTCATATCGAAGAACTTGTTAGCATAAGTTTGATCTCATGAAGTAGACCAAGATCACTACTGGCAAGCAAAATATCATTAACATCTAGCACGACAAAGATGAATTTGCTCCCACTGACCTTAGGATAGATGCACTTATCAACTTTATTTTCTTCAAAACCTAATGAAGGCACCACATCATCAAATTTCAAGTACCATTGTCTAGAAGCCTGTTTCAAATCATAAATAGATTTTCTCAATTTACAAACCAAATGCTCATACCACATGACACAAAACCCTCAGCCTGTTGCATGTACACCTCCTCATTAAGATCACCATTTAGAAAAGCAGTCTTAACATCCATCTGATGTAATTCCAATTTATTATGTGCTAGAATCATATCTACCATAATACTCTCTACCATAGTCAAAACAAACAACTTTTATCACATATCCTAGTTGCTTTTCAACTTCAATTTTAAAGATTTTAAACTTTTCAAGTGCTTTTGATTTTTTCTTAATCAAGTAGAGATAGCCATACCGGGAAAAAAAACCATCAATAAAAGTGATAAAAGATTTATTACCACAAATAGTGGGAGAAAGGGGTTCGCTAATGTATTTATGAATAATTTCTAAAAGGTTTGAACTTCTAGTTGAACCTTTCTTATTGGTCTTAGTAAATTTTCCTCTAATGCAATCCACACAAATCCCTAAATCATTGAAATCTAAGGAATGTAAAATAACATCTCTAATTAACCTTTCAACTCTTTCTTTAGAGATATGTCCTAAACGCTTGTGCCACAACAAAGAAGATTTTTCTCTAGTTTTATACCTTTTAGCAATGGAGCTTTCAACATTCAAGGATGAGGAAATCATATCACAATCCAAAGATAACTTATATAAACCATTCAACAAGATATCATTACCAACAACTTGAGAATTCAACATCAAATTTATTTTTCCATCATAAAAGGTAAATTGAAATTCAAACTTATCCAAACAAGATACTGAAATCAAATTCCTCCTAAAAGAAGGCACATGAAATGTATCTTTCAAAACAAGTTCAAAACCAGTTCCTAAAACTAAACTAACATCTCCCACTAGCTCCACAATAACTTTGAGATCATTTCCTACCCTGAGTTTATTTTCCCTCAAGTTTGGTCTCTGTTGGTTTCTAAACCCCTCCAGATTTGTTCTTGTTGTCTAACTAAGCTTTAAAAGCATGACAATCAGTTTTCTTATGCCTCTTTTCCTTACACCAAAAGCACCAAAAGGATTTCTTAAAAGAAACAGGCTTGGGACCTCCTATATTATGGTGTTGACCATTACTAGGTTTCCTATCAAGATATCTATGAGAAGCACTATGTGTGTTTTTCTTATTTTTCCAAGAGTTCTTACCAGAATGGGGTTTAACATGTAAGGTTAGAAGGGCTAGATCACTTATTTCCTTCTTGAGTTTCTCTTCTTCAGCTACACACTTGGTAATGAGGTTATTGATAGTCCACTTATCACCAAATGTATTATAGGCAGTTTTGATTTGAGTGAACTCAGCAGGTAAGCAGTTTAAGGCACAAGACACAATAAAATTCTCATTCAGGTCAATGCCATGAGATTTCAGTTTGGTTTGGACATGAACCATCTTAAGAATGAACTCCCTGACACCCTCATTGTTATCATATTTCATGTCTGTGAGCTGTTTCATTAAACATCCTGATTCAACATTATTAGATACCTGAAACCTCTCTCCAATAGCAGTAAGATATTCTTTAACATTCTCCTTCTCATGCAATCCACTTATCATATGTTCAGAAATTATCCTCTTCATAGCACACAAGCTAAGTCGGTCACTCCTCTCCCACTTAGCTAATTTTTCTTTCTCTTCAGATGTACTCTGATCATTGATCACATGTTTGGTTTCACGCAATGTCATGTCAAGGTCAGCAATCCCTAATGAAAACTCTAAGTCTTTATTCCATTTCTTAAAATTAGATTATTCAGGATCTCAATAGAAGCAGAACAATTGTTCATAGAAAATGTCACTATTGACACAAAATAGGAATGCATAAGAACAAATAATAAAGGCAAGATATAGCTTTAATGAGCATAAGCTATCACGAAGAGGCCAACCATTATCACACAATCCCCTTTGGATGGAATGCGCAAAACTCAGGTTACAACCAAGGTCAGAACCTCAGATGAGTTACTCAATAAACATACATTGGGTTCAAAAATCTATCTCCTTTGGATAGATAAATTCTCTAAACCAAAACACCTCTAACAACTTCATCTACAAATTTCAAGAATAAGCTACTTAGTGAGCATACATTGAGTTTAGAAATTTATCTCCTTTGGGTAAATGAATCCCTTGGACTCAAGAATCTCCAATAACTATATCCTTAATCAACCATAATCTCTACATACAATTGTCCACCTTTGGGAAGACAATCATAGTAATGACTTAAAATTATTCCTCAAACTACAAAGAGACTTTTATAAATTAAAATGAATGATTTCACTTTGGTGGTAATCACACAATTATTTATAGAAATTCTTGCATAGGAATCAAATTTCTCTTACTAAAAAAATCATGAACATGTCATGAACTTAAACAATATAACATTCTCAATGAACTTTGTCTTCAAACAACTTCAATAAAAAGGAATATTACCAAGTATCTCAAAATATTGTATCGCTAAATCATTATATTATAATCAAATCAATTTCTATTTTAATTGATATATTACACAGCGTAAAAATTCAATATTATTAAGTGATCAAAGCAACAAATACATTAATAAATCAATGACATATTAAAGACAAATAATAGTATACTAGACACTAGATATATTATGGTTAGTTGCATTGGAATACAATATTCACTAAAAATGAATATTTTGACTAGTTCCACATTTTTACTTTTATTAACCAACCGAACAATATTGATTCGATAACAATAAATAGTCACAAGAAAATCCTATAGTTAGCTTAACTAATCTCCCGTCAGCAACAACAGCAACTCCTACATTTATGGTATCTATCATGAATAAGTTTCTTTACTTGTAAAATTAAAATCACAAAACTTCAATTTGCTTTAGGAAACAAACTAACTAAAAGTTGTTGAAACATAATAATAATAATAATAATAATAATAATAATAATAATAATAATAATAATAATTGAAATAAATGGTATATAAAAAATATGGTCTAACAATTGAATCCAAGAGAGACGAAAAATTCAAATTATTGTAATTTAAATATATCAATCCTAAATAAACTTCAAGAATAGTTTATACGTAGAGTCAATGTTTTCACAACACATATTATCATTATTATTATATGAATGAATCTCGCTGACATGACATTTAATTCCTTAAATTCATAAGCATATCAGCTCAATATTCAATTTTGTAACCGAAAATAGCATACAAAATGTTAATGTTACAACATTACGCATTGTAAAACAAGAATATCATGAAGAAATAATTACAACAACAAAGATTACGACAATTGAATTTGATTAAATATACAATTAAATCAAAATCAATTATGATACATTCCTCGACACAAATCATGATCGGCCAAAAGTTAAAATAAATCATGATCGGTCAAAAGTTGACAAAAGGAAATCATTGATTAATTCTCCAATTCAAAGTCCAATTTATAATTATTTATTAATTATCCATTTTCAAATACTAGAGAACTTGAAAACAATTATCTCCAATTCAAAAATGTTACAGTATGTAGTATAGAACCGCTCTCTTCAAATCATGTGATTGTTAGTTTATTATTTCAAAATCAATAAAAATATAACAATCTTAATTGACATTATATCAAATACATATCAAATCAATATAATCTTAATTGATTTCGGGTACTTTTTAAGCAATTTGCATTAATTAGATTTCAAAATTCCACTTTATCAAATAATTATTGAATCAAGAGTATAAGCAAGACTCAGAAGTGGGAAAAAATTGCACATGTAAGCGCCAGTACTGCATCTGTGTTATTTGGATTCAATTAATCATCCTATTACACATTATATAGCTATTGTAATTATTGAAAATTAATTACCGTAATTGTTCAAGATTAGATTAGAATAATTAGAAACCTTAATTTATAATTATATATTAGCTACCAATAATTGGGTCTTAATTCATATAATTAAGCTCTGATACCAAATGTAAGTGGAAATATTCAATAATTAATTATATGAAATTAGAATATAAATACTTACTTGTTGAAGTTATGATTCAGAATCTCGAAAAGATGAATGACCAGATCTTCCTCTGTATCTCACACTCTCGTTCAGAACTCTCAATGGGGAAAGTTATGAAGCCGTCAGTTATGTTTCTTATTCTTGTCATTACATAGGGGACCTAGCCATATAATATATATAACCCTAGTTCTATCCATTATGGGCCCAAGGTTAAAGCCCACACTTTTACCCTTACCAATCAGGTTTCAGATACCCAACCTTTTGTTATAACAGAGATCACTTAACTAATAACAGAGCTTATATATGCACCCCATCATAATCACGATTAACCCGTTTTTCACAAACTAAACAATAATTTATTGTAGCCCATAGAAATTTAGATAAATCTAACACTTTGTTCCTACTTTCTCTCTATTTCACCATTGTAACATGGCCCCTTCATCTATTTGCTTTAGATGTTGACTAGAAGACGAGTCTTTTCTTCATTGTGTTCGTGACTGTATGGATTTTAGAAACCTTTAATTTTACATTGGGTTTAATCACCTAGACTTCTTCTTTATTCAAGGTGTAAATGTTTGGTTGAAAAATAAAAATTGTGATACTCGTCATAATCTCTTTACTGCAGGAATCTGGTGGACTTGGAGAAATCGTAACTCCACATATATCTCTCATGAAATGATCCTCAAGTATAAACTCTCCTTGGTTGCTCCTTCCATGGAAAAATCATTTCTTATTTGCTTTAGTTAACCCTTAAATACGGCATACAGGAAACTATTTTATTAAGTGGAACTCCCAAAATCACTCTTGAACTATTTTTAATGTGGATGGAAGTTGTAATAACAGTCCAATTCATACTAGATTTGATGGTACCTTTTGCGCCTCTTCTGAAACACGACAATATGGTGCATAATGATTCATACCTAACTCTTTAGATATCCTCCATGAAAAACTTTAGGCCATTTACAAAGGCCTCTATGTAGAAAAAGGTATGTGCATTATGACTTCAACTTGCTACTTTGACTCTTCTCTCTGTGTCAAACTCATTGAAAATCCCTTAAATAATTATCATGAGCATACAGAGTTGATCCAAAGTATCAAATATATTATTCATAAAAAAACTAAGTTCAAAGTCATCTAAATCGTCTGTAAAGGTAATCAAAATGTTAATTTTATGGTAAATCTAAATTTTGTGTTGCTAATGTTGATCTTTTGATTCACACCTCTCTTCTTCCGTAATAAAACAACATCTTCGCAATAGATGTCATAGGAACTTTGTTTTTAAAAATTGTGTTTCTTTTTGTTTTGTTCTTCGCTTTGTAATAAAAGAAACCATACAAAAAACGTGCAAATAAAAATTAACCTTTTAATGTTTTATTTTTTAAATTATTGGTATTCTTATTAATTAATTGAATATGTTTTCAAATGAAGGACTTATGATTCAATTATTGAGAAACACATGCATCTCCACCTGAGTATAAATGCATTAGATTGCGTTGTAAAATTGAAATGTTCAACTACGTCAAGCCATGTCTAAAATGTAACAATAATATTAATTTGTTGATAGTAAGGATCTGTGGAACAAAGAATAATGTCAACAAAAATAAATGACCTCAAACAACAAAATAACCAAAAACCAGTGTAAGAAAATCCACATCAAGAAACAGAAATATAAAAGAAGAGAACACACATGACTTTCAATAATTTTTAGAATTGATTACAAAAGTGTTACAAGAAAATAATCAGTCAAGTTCTCAAGAACTAAGCCGTATTATCAACTAAAGTGTTTCTCAATCTCTTCAACTTTTTATAAATGAATCTTACAAATCCAAATTGTTAAGAAGTGTTTCATAATCCTCTTAGATACCTCTAAAGATTTCCCAATTTCTAAGAACTCCAAAGAATTTGTAATCTTATCTTTCTAACTAGAATTACCACCTTGTCCCTCTATCTTTCTTTGAGTCCTTTATATATATATATATATATATATATATATATATATATATATATATATATATATATATATATATATATATATATATATATATATATATATATATATATATATATATATATATATATATATATATATATATATATATATATATATATATATATATATATATATATATATATATATATATATATATATATATATTATGGATCCAAAACATAACACATTAATGAATAGATTCTCCAACCAAAACGAATATGCATGATAGTTGCAGATCACCTAAACCTCCAATCGGACCAGACCATTCATGGCGGCCCTAACTGCCATATTGTTGTGTGTTTCCAACCAGTCACCTACCTCCACCATCTATATATGGTTGTCTCCAGAGCTCCAATTTCCGCTATCATCGCCGACACTATGTCCCATTTGTACCTATTACTTAAGACCTTCGATTGTGATCATTTTGAATTTTCGTGAACCTCCACCATTTGGCAGTCAGACGAATATAATACTTCCGCTCTTACGACTTTAGAAGCAGTTTCGTCAATTGCCCCACTGAGCCGCTTCTCCGGGGATCCAACTCCTTTCTTCGACTTCCTATGTGCTTTTTTGACGTTCTAGATTTTGGAAATCTAACAAATATGTTTTCCTTCTTTTCATTACTTGATGTTTTAAGGCATACTTTTATAATTACCCACATTGACTTTTAGCTAATAGTGATGCCAATTTACCCATCAACAACTTGTTGCTCTCTCCGATTTGAATATTCATCCGACAACTGATAAAGTTTAAGCCACACTTAAACCATGATCATGCCACTTGCATCCACTTGATCCCAACCACCTTTTTATGCTTAAGTAGTCTAAAAAACTCACAAGTAAGTTTATTCAACTATCTTTGCTTTTTTTTCTTTCAAATTCTCCCTAAAGGTCTATGTTTATGAGTTTTGGAACTCTTCAGCCACATCAAAACATAACAATCAATGTTATTATAATTACATCTCTAAGATGGTGCAATCTCCATCATTACCTTATCAAGAATCAAATGATAATATAGGCCATTGTAAAAGTTTTCTCACTACTAGTAGTGTTCGTAATAGGAACCTCCACCTCAAATTGAGTACTATGCTTAATATGTTATAATATCTTAATCTTTAGGAATTTAATTTTTATCCCCATACGAGACTCACTAAAATTAATACATCTTCTTATGACGGGCCCAAACTTTTTCATAGGTCATAGAACCTGTTTCTGGATGAGAGATATTTGTCCTCTGAGTTCATTGCTCTGAAGTCATTTTGTCCATAAATACCTTCGTGTTGTACCTATGTGACATTATTTTTGTGTGTGTGTTTGTGTGTGTGTGTGTGTGTGTGTGTGTGTGTGTGTATGAGTGTGTGTATGTATGCATGCGCGCGTGTGTGTGATTAGAAGTATAACTTTATGAGAAAACCCTTATGCTTTTACAATACATATTTACTCAGACGCGTCAAAGTGAGCTTTCACACACTTTAAGACTTGTCATATGCTTCAATCTATTAGAAAATTGCTTGAAATTTTACTTTAAGATAAGGCTTGAGTTATATTTCATTAAACATCATTTTATTTAATTAAAGGGAAAATACATAAGAGGAGTTCCAAGACAAAAACAAGTAATAAAAGCAAACAAGAAACAATTAGTTCATCTCATCATCATTCTCGCTTGACACTATTGAAAATATGGGGTTTCTTCTCTCCATTTTCTCAATGAGATTGTTAATATTTGAATACATTTCCCTTTGATCTTCATAAATATCATTGAGTCTATTTGAAGAGGATGGAGGGAGGTCATTGCTTCTTCATTATCGTTTCCTTCTTGGAGGTAGTGTAACAATTTCTTTTCCTTGAATGGTATATCCAATTTGCTCATAATCCATTTTCCTATCTTTGAGTGCATAAATTTCGGTTCTTCTTCTTCAAAGTCACGACCGATGTTAGCCAAAAATTTTGTGATTAATTCACCATAGGGTAGAGTGGTATTCTAGTTTTTTCTCTCAAACATGAGATGAAGCATAACATCTACCAAAATTTTCTCAACTTTATTTTCCAAAAACCAAACTATCGGAACATATGATTTCTGGGTGGTTATAAAGTTGATTTTCCTTGGGAAAAGAATATGATTCTTTGTATAGTGAATCGTTCTATTGTTTGGGCATACAAGGTCGACATTGAATGGATATGGGATTCTAGAAGATGGATCAATTAGAAGGGTATGAGCATAAATGTCAAAGTTAAATTCATGACCTTAATAGTCTTTTTAATCATAGTCTTATTGGATGAAGGGTAGGTTGCAAGCTGGTGCAAAATCTTCAAGAGATAGAATGATGGGGTGCCTCTTAACTTCGGAACTAATAACATTGTATTGGAATGTGAGGTTTGCATAGAACATTCTTAAAAAATTGGAGTACCTCTCTTGAGGTATTTCAAAGAAAAATTTTATTAGGACGGCGAAGTTGAAGGCTTTTGTAAAGGAGTAATCCTTGAAGATTTCTTCATCCAAGTAGTGAGAGATGTACGTTTCTCTATCAATATTGTACCGATGAAATTGTTCTCTTTATCTTGAGTGGAGAAATCTTTAGAGAAGTATGATGGTGATGATTGAGAGGTTCGAGATCTCTTTTGTTCCATTTGAAGTGATGATGGATGATTGAGAGAGATGAAATGCTTCTTATGCAATGCATAAGAGAATGTAGGATGGGATGAGAAAGAAGAGAGAGTTACATCCATTTATAACTTATATCCAATTGATTGGATGAATGTTGTTTTGGACTGGCCCAACGGCTAGGCATGACCCAATCCACATCTGCACCCAGAACGACTCAATAGCCTTAGCCTTTCCAGCTAAGGGAAAATTGAAGCTCTCTCTCTCCTCTGCCCCTCTGCTGAGGAAGGCTGGCCAGTGACCCCTATGATCAGTTGCCCCTCGTCACATTCTTTCCCATCACGCACAGTTTCACCATCTGGAAACGGTCATGATGCTTGTACTCGCGACCACGCCCTTGCCTGTGGCAACAGCTAGTTTCGAGCACCTCTACCCGTCCCAACAACTAGTTTCTGGCAGTTACCTATTCTTTAGGAGCGAATATCTCAGCCCAAAAATAGAAACCAATAGCCAAGCGTTGGGGGAATTATAAAAACCCTCTCACTTGAGAGGGTAAAGTATTCTAAATTATTCCAAATCACCATTGGTAGCCAATATTAAGATGCTAGCACAAGATCCACTTGAAGAAATCGATCTAGGATAGGGGGCAACGAAGAGGCCAGCGTACATAAGTGCCAACATCAGTCCACAACTCAAGGTCGAAGTAATCCAACTATTGAAGGAGTTTAAAGACTATTCTGCATGGGATTACGACGGGATGCCTGGTTTAAACAGAGATTTAGTCAAATTGAAGTTGCCAATCAAGCCTGGGAAGAAGCCGATCAAGTAGAATCCAAGGCGGTTTGCACAGGAAATTCTCTCGAAGATCAAAGAGGAGGTCGAAAGGATTCTCTGATGTAAATTTATCTGTATAGCCAGGTATATCGAATGGTTAACAAATATTGTGCTTGTTATTAAAAAGAATGGTTCTTTGAGGGTATGCATAGATTTTACAGATTTAAATGATGAAACCCCAAAGGATAAATATTCAATGCCTGTGGCAGAGATGTTAGTCAATTCCGTTGTAGGCCACGAATACCTTAGTATGCTCGATGGGTATTCGGGATATAACCAAATTTTCATTGCTGAGGAAGATGTCCCAAAGACAGAATTTTGATGTTCTGGGGCCTTAGGCACTTACGAATGGGTAGTGATGCCTTTTGGTTTAAACAATGTTGGGGCAATGAATTTGATCTTCCATGATTATATAGAGACTTTTATGCAAATATACATTGATGATATTGTTGTTAAGTCTGTTTCAAGGAAGAATCATATTGACCATCTTTGACAATCTTTCAAAAGGATGAGAAGACATGGTCTAAAAACGAATCCTCTCAAATGTGCTTTTTGTATGCAGGCGGGAGATTTCTTAGGCTTTGTGGTCCACAAAATGGGAATCGAAATAAACTAGAATAAGACCAAGGACATAATGGAGGCGAAAGCGCCATCGACAAAGAAGGAATTACAATCATTGCTGGGAAAGATTAATTTCTTGAGGAGATTCATGTTGAATCTCAGCGGGAAGACTCAAGCCTTCTCACATTTTCTTCGACTTAATAAGGAAGGATTCGAAGGGGACAAGCTTAACAAGAAGCATTCGATAAAATCAAGGATTACTTGAGTCATCCTCTAATTCTATCACCACCTTGTAGGAATAAGAGCATGGGGTTATATATATATATATATATATATATATATATATATCTGCGTTAGAAAAAACTTTAGGGAGCATGCTGGCCAAAGAGGATGAAAATGGTGTCGAAAAAGCCATTTACTATCTTAGTAGGGTTTTAAATTATGCAGAAACTAAGTATAGCTTAGTTGAAAAATCATGTTTATGCTTGTATTTTTCTTGTACAAAGTTAAAGCATTATATAAAACATGTTGATGTTTATGTTTTGTCTCATTTCGATATCATTAAACAGGTGTTGTCTAAACTAATTTTGCATAGTCAAATTGGTAAATAGGCATTAGCTTTAACTAAATATTTTTTTAATATATATGCCTTTAAAGGCTGTTAAAGGACAAGTGGTAGCAGACTTTATAGTCGACCACTCGATAAATGAGAATAACATAAACTATCTCGAGCTTGAGCCTTGGAAATCATATTTTGATGGCTCTAGCCATATAAATGGAACCGGTGTAGGAGTGTTGATCATTTCTCCTGACAAAATTCCAACAAAATTCAAGTATAATGTCGAAGGTCTCTGTTCAAATAATGATGCTGAATATAAGGCTTAAATAGTCGGACTTGAGATATTGTTGGAATTGGGGGCAACTCGAGTCGAAATAATGGGAGACTCAGAGTTAGTCATAAAACAAATCACAAACGAGTACAAATATGTTATAAAAAACCTTATTATGTACTTTGTAATAGCCAATCGATTACTGAAATGATTCGAAATGGTTAGTATTCGACACATATCTCGATTGAAAAATCAAGTGGCCAATGACTTGGCTCAGATTGCTTCTGGGTATAAAATTTCAAAAGAAAATTTACAAAATGCAATCGAAGTCAGAGGAAGAGTTGTATCATCCAGATTGTCCCCATCAGATTTGGAAACAACAAATCAAAATCTTTGCAATAGATAGCTTGACGGATGAAGATTGGACGAAACTGATAGTAGAGTATCTGCAAAATCCAACGGCATCCACAGAGCAGAAATCAGGTATCGTGCTTTAAGTTATGTTTTTTATGAAATGAGGTATTTAAAAAGACTCCTGAGGGAGTTTTACTTAAATGCCTTAGTGAATCAAAGGCATATTTATCCCTTTCAACTGTCCATAGTGGGGTATGTGGGGCACACCAGCTAGGCCACAAGATGAAATGGTTGTGGTTTCGAAAAGGCATGTATTGACCCACCATGTTAAAAGATTATATCGAATTCGCTAAAGGCTGCCAAGAGTGCCAAGTGCACGCAGGTATACAACATGTTCCTACAAGTGAGTTACATTTCATAGTCAAACCATGGCCCTTTAGGGGTTGGGCTTTGGATTTAGTTGGAGAAATTCGACCAGCGTCATCAAAAAATCAAAGGTACATTTTGGTAGGTATTGACTATTTTACAAAATGGACCGAAGCGACACCTTTGCCAAATATGGACCAAGAAGACGTAATTCAATTCATCAAAAAACATATAATTTATAGATTTGGAATCCCATAGACCATTACAACAGATCAAGGATAAGTTTTTACTGGTCGAAAGATGCAAGAATTTGCCAAGGAAATGGGTTTCAAATTGTTAACTTCTACGCCCTATTATGCTCAGGCTAATGGTCATGTCAAAGCAGCAAACAAAATAGTGATTAGTATAATTAAGAAACATGTGGAGAAGAAGCTTAGAAATTGGCACAAGACTTTAGATTAGGTGCCTTGGGCATGTCGAACTTCTCCCAAAGAATCGACTAATGGAACTCTGTTTCGATTAACGTCTGGCCATGATACAGTATTACCAGTGGAAATTTACTTACATCCAACGAGAATCCAAAGGCACCATGAGATTCCATCAAAATCCTACTGGAACATGATGTTTAATGAGTTGGTTGATTTGGATGAAGAAAGGCTCAATGCCTTGGAATTGTTAAAAAGGAAGAAGGAAAGAGTAGAGAAATCTTATAATAAGAAAGTCAAGGTCAAGATGTTCTCGCCAGAAGAATTGGTTTAAAAAGTAATTTTGCCTATGGATCGAAAAGATAGAGCCTTAGGTAAGTGGTCCCCTAAATAGGAAGGTTGTTTTCAAGTCATACAAGTTTTTTCTAATGGCACATATGAGATCAAAGCATTAGACGAAGATAAAAGAATCTTGAGGGTTAATGGGAAATATTTGAAAAAATATAAGCCTGCACTTCAAGAGATAAAAATAACTAAAGAATAATCACACGCAAAAAGGGCGAAGCCAATATGGTAAATAAAATTCCAGAATGACTTAATACATTACAAAGAAATGCCACAAAGGGCTAAAAGTCATGATCAACAAAAAATAAAAAGTGCTATAGGATAAACTTCAAAAGGGAAGAGAGCCCTTCATCTTTTCATACTTCAACCTTTGGAGCGTCAAGCGGCGTTCACAAAGAGTTTTGTTGGTTGAAAGGGTTTCAATCTCTTTCCCAAGCTGCTGAGCTTTTTCGAGATGTTGAAGTCCGACCTTGATCTCTTTTGCCACCTCGTCTTCAACAGAATTAAAAAGGTTGGTCTTGCGTTGTTTGGCTTGAGATATTTTCTTTTGCAAGGTGACAATTTGCCTCTCCCATTGTTGGCAAAAGGGAAGAGAGCCCTTCATCTTTTCATAATTCGACCTTTGGAGCGTCAATCAGCGTTCACAAAGAGTTTTATTGGTCGAAAGGGTTTCAATCTCTTTCCCAGGCTGCTGAGCTTTTTCGAGATGTTGAAGTCCGACCTTGATCTCTTTTGCCACCTCGCCTTCGAAAAAATTAAAAAGGTTGGTCTTGCGTTGTTTGGCTTGAGATATTTTCTTTTGCAAGGTGACAATTTGCCTCTCCCATTCTACAATGTTTTTGTCACATTTCTCGACATCCTTCTTGTTCTGTTCAGTAAGTTTTTCTAGAGTCAAAACTTTTTCGATAGACGCAGAAACAACCTTCCAGGCAGCCTTTTGATTTCCAGTTTTGGTGGTGAGGTTGCTCGAAAAGTCTTTGAGGCGGTTTAAATCAGCAACAGTGAGGTCGATTAGTGTTCTCAGCTCCATAATCACATCAACAACTTCTGGTGAAACTTCCAGGACATTGATTTGCTTCAGAAGTTTCTTAAGTCCAAAGCTGACAGAAACATCATGTTCTAAGATATGAAACAAATCCACTGTAAAGACTTTCTCCGTTATCTAAATGAGCAAATCACTTTCAGTTTTTCCAGTCGGAAGATTCCCCGAGGTGGTCAAGGTGCTGGTGCTTTTGTTGCCGAAGCTATATTGGGAACTGAGCATGGCCTTCAGATACTTCACTGACCGTTGCACTTTTAAGGATTTCAGTTCCTCGTGTGAAAGGTTGGTCGATGGAGTGTCAGTCAAAGCAGTAATAGAAGGGTCCTTGGATTGATTTCCTTGGTCCATTTTATCTTCTTGGTCCTCCATCACAACTTCTACATCAGACACAAATTGTTGTTCCTCTTCCTCCTTTTCATTACTTTCTTCTTCTTCTTCTTCATCATCAGACCCGTCATCTTTTCCTTGTTCATTGATGGGAGAATTCTCTTCAAGATTATCCTCAACAACTTTTTCTATGTTGAGCATCACAGTGTCCCTCGAGAGATCAACAACTTCTTTTTTGACCAAGTCTATTTTTGGAAGGGCTACCTCGACATGTAGAAACTCAACAGCAGGAGCGAATGTTATTTTCTTGGGAGAACCTGCAGATTGGATTACTTCGTCTGACCCTTTGGTAGAACCTTTTGCAGAAATCCCAGAGGGAGTTGTTGGATGATAACTAGGGTCACTTCTTGTTGTCAGAATGATTTGCTGCACCATAGGCTATCCTCTGACATCAGTGGCAACCTAGGAAAAAAAGTCAAAGAATTAGAAGGATAGATGGTGAAGAAAATTATGAGGTTCTAGGAAAAATAATTACCTTAGGATCATCATCCCCAGGACTGGAGTTGTCACTCTCAGTTTGCGCTACAACTATCTTCACCATCTCCTCAGGGGTAGGCTCCAGAATATTGCAAGCGGGGGATGCCTTCGTCGAGATCCTGCCAACCTTTGTTTTCGGTTGACTAAAAGCTTCAGTTATTTTGACTTGTTTTCTCCTCCTTTTAAGGGTTTTCTCTTCAAGCGAAGATTGATCTTCCTCATCTGATTCATCTATTATATGGCTAGAAGCTCCTTTTGATTTCTTCTTTTTTGGAGTAGAGGGTGGTCTTCGAGAGCTCTGAGGAGAAACTATTCGAAGTGTTAGACAACATGATATTATGTCGTAAAGAAGAAATGAGTAAGAAAAAATTACCTTAGCAACTTGGCTACTTTCTTCTATCTTCTCTTCATTTTGCTTGTTCTTCTTGGGTGCAACTTTGGTAGCTGAAATTTAAACAAGTCATTGCAAGTAAGATGGTAAAAATCAAATAAGAGAAATCTAGTTCGAAAACCTCTCATTCCACACCTTCATATATTTCGGACTCGATGTGAACATCTTCGATACCGATATGAAGAGGCCATTTGAAACTGTCTAAAGTATACTTAGTCGCAACCACCCTCTGAGCCTTCGGTTTTGATTGTTAGCGAAGGATTTTTATAGATTCCCCACAGATAAACTAGTCTAGAAATGGAGGGGAAACGACCACTACAAATTCAGTAGTTGGCAGTCGGGGAAATTTAAGAGGAAACTTGTTGAAAGCCATTGCGTATCGTTCCCCAGGAGGAACGAACGAAGGGAGTTGTAAACTCTCCATTTTCTTTAGAAACTTTTCCTTCAGTGTAACAGCTGCATCGCGGATGGCTCGACTAAGATCATTTGGTCGATAAACAGTTTCAAAGTACTTTTGAAATGCTTGGATTTCTTTGATATGTGTCAAAATACCTTTCTTGGTCTTCTCCTACACAGAAAGGAGAGCTTGGTTAATAAGTTGAGTGAATGAAGAAGAATTAAATAACTCCTCAACATAATATTTTGACCATCAGTTGTTAAATTCTAGGGTGCAAAGAAAACTTGGTTCGAAGCTAGTAGGGATGAGTTGAGCCTTGTCAGCATAGCGAGCAAGCTATGTCAATCATCTCCTCAGTAGTATATTTCACATGATGAAGAAGAAGAACACTTTTTTCTTAAAGAGACACTCGGGAAGAGCTTGGACCAACCCAAACTGTCAAGAAACTAAGTTTGGATGGTAAGAAATTAGAGTCACTTGAAACTTCGACAGATTCAGTCGAAGAGTTAACAATCTTGGAATCAGAAAGGCCTCCCAGATCAGTAAAGACTCTACTTCTTAAGTTTTGGTTGGGGATGGAAAGGGTCTTGTGAACTACTCAGGGCAATACTTCCTTGTAGCAAAGGGAGCCATGTTCGAAGTGAATTCATGACGTTTGGCAAACATCATGACATAGCTCAAGAATGTTGGCCTGAGAGATTGCCCTTCTTCACTAGGAGTAAGCTTGACCAAACGAGTCCCTTCGACTCTTTTGTTCTTGATTTATTCAGCGGCTTCATCTATAGGATTCTTGTTGGGAAGACTGTCTTCGAATGATGCGTTCAGCCAGAGTTGTAGTAGCCAAAAGAGGCCAGATAGCAAGAGGTTCCCTTTTTCTATAAAATCTTTAAGTTGAGCCACTCCTTCACTTCGAGATTTGTAAAGATTCCCTAAGATCATTTTTCTCAGACAGACATCATGGCTTTTATGAAGCTTAGTGGCCAGAGTAAGATATCTTCTAGCTACTTGGAGGGATTTTGAGCAGAAGATACAATGAGACGGCCATACGGTCAAGAAGGTTATATGTTCTCTATCTGAGACATCATCAGTTGTTTGGTCATAGTAATGTGTTATAAAATGTGAATATGTAGCCTTAGCAGATGCAAAACCTATTGAGTCATCAGATTCTAGGTCTGGGTTGTAAGTGTTTCCATTAGGTTTGAGCCCTATGATAACGACTATGTCAAATAGTGCGGGAGTCATCATCCCACAAGGGAGATGGAAGGTATAATGGGTGTTATCCCAGAAATACAGAGAAGAGACCAACATGGTTGAACAGTAATCGAGACCCGTCTCCAACAACATGATCAGGTCATAGATTCCCATGTTTCTCCAGGTTTGGGACTTAACTTTTTCTACCTTTGCTAACCAGTTCATATAGTCATCAGATTCCTGAAAGGATGGGGTCACTCGAAAGACTCTAAAGTTGTTATTCATATACCTTAAGTCTATGTTATTCAACGTTACTACATCAGAAGAGGATTTTTCAACCCTAGATTTTATGGCTTTCCCTATGGGTTTGGATTTGTGATAAGAAGGAAAAAAAGTCCCTAGGTTTGCTATGATCAAAGCTAAGAGCAGGTAAAGGACCGCATAATGCATGTCATTTACCAGAAACAATAACAGGAAGAAGTACCTAAGATTCGTAGGTTTTTCTCTTCTTTAAGTGGCTCAGGAATAAACTGTTGGTTCCTCACCATCTTTGGCCCTGAAAGTGTGTCAAAGGGAGGAGGCTAAGAGATCTTCTTTAGGTCTTTGGATTTTTGGAATTTTTTGGAGTCTTTGATGTTGGTGGTTGAAAATGCCATTGTTGAAGGTTGAAGAAATCTGGGTATTTTCTTTGAAGATTTGAAAGGTGAAGAGAGAAGAAAATGCTTGAGAGTTTTTGAGAATTGTAAAAAGTGAAAACGACTAAGTATGGGGCGATTTATAAGCTTGTGAAAGTTTAAGGGACTTTAAATCAGCACTAAAAGAGCTGATGGTTAGTGGGACACGTGTTCCACCAGGGTTGTTTGATGGAACGTTGATAGTTAATGCCTAGCCCCATGATCTCCTAGAGTCTAGAAAGTGGGATGATGGTTAGATATTTTTGCGTGCATTGATAAGACGTTTCAGAAACCGCTATGATGATCGTAACATCGTGGATTTTCTGAAATAGTGATCGACATCAAAGTCATGCAAGAGTCGTTCGAGGCGTCGAATGACATTATCAAAAAATGCCTTTTTCTTTAGTGATGTCGAAAATGACATTTTTAGGGGGCAATTTGTTGGCTCTAAATTTCGACGCCTGAATTGGATAAAAAGGAAGTAATAGAGTTTCTGAAGAAATTGAATGACTTCGACTAAAACTACATTTTTGGAGTGTGAATCGAAGGCGTCCCTTTGCAAGGAGGAACTATTTTATGGACTTAGAAATATTTCCTAAAAATTGAGAAATGTGATTCGACAGAGGTGCTACTGAAGGCATTTCGACAGGAAGATTTGACTTCACATAAATGAGGGAATGTTCGTTCTTATCCATTTCTCAAAGAAGACATGTGGAGCGTTTCCAAGAGTCGAAAACATGCAGAACGCCACTTGTCTCGATCTAGTTCGTTAGCCGTTGATGGTAGTTATTTTCAATTAGTATAAATAGCAAGTCTTAGTGTTAGGATTAGTGTATGTGTTCAATTGTGTACAAATTCCATAATATACTCAAAGTACCCGCATGTAGAGAAACGAGCTCATGAGAATGTACGTTATTGCAACACCACTTTTACATTTCAATGCAATTCAATAAGTCTTTTCATTAGGAATTTATCTTTTCCTTGCGCAAGTTACTTTCTACATTTTTTACCAGTCTTTCGACTTTAATCTCTTGTGTTCAATTCCATTTACATTTTTGAAACAAGTTATTTTCATCATGAACTCTGTCAAAGTGTTCATTATTTTTCCAAAATTTGTTTAAGATCAACTAGCACATGTCCTAGTATTTGTGAGGTCGAGCTTGCGAGTAAAACAAATCTTTTTTGATTTGGAAGACCAGCGATTGTTCACCAATTTTCACGGTGAACGGTAGGCCAGAAATACAATAAAAAGGAGACTAGTCGGCCACATGCTGAGCCTGGTCGTAGGCAGGTTGCCCCTGCTCCTCGACAAATTTGACGAAGTATGGGATTATGATCTGGCTACCTATCACACTATTGAGAAACCGGTTCCCTCGGCAGACAACTCGACCCCGGGGTTCGCTATCTTCAGCTACCTCACAACATTGTTGAAAGCTTCCTCGATGATCCCCATGCAGTCCTCCTTAGTCTGATTAATGCGGGTGACAAGCTCGACTCTAGTCTTCAGACTCTTCACCTCATCGCTTTTGTCCTTAGCATGAACAGTGGCAACCCTCAGTGATACGATGGTCTCCTCCGCAGCTTTCTTTTGTGCGGCCCGGGTGTCCTTCTCCTTAGTGACCTTGACCAGCTCATCCTTGTATTTCTTCACTACCTTCTTAACGGGCCTCTTCGTTGCCTCCTCCCCTTCTTGGAGAGCCATCTCCTCCATGTAGACCACCGCCATGCCCAAGACCCTCATCAGAGCAGCGGCATCTTGGGCTAGCATCGTCCTCTTGCTCGAATGGTCCAGCTCCTCGAGGTGCAAAGACCCCGCCCGAAGAACAGAGAGGGAAGAGCCTTCAAAGAAATTCCGGTTGAGAAAGCATGAAGGCAGGTCAAACTTGCTCTTCTCTCCCTCATGAGTCAAGTTAAGGATCTCGCCCTTCCGAGGGCTCTTAGCCTAGGAAGTTATCGGAAGCGGGGAGGTCTGGGCAGCTGCGACTCTGGAGGTTGAAGTCCCCGACCCCGTCGGGGGTGGAAATACTTGCTCACCCAGGCGGCTCTTTCTGACCTTCTTGCCCACTTTCATCTTCGCCTGGACGTTCTTTGCCATGCGCTCTTGGAATGAAGACATCTCACTTGTAAAATAATGGGCACACGTTAGTAAACAAAGAAAATAACAATACAAGCAAGCTAAGAAGAAGTAAATAGCTACCCAAAAGTTCTAGAGCCTTCTCACGAGTGCTACACTCGAGAATCTCCTTCGTGTTAATATACCGGTTTTCTACCTCGGGTCCCCTATCTTTTTCATAAATGATCTCCCTGCTCTTGGTCAAACATTGAGCATGGAGAAAACCGTCCACAAATGCTACAAGCTTGGAATAGCTGGCCCGATCATCGTCCCCTAGCATGTGAGAAGTGGCAAGATAATCATTGGTTCCCCGAGTAAAATGGTCCCCGCTCCAGTAGAAGGGGAACTTCAATAATCTCTGCCCCTGAACCTTTCCCTCCTCGTCAATAAGGGCTTCCTCGTTCTCGTCTGTCGAAACCTCTCAGACAAACAAGAATTTTGTGGCCCTCTCTAACACGGGCTCGATAATGTAGAACCTTTCCTTGTACTTTCTGATAGACTCAGAGAAAGGCTTGAATAAATTCCTCCCCTGCTTCAGGGAGACCCATCTGAACTGCCTTCCAGCAACCTGGCACAGAAGATGGAGTACAGTGAAGAAAAGGGGAAGAGTGGCTTCTATCTTCAAATATTCACATGTCATCTTGAATGCCCGTATGAAAGCAATCGAGTTTGGATGTAGTTGCGAGGGCGCCAAACCGAGGTGTGTAAATACTGCCACTTGAAAGTTCGTAAAAGACAGCCTCAACGCTATCTCTTTGAAGACGTACTCGTACATGGGGAACCTCTCCCCGTATGCCGAGCAGATTCGATTGTTCTCTCAGGGAAAGTGGACCCTCCAATCTCCCTCAGCCCCCGACATCGAAAAGGCATCTCGTGTATAAGAAGTGAAAAGGGAGACATGCTCCCGAGGCTCAGCAACCATCCACTCTTCCACGGTACTACTTGGGGCGGAAGTTTTACCGTTATCCTGGGGAACAGAGGTCTCGCCATCGTTCCGTGGAGCGAGAGTGTCATCTGTTCTGCTATCTTTTGAGGAGCTCTCCTCGGATAATTCTCTCACAACTTCGTCCTCAACTTCGTGAGACATCTCCTTTACCTGAAAAGCAGGGGACAAAAGTGAATTTGATGACAAAGTTATATACACCATTCCACCGCTAGTTAAGTGAAAGGGCACGTGAAGGCTCGGGGACAGCGTCCCCGACCTAAGCCCTTACTCAAATAGCGCAAAAAGGACACGAGGAAATGCCCTTGACAACCCTTCAAACCTGTCGCTTGCGCGAAAATAAGGTGCCGGCATGACAGAAGAGTCGCCACCTTTCGTTATTTATCCCTCAGAGCGGGAAAGGAAACGATCGGAAAAACCTGACGAATAAGGGTAAGACAAGGTCATCGCAACCATTGTCTGGGTTCGGGAGTCGGTTACGCAAGGGGAAGGTATTAGCACCCCTCACGTCCGTCATACTCGACGGGATCCTCGCTTGTTTGTTTACTTGGACGGGTTGGTTATAATCTATCTACCTATCAAGGTTGGCTGAAAAAGAAAAGAAAAATGACTCGGCAAAGCGTCGCGCTTTATGCCTACGTATTCTCATCAGAGAATGAGAAATCAGAGTCAACGTAGTTCGGCCTACGAATGATTATGGGGGAAGGTTGAAGGTTGCTCGCTAGGACGTCGCATCCTATGCCTATGTACTTCCACACTGTATGGAAGATCAGAGCAAACGTAGTTCGGGAAACTACGGGTTATCTCCTAAAAGAAGTGTTTTTTATTGTGCTTGCGATTTCAACCGCACTAGAGACTATGACCTGAGAGTGAATGCGTCGCATGTCACCCAAAGGGTACCATACTAAACATCCGACCTCAGATAGCTTAAGGCCCGTAACGTACGAAAGAAATCATTCATGATTACTGTATCTTAAACTGTTTTGAGATGAGAAGAGAACAGGCCCAACTAGGAGGGAGACTATCAAGTCCTACTGTTATCATGCCATGGATTCATCCTATGGTTGAGGTTTGAACAGGGAACTCCTAGATGTTGTCATGCATAGGTTTCAACCTAAAAGTCTATCATCAAATCCTCATCAGAGGAAATGAGAGTCCTAAGGGATCATGTCAATGATACACCAAAACAGACAAAAGCATCAGCTTTAACAGTAAAATGCATGCAATGCAAGTGAGGGAGGAAATGTGTGTGGGGCTTCAGCCTCCACAAGCTCATCTCAACCTCAAGCCAGTCATGAAATAACAGTAATCATACTGAAGATAAACAACATGCTATCAAGCAATGACAGATAAGAGAAATGAAGTGCCATCAGGCAGACAAACCACATGCTTGAGAAAGAATCATCTACATCTACTCTCTAATCCTAAAACAAAATCCTGATCAACTCTAAGCAAAGCCCTAAAGCAAAACCCTACAAGAGGAATCCCAGTCTTCAAGCTTCAGAACAAGCTTACCAAAGAAAGGGAGCTAAGTAAGTAGACTCATAGTGTCTTCCTCAGGAAAGCACCAGGAGGTGTATACTCAGGAGTCATATCCTATGTGGCTCGACCACTGTGATCAGTTTACATTCCTCCTCAGGAGAAACTAAACTCACAAGCAGGCTCCAACATCACTGGATATTTAGGAAATCCTATCTGAACTAGTGGAACTAAATGAACAGACTCATAGGACCTTCCTCAGGAAAGTACTAGGAGGCTTCCACTTAGGAGTATATCCTATGTGGTTCAACAACTGTGATCAGTTTACATTCCTCCTCAGGAGAAACTAAACTCACAAGTTGGCTCCAACATCATTGGATACTTAAGAAATCCTAGATAAACTAAGGGAACTAAGTGAATGGACCCATAGGACCTTCCTCAGGAAAGTACTAGGAGGCTTCCACTTAGGAATTGTATCCCATGTGGCTCAACAACAGGTGATCAGTTTACATTCCTCCTCAGGAGAAATTAAACTCACAAGTTGGCTCCAACATCATTGGATACTTAAGAAAGAGGTGAGAAGAAAGAATGAAAGTCATTCATAGTGCCTTCCTCAGGAAAGTACCATGAACTTCCTTCAAACCTCAGGGTCTCAAACCTCACAGACAGGGAACAAGCCAAGCTCTGGGTCTCTGAGTCTTGATCTACAATCTTCTCTTCATCATGCTCTCCAACAAGATCTTCAAAACAAACTAAGCCCCACAACAAATTCCCCACAATAAACCCCAGAGATGAACAGATAACCACAGAACAGACAAAATCAATAGTCAACTTCAGAAAATACCTAAAAATACTAAACCAAGGGGGGGAAATCTATCAATTATTCACAATGGTCTACAACATCTACCCATAACATCCACATATGCCCCTACCCAAAAATCAAGACAAAACTATCTAAAGAAAATGAATTTCCTTACCTATGCATAACATAAACCCTAATTAGGATACCCTAATGCTACCCTAATTAAACTAATCAAATTTAATCTAAAAATCAAGAATTAAATCCTATGGGGAACTATGATTCGATATCTAATCACACCAAAAAGAATGAATTAAAAATCCTAAGGGAAGGTCCTAAAACAAAATCTACAAAATTGGATATCAAACTAAACATATTAAAAAGCTATTAAAATGAAAAATATACTAAAAATATGAAAAGAAAATAAAATGGAAATTTTATTTATTTATATTTTTCTAGACAAATTCACTAACCTATAGAAAAAACAAGAATTGAAAAATATTTAATTTTCTATTTTTTATGAATTTATTAAATGCAAGAAAATATTAAAGGAATTAAAATATAAAAGAATTGAAATAAAAGGGAGGGGAGGTGCTAATAGAACTGCGCCTAGTTCACTCTCTATGATGGGCCCAGGAAGGGGGGTGCACCTAGCATGGCGCGCCTGGGCCCAATTGCTACCAGAAACCAACTAAAAAAAATAAAGAAAATGGTCAAAGGACGGTGCAAATAGCAACTGATTTACGTTCAATTCACATTGGGCCTGCCAGTGGGGGTGTAGGTAGCAGAGGGCTTAAGGCCCAATCCAAAATTACTACTCAGCGTTCACACTCAGGGGGGGGGGGATGAGTAAACTGGGGGGTGAGCTTCAGCAACACGAACTGGGCTTAACCCAGCCCAGACCTAACCCTAATCCAACCCTCAAGGCACAAAACCTATCTTCCTCTCCTACAATCTGAACATTGTTCATCACCTCAAACCAAACCCTAGCCGCTTCGTCTGCCACTCCAACTCTCTGAAACGACCCTAATCTCAAACAAACGAACCAATCTAAACATCAACGATCACTCCTGAGAAACCACTGTCATCACCAATTGAGACTTCAAACACACCTCAAAGGACTAACCCTAACGAAACCTCTCACAGCCTCAACGTTTGAACCTGAATCATTTCAAGGTTGAACCCTAACGCATGCGAAGAACAGAGTTTAGAGAGGAAGGATACGAGAACCTGGATGACGAGATTTTCTGGAGAACGCTTCTTGAAACCGGAGCAAGCGATGAAGTTCTTGAGGCGTGATTGAAGATCTTCTGGGAAAAAAGTGAACAACTGATGAAGGTCTATGAGCTTCTGGGCGAAGATTCAAGTGAATCTGGGCGCGTCTTTGAAGATCTTGATGGCTATCATTGAAGATCTTGAACGGTTTTCTGGGGAATGCACGAAGAACAGGCGAAGTTCTTGACGATCTATGATGATAATGATGATTTTCTGGGGAGAAATTGGAGAATCATGGAGGTGGACGGTGATTCTGGGCGCAGTGATGAATTTTCCGGCGAGTATGAATTCTCCGGCGAGGGCGTGTGGCTGGGGATCGGAGGAAAGAAGAGGAAGAAGATGAAGATCCTGAGGGTTTTCTGCAATTTTGCAGTTTCCGGTGAGGGACGGCGGCCAGAGACGGTTGGAATGATCGGAGGTGGCTGGTCACGGTTGCTGCATGGCCGGCGGCGGGTATTCCGGTGTGGGATGATGGTGTGACAAGTGTCACGGGAGAGGACTGAGAGAGTGCATGCAAGGTGCCACGTGGGGTGTTGGCAGAGAGAGGGAGTGATGGTGGGGTCAGGTGTCAGCGTGTGGGGGTTGCTGAGTGGTGTGTTCGTGGGTCCTCTCTGGGTACACGCGTGGCGTGTCTTATATATTGACAAGTGTCCTTTCTGGCCAAAAAATAATGAAAAAACTGAATAAAATGGATAAAAAACTTGATGGACTTTGGGCCTCCAACTGCACACCTTGGCCCACGAGATTGATACTAGCTGGACCAAAAAACTGTTTTAACAAACCATTAAACCTAATTAAAACTAATTAACTAATGATGACCTAATTAACTAATGACTAATCCTAATTATACTAAATGCAGATTAACTATCCTAATTGACCTAAACATGATTAAAACTCTAATTAACCTGATTAAACCTAAAAACAGAATTAACACCTAATTAAACCAATTACCCTAATTAAATCTAAAAAAATGATTATCTAATTACCTCTATGTTAATAAAATTTCTACTAATCTCTATTTAATCCCTAATAAACTCTATATTATTTATTTAAAACTATTAAATTTCTATTAAAATAAAAGAAAAAATCTATAATATTTTCTATATTATCTAAAACAATTAAAAACAATTATATTCTAAAAAATGATTTAAAAACTATTAAACCAATTAAAAACCTATTTTAAAAAAATCTATAAAATTCTAAAAAACTTATAAAGTTCTAGAAAAAAGACCTAAACTATTTAAAAAATGTTTAAAAATCTATTTAAATCCTAAAAATGATTAAAAGCCTATTTAAAATCCACAAAAGTCTATTAAGCCCAAAAATGCAAACAGAGGCCAATAACCAACATAACAGAGCGTGCGACCAGATCGAATCAACCAGTAAACCCCTGGCATCAGAATATCTCGAAAACCACCATGCAGACTGAAAATCCCGAGAAGCGCACAATTTCCCGAAATAAAACCCTGATGACCTAGACTGGATCTGAAATATCTGATAGATGAAACCCACACTGTAACTCTGATATCCTCTGTCTGTGCACACACATCATGCATCTGATGCGAACATGAATTTAAACCACGAGCCAGCTAGGAGAATCGGTTGGTCAAATTTTGGGGTGCAACAAAACCCACATAGGGCGATCCTCCTCGGGGAGATGCCCAGAACTCCGATAAAGACCCACCAGAAAACTCATGGATACACCAGAAAACGCATGAATCTCACTGGTGATAAACACATTGGGTAACGCAACGGTGCCAAAATCTACTAAAATCCTAAGTCTCTAAGGCCCCGGCGACGGCAGAAGATGGCCTAACCACCACTAGCCAACAACATTCGACGGGAAACCACTACTACTATACCCAGTTTCACCCTAAATGTATGCAAACTAAGAGAAACAGGAGCTAAAACTCTTAAAATAAAGAAGAGTTAGGAAGACTTATGTGGTTGAGGAAGAGAATTAGGTGGTTGACGAGCTTTGTACATTTCGCGCGCGACGGTGTTACGATGGAGATGAGAGCAGGTAGCGAGGGAAGAAAGAGAAGAAAAAAGTAAAAATGAGCGCTTCTTTCCCCTATTTATAGGCAGAACAGGGACACGTGCACGAGCACACGTGGCGTAGGGCATCATCATAACCCTAGCATAGCCATCATTACACATTAAATGCAGTGCAAGGCTCGATGCACACGTGGCACTCCATACATTCAAGTCCCATTAACCGTTGGGCTCCCCATTCGTCGAGCACTCAGGGAAACGTTCTAGATTCCCCAGAGATAGGCGTCATCGAGCACTACAAAGCGACCTCATCTCATGAACGGGCGTCGACCACGTCCACCCTTCCTCGAACCGTGGGCTTCCCTTAAGTCATCACTCATATGCTCAAAAGCAACGACTTGGGGGGCTCCTATTCTGGACAGGCCCAATGGATAGGCATGACCCAATCTACACCTACACCCAAAATGCCCCAATAGCCTTAGCTCTGCCAGCTAAAGGAAAACTGAAGCTCTCTTTCCTTTGCCCCTCTACCGAGGAAAGCTGGCTAGCTGAGCCCCAGGATTAGCTTTACTTCGTCACATTCTTGCCCATCACGCACAGTTTTACCATTCGGAAACGGTCACGACGCCTGTGCCTGTGACCACGCCCTTGCCTATGGCAACGACTACTTTCGAACACCTCTTCCCGTCCCAACGACTAGTTTTTGGCAGTTACCTATTCTTTGGGAGCAAATATCTCACCCCGAAAATAGGGACCAATGGCCAAGCGTTGGGGGCATTATAAAAACCCTCTCATTTGAGAGGGTCATGTATTCTAAATCATTCCAAATCACCCTAATACATACACTTTTTGTACTTGCCTTCTTTCTGCTCAATTATTACTTTAGCACCGGAGTGCCTTGTAGGTACACCCCCTCATCATCCTCGTAACCTGGCATCACCGACAAAGTCTCTGGCCCACTTCAGGTTATGATCAGCCATCAAGATCAAATGTGTTAATTGATTGGAAGCTTTAAAATTTGAGAATTAGACATTGTAAATAGCCATTGAATTTATGTATCATTTAACTAGCCATTGTGGTATGGGCCAACGTTTGAATTTCAGAGTTTTTAGATGATCCAATTAATTAGATCTTAGTGCCAATCGATTGCCTGACCTGTTCTCAGCATGTTTGGTTTTGGGCTTTTGCGTTGCACCTCTATTAAGTTTTATTTGCACCTTCTTTCTATAAAATACTTATAAAATCATCTTATTGGCTAGAAAACATTATTTGTTGAGATGAGAAAAAAATTAAACCCATTATTTAATGGAATTAATCAGACTTTTTCAACCTTAAAATAATGTACTACTTCTATTATCAAGAGACCTTGATAAAACTTTCCCTAAAGGGTACAACAACACATTATGGTGTGTTCGTTTCTATGAATCCTTGGATGCGAAAGTTGCTTCAAAGAAGAGGATGGGTAAGTCCATCATAGACATATCCACTCAATCTACTATGAGGTTAATTGATCACTACAGATCATAAGTCTTGAGATATCCTCAAAAATAGTTTCTTTGATTATTGTCATTTATATTCACCATTATCATACATTCATGGATCAGAGACTTAAACCATTGTATACTTAAGATTATACCTTTTTTCACAACTTTATTTAATAATAGTTAAGATATTGAGTTGCAAAGCATACCTGCAAAACACAAAGATTTCACCTTTGGTACCTAAATTTTCTTGGGTGCATGTGCGTTAGTTTTTCCAAAAGGTTCAGGGGTTATTATCTTTAGACCTTTTCAATTTGTGAAAATAGAAGGGCTCTATATGACCAAATCTCTTTCAGTGTGTGCATTTATAAACTTTATAATTCTTTTTCTTGTGATTTAAACTCTTAATAGGTGTTCTAAATTTTTCAAATCCTAATTGTTTTTTATTTAAGGAAGGTTTTTTACATGATAGGATCAAGTCAAGGTTATCTTTCCCTTTGATAAATTTTCCTAGGATTTCATGCAAGTCAATTACTTCATTTTTCAAAGAGACACAAATAATTGGTATCAGATTCTTAAACATTCTCTTATGCTCGCTACACACAATGAAATATTCAACAAGTTTAGGATAATTTTACTCCATTGTGACACAACATACTCCCCCCATCAACATTGCAAAGATGAACTTCCAAGAAATCCATGCATGTACAAAATGGAGCAAGGATGAGATACTATATTTCTCCTGCTTGACTCATGCACTCTACAAGAGACAAATATCTTTGGCCTTCTTTTCGGAGTTGCATTCCTCACCATTTATATATCATTTTACACATTTCATCACCTCTACCAAGGAAGCCATTTGTCCCTAGGCAAGAGATTCATTAAAATTTCCTGCCCGTGGCCCATTTTAGAACGCCTCCACGAACATTTCTTGGTTGGGGTGGATGACTTTGAGTTGCTTTGTTAAATTAGGAAAGATATTCTCTCAAAGTTTTGGAAGGGCCTTGGTAAATGTTGAAAAGGCTGGTGGCAAACATCTTTTCATGCTTACTTTTTGCAAACTAAAGGACCAATTATTTACCAGATCCTAGACATCTCTTTGAAGCTACTTGATAACTCATTGACTGTGAGATATTCATCCCCTTAATTCTTTATTTTAGTAGAAATATTGAGTTTAATTAGAAGCAATTATTTAGTTTTATGGTTTGTAGCTTATTTGTATTTGAGCATACTAGGTTCTCCCTTTTGTGTGTTTTATATGTTTTGTCCATGTGTAGAAGTACTCTGGTGACAAGCTCTAGCGTGTTAAGAACTTCATACCTAGAGTCAATAGGCTCTTGAGATAAAAGATGCTAAAGGGAGTAGGATATCTCAAATTTAGAACCAAAATGAAAAACTTGTGAGGATGGAGATAAAGGCTAAGCTGGAAAGTTAAAGGGACAAGGATGAGCACTACAGGACAAAACTCTATAAAAAAAAACTAAATGGCGCTGCATGTCACACTAAAAGTCAGTAAAGAGATGGGTTTTCTTATGCATGCATTTTGTACCACAAAAGGATAAAAAAAAGGGAATATTCTGAATTCTATGAGCCAAATCAAAGCATAATCAAGAGGCTCGTGATCCAATGTTAAAGAAAATCACTAAAGGAGGCTATAAAAGGACCGTGTTGGAGAAGAAGAGGAGGGTTCAGAAATTGAGAAAATTGAGAAAAACACTTAGAAAAATAAGAAGATGAAGGATGAACCAAATGTTTGATGTAAATCCCACCATTAGTTCTCTTGAAGAATGCAATACACTCAAGCATGCTAGAATTTATAACACCCTTTTCTACCCCACAAATATAATGGCAAATCAATCACATTTATCAGAGTAATATTTTAAACACAATAAAAATCACCTCAAAGGGCGTACATTTCTCAATAATTCAACTCAAAGTCAATGCTCCGCAACAATGGGTTTTTTCAAAATTTCTCAAAAATTGCTCAAATGGCAGCGAAACTCAAAAAGGAAAATTCAAAGTTTTCCTTGCACAACAACATAATCAAAATAACAAAAATCAATAAAACATGGTTTAACTCAAAGACCCCAACCCAATGTTACACTATCAGAGCAAGACCCTCTAAGTCAACCAAAAGTCAAAAACTCCAAAAAGTCTTCGACGACATCCACGACTAAGCCGGGTCATCTGCACGTTACCCACGTGGAGGCAACATTCAAACAGGCATGGTGAGTAAAACGATTCATAATAATCAATATAAGAATCAATATATAAAATAGTTTCATTTTCATATCCAACATCATCATAATCATCAAGGAAACATCAAAAATCCATAACATCATAAATTACACCAAATCGTCACGTAAATGCAAATGCAACAAGACTCATGCATGTGGTACCAATCAACAAAATTCGATGGACACTGGGCCAGAGCACAACATAATACCTCACATCCGCATAATGGGACTGAAGCCACAAGAATCAAGGTCCTAGGTCGAAGTCCGGAATGCATATGAATGCATGATGCACACGTCAATATCATCCTCATTATAAACTCATTATGTGTATCATCATTCATCAAAATCATCATAATAATCATGTCATCATAGAATCATCAAAACTCATGGAATAAACATCATAACTCCTCATCATTACTCATAGGAATCCTCATACAATCATGTATTAATCTCATAAGAATCACAATTATATTCACCGTTAGAGGCCTTCCGGACCTTCGATTTCGATTCCGTAAAAACCCAAACTCTCAGAAAATTACAACTCATCTAATACTGTAATTATCTCAAGTAAATTTACATATTTAACACAATTAAACCATCTAATCATCGTTTTAAGATTATTCCTAAAACCTTTAAAATTAATGGATATAGGTTCAATCCCGTATCATATTTACGCCTCCAATTTCCATAAATCCTTACAAATACCCCACAGTCATTAAGGTTCTCACAATCAATTATCCTATACGGTTAAAACCTCAACAACATATTTTGGCCACGAAGGCCTAATTTTCCTTACTCCTAAATCAGTCTCAAACGTATCAGACCATCAATTTAAATCCCTCAAACTCATTGAACTCACTAGAAAGAAAACAAAAATTTAATACTCAAAATCCCTAAACCCTTAAATCGACTTTAAATATATTGAATCATATATTAAAAACAATAAAGGCAATATCCCCATACTTAAACCTCAAAAACAGATTTGGCCACGAATGCCTAATTTTCCTCAAACTCAAAAACCTCCTAAATCCTTAAATCAACTTTAAATACATTGAATCACATATTGAAAACAATGAAGACAATACTCCGCATACCTTAATTGTCGGCTCTAAGCCTTTCTCCTTGATTCTTGAAAATCTCGCGAAGCTTTGCCTCAATCCATTTCTCTCAGAGCTCTGACCTCTATTTCTTTTCTTTTCACGGTCTATCAAGAATGAGTCCTAATTCCCTCAAAATTTCTTTTTATTAAACCTAACTTTGGGCCTTTAAAATGGAATTTCCAATTTCACCCTCACTAACTCCTCCTCATTTTCCCCTTAATTCACTTATATTTACTTAAATTAATAATAATACCAAATATATTCATATTATATACTATTATTTAAATAAATAAATCAAAACTCCATAATTCTCAATATTCACACCAACAACCGAAAATCACCAAAAATACAAATATTCCTATTTAAATAAATTAAATAAATATTTTGATAAATTTGGAGTGTTACAACTCTCCCTCACTTAAAAGAATTTTCTCTCTCAAAAATTACCTCAAGGAAGTAGAGTCGAATGCGACTCCCTCATCTGATCCTCACACTCCCAAGCCCAACTTTCTCCAGCTGGTCCTCCCAAAACTACCTTTACCAAGGAAATCTCTTTACCTCGCAGTTGCTTCACTTCTCGTTTATCAATCCGTACTGGCAATGCCTCAACAATTAAATTATCTCTCACTTATACATCATCCATCTGAATCACACCTGACGGATCTGGAATGTACTTCCTCAACTGAGACACATGAAACACATCATGCAAATTCACAAGCGACGGCGGTAAAGCAATCTGACACGCAACTTCTCCCATGCTTCCGCTGTGCCTCTCTGATACGGACCAACAAAACACGATGTGAGCTTTCGAGACTTCAAAACTCGGCCAACACCAGTTATCGGCGTAACTCTCAAAAATATGTGATCTCCCTCTTGAAACTCAAGTGCTTTCCTCCTCTTATCATGGTAACTCTTCTGACGACTCTGTAAAACTTTCATCTTTTCTTGGATCCTCTTTATCTTTTCAGTCGTCTAGTGAATAATCTCAGGTCCAAGCATAACACTCTCGCTTGACTCATACCAACACAAAGGAGTCCTACATCTCCTACCATATAATTCCTCATACGGTGCCATTCCAATACTATAATGATAATTTTTGTTGTAGGTAAACTCAATCAACGACAAATAACTATCCTACGATCCACCTTGATCCAACACACAAGCTCTCAGCAAATCCTCTAAAGACCGGATAGTTCTCTTTGTCTGTCCATCCATCTGTGGATGATAGGAAGAACTCGATCTCAACTTAGTACCCAAAGTTTCTTACAAAGTCTTCTAGAATCTCAATGTAAATCTCAGATCTCCATCTGACACAATACTCGACGGTATCCCATCCAACTTTATAATTTCCTCAATATACATCTCAGCTAGCTTCAACATAGAACAATTAATCCTCATTGATAAGAAATGAGCTGATTTAGTCAATCTATCCACAACCACCCAAATCGAATCATATCCCTTCAAAGTCTTCGGTAGGTTTGTCACAAAACCCATAGAATAGTTATCCCATTTCCACTCTGGAATATTCAACAGTTGCATCAGACCCAACGGTCTTTGATTTTTAATCTTCGACTTCTGACAAGTCAAACAAGCATACACAAACTCAGCCACTTCTTTCTTCATCCCTGGCCACCAAAACAATTTCCTCAAATCCTGGTACCTCTTTGTAGCACCGGGATGGATACTCAATCTACTTTGATGTCCTTCCTCAAGAATACGCTTTTTCAACTCAACAATATCTAGAACACAAACTCTATCACAACATCTTATGATACCATTTTTATTAATCCAAAAATCATCTCTTCAACTTTGATTCATCAAATCCAACCGATCTGCCAACTCAAATTAGATTTCTAACCTTCTCGAATCTCTTCAAGAATACCACTAGTAAGCTTCAACATACCAAGCTTAACTCCATAATAAGTCTCTTCACAAACCAAACTCATATCACAAAATTACTCAATCAGTTCTAACTCTTTTACCATCATCATCGGTATATGCAAATATTTCCTACTCAATGCATCAGCTACGACGCTAGCTTTATCCGAATGGTAACTCAAACCAAAACCATAATCCTTCAAAAGTCTAAATCATCTCCTTTGCCTCGCATTCAATTATTTCTGATCAAAGAAATACTTCAAACTTTTATGATCACTAGACATCTCAAATCTCGAACCAAACAAATAATGCCTCCAAAGCTTCGACACAAACACAACAACAACTAACTCTAAATCCTGCGTTAGATAATTCCTCTCATGAACTTTAAGTTGCCTTGAAGCATGAGCTAAAACTTGCTGATGTTACCTTAACACACCTCCCTATCCCATCAACGAAGCATCACAATATACAACAACAATTTTGTTGGATTCGGCAAAAACTAAAACATGAGCTGCTGTCAGCCTTCTCAAAAGCTCTTGAAATATTCTTCACACTTTGCATCCAAAACAAAAGCTTGAACCTTCCTAGTCCACTGCATCAAAGGGAAAAGATAACTTGGAAAAATCCTTCAATGAATTTTTGATAATAATCTGCCAACCCAAGAAAACTTCTAATCTGAAAAACAGGTTTTGGAGCTTCCCATAGCGATACAGCTTCAACCATCGACATATCAACCGCAATAACTCTACTCGAGATCACATGACCAAGGAAACTCACTTCCTTCAACCAAAACTCACACTTTGACAGCTTTGCATACAACTGCTTCTCTTTCAATGTTGGTAACACAATTTTCAGATGCTCAACATGACCCTCTTTACTCTTCGAATATATCAAAATATCATCAATGAACACAACCAAAAACTTGTCCAAATAAGGATGGAAAATCCTGTTCATATACTCCATAAATACACATGGTGCATTAGTCACACCAAATGGCATCACGAAATATTCATAATGTTCTTATCTTGTTTTAAAAGAAGTCTTCTGAATATCTTCAGCCTTCACACGAATCTGATGATACCCAGATCTCAAATCTATCTTACTGAACACACTTGCAACAACCAACTGATCCATCAAATCATCAATCCTTGGAAGTGGATACTTATTCTTGATAGTCACCTTATTTAGTTGTCTATAACCCACACACAGCCTCACAAAACCTTCTTTCTTCTTTCTAGCAGTATTTCATTTTGTTTATGTGTAATCAGAAGTTGTTATAAATATTAAATTCCAAGATTACACATTTTTTTAATGACGAAATTAAATCTATCTAGAACTGGTTCCAACATTTGGACAATTAGTCCTCGTATGCCCGGGAAGATGACACATTCCGCATAGTCTTTCTATTTTCTCAGTTGTATCCATTTCAGTTGTAATTCGCGTGCTCTTGGGGCGTCCCTTTTTGTTTCGTCTCATATTTTCGTTGTGGTAGATTGTGTCTCCATGATAGGTTGGCCAATATTCCTCACTAGCTACCACTGGAAAACTGTTACTGTAGATACCAAATAAGTTCACGACCTTGTAAACTTCTGATAGTTGCAAGAATGGATCGTGATGAGCACTAGAACATGCGGCAATGACATGTGAACAAGGCAGGCGGAAGGTTTGAAACTTTCATCAGTCACACCAGTTTTTATGAAGTTCCACCCTGTAGTGTCCCATTGGCCGACCCTCGTTGTGATACATTGTCTCATCAACAATGAAGTTGTAATCGTGACGATCAAATGGTCTAACTCGATGTGAGGCCGCCTTAGAAGTTTCATCCTTCATATATTTCATACTGGGTTCGCTGAATATTTTCCCTGATTCCAAAACAGCGCTCCATTTTTTGCCTCTTGCCGCAAATAGTGACCCCAATCTGTAATAGGTTACTCTTACCAACGCAGTGATGGGTAAGTTTATAGTTCCCTTAAATACGCCGTTTAGGGATTCTACTAGATTTGTGGTCATGTGACCCCATCGGGCTCCTCCATCAAAAGCCCTTGTCCATTTCTCGAATGGAATGTTATCCACCCACCTTAATGCTTCCGCGCTTGACAATCTTATTTCTTTGCGGTAATACATGAATGATGGTTGGTTTAAGGCATACCCAGTGTTCGCAACTTTTTTGCGGAGATTTCTGTCTTTCATTTCCCGCATAAAATTCTGAGCAATGTGTCTTATGCAGTAGACATGGACAGAAGGAAGACTGTGCCAACCATTAGCAGGATTGTTGTAGGCACTCACAATAGAGGCATGTCTGTCGGAAATCAGACATAAGTTGGGTTGAGGAGTGACATGTGTTCTGAGATTTCTGAGGAAGAAACTCCAAGCTTCACCTGTTTCACCCTCGACCAGGGCAAAGGCAATCGGAAATATATTATTATTTCCGTCTTGTGCAACCGCCATCAACAATGTTCCTTTGTATTTTCCATACAACCATGTTCCATCGACTTGAATAACCGGTTTGCAGAATGCAAAACCTTTTATACATGGTTGAAATGCCCAAAAGAGACGAGAGAATATCCTACTACCATCAACACATGTTCCTTCATGAGTGTATGCTGATAGTGACTCCAAAATTACAACCGTACCGGGAACATATTTTTGAAGTGCTAGTAAATATTGTGGAAGTTGATTGTAAGATCTTTCCCAATTTCCATATACATGTTCAACAGCTTTTATTCTTCCAATCCAAGCTTTCCTGTACGATGGGGTATAGTTGAACCGTGCAACAATATGAGAGATAATTGTGCTCACCTTCACAGATGGATCTACGCCAACAAGATGCAAGGTCTCTTGGGATATTAATTGAGAGCTTAGTTTTCCATGATCTTGCCGATTGATGTTGGTTGTGCAACTATGCGGTGGATCCATCGAACCTATAACCCAACAATCACTTATTTTCCGATAGGATGCTGCTAACCGAAACTTGCAATCTGCGTTACGACAAACTACAACATAGTGTTTCGCGTCGTTCCGATTGATGTAAAAATCAACGAAGTTATCCATATGAAACTTTCTTACCACTTTCATGCACTCTTCTTTTGTTCGGTACTGGTTTCCCACTTTCAAAACACCTTCAATTTGTTGAGAAGGATTGTAGAAAACATCTGAGGAAGTATCGTCTCCACTCAATTGCAAGTTCGTCATGTGTTGGGGAGGACAATACATATGCCTCAATGGTAGTGTCTCCTCATCTATGTCTTGAAGCGGAGTTAGTGCAGTGTAGTCCCCAGTACCGAACAAATTAACCACTTGATCAACCATGGCCTCAGTTTCTTCTTCCTCCTCGTCCACGACATCAACTTCATCTACTTCCGTTGTTTCACCAACTTGATGTTGAGTCTGGTAGAGTAATAGATAAACCTCGATATAGTCGAACCCAAAGTGTTCATGACTATCAAACATTTGATCTACATCGCTGTCGTCTTGTATTTTCTCTTGAAAATACTTGACATGATTATTGTCAAAGAATACGGGACTTCTGTAAAAAATTTGAGAGATTGGACCAGACAATATTTTCGACTCTATTCGCTCTTTGAAATGCAAGAAATTAGATTTTCTGCTCATTGATAATCGGGTAACATCTGTATTTTGAAACCCAAAACCCGAATCCTCAGAGATATAAGTTTCTCCATTAGAATGGGCATGAACAATATAATTTGTTGTTCTAGACATATTTGAAGAAAAGTGTAAGAGTGTAAGAGATGTGTTTGCAAATGGTGAGATGTATTTAATTTTTCATGAATGTATCAATAAATAACAAAAGTGTATGAATATAATATATTAAAATTTGTCAAAGGGGGCGCCATAGGGGTTGGCTCGCCTTCCTTAATTTTCAAAGGGGGCGCCATGGGGGTTGGCTCCCCTTCATTAATTTTCAAAGGGGGCGCCATAGGGGTTGGCTCCCCCATGACAAGTGTACGAAAATTGTGATTTGCATGCATGCAGAATGCCAAGTGTAATATATTTTCTACACACTTCATCCATATACATTTACTCCTCTTTACAACAATTAATATTTCAACTACACAAATTAAATTTTTACCTCTACCACCATAAATTCAAATTTCAAATTTCAAATTTCAAATTCTATATTTTTACTATAAATACTTCTCCTCCTCATTCACAAAAACTCATCAAATATATTTCACAATTTAAATTCTACCAATTTCTTCTTCATATATTAAAATTATAGGAGAAATGTCTCTGTTAACATTGGGCGAAACGCATAGAGGAACACCAAGCACCATCGCGTCTTATGTAAGTATTTGTACTCGATAATACATTATAATATTTTAAAGCATTGTTTTATTATTTTGTTTTACAAATACAATGTTATAATCATTTGTTTTATTATTTTGTAGAATACTCATGACTTCCGAACTTGTGGGCATAAACATTTCTCATATGACCCGATCATTAGACCATTTTTGGAGCACGCAGGATTTGGAGAAGTCATCAAAATAACAAATTACCTTCTAGATACCAAGTTCATTTTGGCACTGCAAGAAAGGTGGCGACCCGAGACGCATACATTTCATCTTCCAATAGGTGAATGTGCAGTCACTCTCGAGGACACTCACATGTTATTGGGTTTACCCATTAATGGTAAGGCGGTAAACGGTCTCACTAATCCTAGTGGTACTGTTATAGAAGAACTCTTAGGGGTTGAACCAACCCCAAGAGATTTGAGGGGCCAAAAAATATTATTATCATGGCTCAAAAGAATTTTTGGAGAAATGAGGTTAACCCAAGATTCTCCAGAAATATTGAAAATAAGAAAAACAAGAATTTATATTATGTTATTACTAGGTTTATTTTTATTTCCCGATACAAGTGGCAACGCTATCCACTCTATGTATTTAGTTTTACTAGATGATATAGATAAAATAAGAACATATAGTTGGGGGTCCGCTACACTAGCGCACCTATATCGGTCTTTGTGTAACAACGCAATAGCAAATTCGGGAAATTGGACTGGTTGTGGTGTTCTTCTTCAAGCTTGGGGATGATCAAGGATGACCAATCTAGCACCTATCCAACAAAATAATTTTGAATTCCCATACGCTACAAGGTAATTACTTAGACCAAGACCCCAACAACCATTCCAACCCCATTTCCAACCGCCAACCCAACCCCATTTCCAACCACCAACCCAACCCCATTTCCAACCTCCAACCCATCCCCCACTCACACAACCACAACTATATGAACATACCCCTAACCAATTCACCTCATTCACACAAACTTATTCACAGTCCGAATACCAGCAATATCCACCACAATACCAAACATACTCCACGGATACTACAAACCAAATAAACACCCAGTTTCAAACACCAAATCAACCCTTACCAGCCCAAACATTTACACCCATGTCACCCTATGACCAGTCAGGCTATCGTCCTGACATTGCCTTATCCAGCCAACCACCCCAAAATAATTATGAAGGCATGGGCAACCCTTTTGATTTGGATGACTTTACGGGGATGGAATCGACTTCATGGGCCGAAATGATGCAATTTCTTGAAGACGACACGGTCGACCCAACTCCACCACAAAGACGACCAAGAAATGTACGTAATCGAGGATGCGGTACGGGCGGACATTTAAACCGACCAAGTCGTAGAAATTAGTGTACCAAATCACTCATATGTACCCATTTGTAATTTAAAAAAATTGTAATTATTTTTTAATATTAAGTTTATTAAATAGAATTTAATTTTTATTTATTATTTGAAATTTTTTATTTATAAAATTATTATTTATTAAATATTTTTTAATTGTTAATTATTATTTATTAAATATTTTTTAACTTATTATATAATAAAAACTATTTTCAAAATTCGTCTTTAAGGAAGGAGTCAAAGGGGATGACGCCCCCTTTATAAATTATAGGGTGCCTCCATCCTGGATGGCGCCCCCCTATAATTTATAAGGGAGGAGTCAAGGCCTATGGCGCTCCCTTGTATTTTTAAAAAAAAAACTCAAAGTTAGTTAGATTGGTAAATATGAGGGAATGTAGGGTATATTGGGATTATGGGGGTGAAATCATGGGTATATGGGTGAAAAATTCTTAGTTCATACAATCTCCTCCTTTTTATAATAACAATATGATGATACATAAAATATTTGTTAATTAATATAAGACTAAACATAATGGATAGACCATAAAAATTAGTAATAATTATTCTGAGACCTATTTTTGCTAAGGGTCATGAGCACCTCCACCTTATTAAAAGAGGATACTCACACGCTACATACTCAATGTAAAAGTGAGTATTGTATTCTAATAACAAAAAAGTATTTTAGTTATAATAAGTGTCCAATCTTTAATTATTTTAATTCATAATGCTAAGAATAGAATAGTAATATTTAATATATTGCGAGAGAAATATTGTTTTCCAATACTTTACGATTATTGTTATTTGGTGAAGTTTGAAGTGATAATTCAAGTGTAGATATGCAATTTATTAATAGGAAAGTCTTTTTTTCGAAGGCGTAATTGATTATTAAAATTCGTGTAATCAATTACTATTGAAATTGAATTAATTATGAAATTAATTAGCTTCAGGTGTAACTGGTTACCCACTTTGGCGTAATCGGTTACAAGTCCGAGTTTTTGTTTTTTTGCTATTGTACTTGATCAAAGTGTATTTTAATCATTGTGTAATCTCTATATATAAATGTGTAGGGTGAACTTTCACCCTAGCTAATGAAATATTGCATTCTCACCCCTCTCTCTCTCTCTCTCACTCACTCACACACACATAATTCTCCTCTTTCACTCTCCACCCTCAAAATTAGTTTCACCAATCTTGTGGTTACTTGTTCCAACATTTGGCATCAAGAGTCTGCTTTATATCCACAAACACATTATGTGCAACATGAATTTTGTATCCAATGAAATAATCCTTGTAAATTTATCAATCCTTGATGCGAAGAATTACAATAAGTGGTGCAAACAAATGAAGGTGTTGTTTGGCTACCAAGATATTCTTGAGGTGATAAACAATGATGTTACTCCTCTCCAAGCTAATGCAACAGAAGTGTATTAAGCATCACATAAGTAAGAAAAGAAGAAAGATTTCAAAGCGTTGTTCTTGACCCATCAATGTGTTGATGGTGACAATATCGAGAAAGTTAGCGATTGCGAATCGTCGAAGAAGGCATGGGAGATCTTAGAGAAAACTTATGCAAGGGTTGACAAGGCAAATATGGTAAGGTTACAAAATCACAAACGACAACTTGAATTGATTCAAATGGAAAAAAGGAGACAATAAATTATTTTGCGACGAGAATCACTCGGTTGGTGAACCAAGTGAAGGCATGCAGAGAAACCATTACGAAGCAATATGTTGTTGCTAAAATATTGTGTTCTTTAACACTAAGATTTGACAACATAGTTGTGGCGATTGAGGAGTCGAAGGATTTTGCGACGATGAGAAAAGAGGAGTTGCAACACTCTCTTGAGGCTCATGAGAAAAGGATGGAAGAGAGCAACAACGATAAGGTAAAGACGGATATTGCTTTGCAAGCTCGGCTCAATGAGAAGAACATGAGATCGAAAGGAGAATGGCCCATGAAGAACAAAGAGAATTTTCAAAATTTTGGTGGAAAAGAGTCCCTAAATTCAAAGAATTCAACTTGTCAAAGGGGTGAAAGCAGCTACAACAAATATGGTGGTCAAGAACACTATAGAGGTGAAAGAAAGAGATTTGACAAGAGCAAGGGGCAGTGCTACGAGTGTCAACGGTTCAGTCATTTTATGAAAGAATGCAATGCAAATAGGAAGGAATCTCAGAGGAATGAAGCCAAGGTTGGAAGACAAGAGTTTGATAAGGACAATACACTCTTGGTTATGATCATGAACTTGAATTGTAGTAGCAAATAGCTTCAAGACAGTAGTTGTAGTAGCTTAAAGAATGTAGAAAAATTGGGTTGTGGCCGGTTGCATGATACGATTGACCGGTTGCATGAAGAGGAAGACATCATGATGATTATGAAATGAGTTCAATGCAGTAAGGAGTGGTATTTGGACTCGGGTTGTTCAACTCATATGATAGGAAAAAAGGATTGGTTTGTCAAAATCAATCGTGTCATGAAGAATAAAGTAAAGTTCGCGGATGACACCACTGTAATGGCCGACGGGATCAAAGATGTCTTTTATATTCCATGAATCAAATGTAATCTTCTAAGTATTGGTCAATTACTTGAGAAGGATTATAAGATTCATATAGAAAATAAGGGTTTGTGCGTTATGGATGCAAACGGAGGTTTGGTCCTTAAAGCTCCTATGGCTTCCAACAGAACCTTCTAGGTTGAGTTGAAGGTTATGGATCATAGATGTCTTACTGCTGTAGTAAATCGTGAAGAATGGGTATGATATTATTTCCTCAGGCATCTCAATTTTAGAGATCTCAAGGATTTGCAAAGGAACAAAATGGTAATGGGGCTAGGAACGATCAATATTCTAGCTGAAATTTATGAATATGCTCAAGCAACGCAACTTAGAGGAAATTCAACAATGATGCAGACCAGAGTACCAAGAATCGTCTTGAGATGGTGTATTCGGATGTGTGTAGGCCTATGCAAGTAGATTCCATTGGTGGCAATAGATATTTTGTCACTTTTATCAATGACCGTAGCAGAAAGTTATGGACATACATTATAAAGAGAAAGGATGAGGCATTTGAAGTGTTCAAGAAGTTTAAGTCCATGGTGGAGAGCTAAAGTGGTTACAAGTTCAAAGTTCTCAAAACAGATGGTGGAGGAGAATATGTCTCAAATGACTTTGGGAGGTTTTGTGATCAAGAAGGGATTGTAAATGAGGTAGTACCACCATATACACCACAACAGAATGGTGTAGCCGAAAGGAAGAATTGATCGATAATGAACATGGTGAGAAACATGTTAAAGGGGAATAACTTGTCAAAAGAGATATGGGGATAAGCAGTATCTACAACTGCCTATTTGTTGAATAGGTGTCCTACAAAAAATCTGGAAAATGTAACACCGAAGGAAGCATGGTCGGGGTTCAAGCTAAATCTAAACCATTTGAGCGTCTTTGGTTCCATTGCATACAGACATGTTCCGGGTTAACTTAGAAAGAAGTTGGATGACAAGGGTGAGGTGATGATTCTTGTTGGATATCACTCTACCAGTAGTTACAAACTATTTGATGCTATAAACAGGAGAATCATAATTAGTCGAGATGTTGTAATCGACGAAATGAATCAGCTGCAGCAGGGCATAACCGGTTACCAGAATCTTGTAACCGGTTACATGCATGATGTAGCCAGTTACCTAAATCCTATAATCGGTTACATGTTGTAGTCATTGAAGACCATAATGAAGGAAATATCATGAGGTCTATAAGGAAAATGGGTTTTCCTCAGAGACTCCAAGATTGTGAGCTGTTTCGTGACAATAAGGTCAATGATGATGATGATTTTGCCCACTTTGCACTTATGGCCAAATCCGAACATGTGAATATGAAAGAGGCTTTAAGTGATCCTGAGTAGATTTGTGATATGAAAGAGGAGCCGGTATGCATTGAGAAAAACAATACTTAGGAGCTAGTTGATCTACCAAAAGGGAAGATGGCAATTGGTGTGAAGCGGTTGTTTAAAGTGAAGGTAAATCCCAAGGGTACAATAATCAAGCATAAGGCTCAATTGGTGGCTAAGGGATTTTTGCAAAGAGAAGTCATATACTTTAAAGAGGTTTTTGCACCGGTTTCTAGGATCAAAACCATTAGGATTATTGTTGGTATTTTAAATAACCATAACTGGCCTATCTACCAAATGGATGTTAAATCCGCGTTTTTGAATTGACCACTTGAAGAGGAGGTGTGTGTAAGATAACTCCTTGGTTTTGTTGTGAAAGACCAAGAGTTGAAGTTCTACAAGTTGAATAAAACGCTATATGGTTTGAAGCAAGCTCCAAGAGCTTAGAATAGAAGAATTGATGGTTTCCTAAAAGACATTGGCTTCAAGAAATGTATACCAGAGCATGGAGTCTATATGAAGACGAATGCGAGTGAAGGAGTTATCATCCTTTGTCTATATGTGGATGATTTATTGATCACGAGCATCAATTTGAAGTGTATTTCAAAGATCAAAAGTGAACTCATGGAAGAATTCGAGATGACCGACCTTGGTCTCATGACATGATTTCTAGGCGTTGAGTTTCACAAGTCAAAATTGGGACTGCTCATGCATCAAAGGATATATGCTCTCGAGATATTGAAAAAGTATGAAATGAAGCATTGTAATGCTGCCATTTCTCCAGCAAAACCAAGGCTACAAATGTCCAAGTGTAATACCCAGTATTTAATAAATGCTCTAAATAATATTAGTTGAGATCAACTAGATTCTGGTGTGCTTTGAGAGTTATCTATTGAGATAATTAGAGCAACCGAAGAGCTCATATTTGATTTAATTAATATCATCTTACTATGAGGTTTTATCAATTGGTACATTAAAGACAATTTGGATACCCTTAATTTTGGACTTTTAACCAAGTTAGCCTTACTAACCTCTCATGTTACTACTTTGTGCCTTTGCTCCATTTTGTGGGAGAAGTATTAAAGAAGGAAAAGAAAGATAGTAAGAGGAAGGTAAAAGAAGAGTAGAGAGGAAGAAGAGAAAGTAGAGAGAAAGAAGAAGAAACCCTAGTAGAAGAGGAAACTTCAACATTCATTATCAAATCATCTCATCTTCGTCATCAACAACTTCTCCATCATTATCTAGAGGTGGGTTCTAGTTAGACACTTAGATTAGAAATTTCTAGATAGAAATGTGTGTGAGTTGTATTGGTAAGATTTCCTCGCTTTTATGGGAATACCATTATTCTTGTTGTGTTCATGATATTGTTGCTTGAAATGTTATTCCTATGCTTTACCTTATTGATACCATGTTGGTTTTGAGTTAAGAAAGAGTGGGGTTTGAAAACCCCTTTGGAACTATCCATATTATTGCTGAGATTCAGGTTTTCGTAGGGCTCGCACGACGAGCTAAAGGCGAGCATGACCGTCTGTCATGCTCGCACTGCGAGCTAAAAGTGAGGTAAAGGTGAATGTTTGCCCAGGGCTCGCACAACAACCACTGAACCCTTTTTCCACTGCCTCAAATTTTCCATCCTCGCCCAGGGTTCGCATAGCGAAATCAAGGCGAAGGGGCCTCGCCTAACCCTCGCATTGCGAACCCTGCAGTGTATTTCATGTTTTTGTTTAATTCTTGTTTGGCTGTTTCATATGTATGTTTATAATTACTATGGACTTGTTTACATGATTATTATGATTATTATACATGCTTATCATGAATGTTTGGTTGATTATGGATGGTTATAAAATATGGGAATTAAAATGGAAAAGTGAGGAAAAACCTTATCTTAAAAAAATGATAGATGACCTAGATGACAATGCTTGTGAGTTTAATGCCAAGGTGAACTTCCTCGATAATTAGATGTTTAGCGATGCGGTGAGACGCTATATGGAATATGTGATAATTTAAGTTACTTGTGAATAAGGTGAATGAGTTGCCTTGTGATTGTCGAATACAATCATGGTTGTGTTGTGATCACATAGTCGAAAATAATCCCTTGAGACATGTCATTCCAAGATTTGAGGCTTATGTAGAGCGCTCATTTGGAATGTACGCACTATTACTTTGACAGATTTGATTCCTGTGTGTAGTACAAATGGAGCATACAAGTAAAATGCTTGAGATATGGGTATTTCCATGGGGAGCAATGATTCATGTGGAAAGCACCTTGAATCCGAATCCAGTTCGTATATCAAAGTACATTATAAGGATCCATGATTCGTGCCAAAAGTTCTAGATGTAGGAGATAACGAGATGCCTTGGTATAGTTTCTGATTAGTGATAGTTTGAGTTTTTGGACTCAAGCAACATGTTTCCATTTAGTGTTTGGTTTGTCAGCTCAAGTATTATCCCTTCCCATTGACTTGAGTTAGGATTAGTTAGAACCTTGTAAAGCTGAAAGAATCCATAAAATAAGGACAAAGCAGTTTGATATCCTTACTTGTCTCAATTTATTTTGGATGGCATTGTTTCCGCCGTGAAGACTTTATTTTGAGATCATTTGGCATGATCTAGTTCTTAGTCTTTGGATCATCTTGTGTTTATTATGCCATTATTTTTAGATTTTATGTTCTAGCATGTACTGTATACAATGTGCTACTAGGACCTTATTTGTATTTCAGTACCAAACTTATAAACATTTATGATATGTATTTTCTAGACATATGTATTTATATACGGGTGTTACAGTTGGTATCAGAGTAGGTCGTATCCTCAACCTAGCCATGAAATATTATAAGTGTTTCTTTCTGCTTCATATGTGTGTGCACATCATCATTCCGGATGTTATATTCTTAGTATTGAGCCTAATCAACTTAATTTTATTTGTATAACATTTAGGGACATGGTTGACGAACGCAGAAGAGGTGGTAGGCCCGCAACTCTGACATCCGACTCGAATCCTCCAGGTGGTAGTGAGAATGTTCCCTAGCTTTAGTTTGTGTAACAAATGCAGCAACAATAGAATCAATTCATGCAGCAGATGATAAAACAACTGAATGTGGGTCTTCATCCTCTAGTGGTTACTCTAGAAGCTGCAGGTGGGAGCTTTCGGGATTTCTTCTGTATGAATCCCCCCAAATTTCATGGCGGACTAGATCCTGTGAAGGCTCATGAATGGGTGTCTGGTATAGAGATAATCTTTCAGATTATGCAATTTAGTGAGGTGGATTAAGTCGTGTTTGCTTCCCACATGTTGAAGGGACCTGCTATGAGGTGGTAGGAAAGTACTTCAGCTCTAATGACTATCCAAGGTGTGCCTAAGGTGTGGGAATAATCCAAGACTACTTTTATGGATAAGTATTTTCCTAGGTCTTTAAAGACTCAGAAGAAGTCTGAATTCCAATAGTTGAGACAAGGTAATATGACAGTAGCTGCTTATGCTGAGAAGTTTGAGGACATGGCTGCTTACTCTAGGTAGGCTATGTATGCTCCTAATGAGAAATGGAAGATTGATCATTTCCTTTTTGGATTGAAGGCTGAGATCTCTCATAGTGTGTCTCAAAGAAAGTTCACTACCTATGCTGAGTTGCTAAGACAATGTTATGTGGCTGAGAATAGTTTAAAGAGAGTTCAAAAAGAGAGAGATGTGAGTAGAATAGGCCAAAAGGACCAAGGAAGAACAAGTCAACAATTTAGACCTAGTCCACAACCCTTCAAGGGGAAACGAGTGTAAAGTACTAGACCTAACACTCCTCCCTCGTGTCGTAGTTGTGGTAAGAACCATTTTGGGAGACGTACCAATGGAGGATCGAGATGTTATCAATGTCAAGGAATGGGCCATATAATGAAAGATTATCCTCAAAATAGGAATCAGATGCAAGGGAAGAGTATCGGTCGTGTGTATACCTTGGATGGAAAGAAGGCCAAGGGTGACAACTCTTTGATTGCGGGTATGTGTTTTGTGAATGGACATCCTTGTTTTGTATTGTTTGATTGTGGAGCAACCCATTCTTATGTGTCGATGCAATGTATGAAGCGACTTGGGTTGCAAGCTGTTGTGGTGAAGTTTTGATGTCAAGCTATTGATTAACTTGAATCTTAATTCAATTACAACCAGTCTTTGATTTATCCGAAGGAAAGGTTAGAGAAAGGGGAAAACCTATTTTACATTGTAAACACAACGCGGGGAGAGATCTAAAGCTCGGGGGTTGGTTAAGCTTAGGGAATGTATTAGCATCCTAAACTTCTGTAGTACTCTACAGGAACCTCTTGTTTTAAATTGTGTTATTGCTATGTTAAGGGTGAAAGGAAAGGACCTAAAGGGGTTAGTCCTAAGTATACTCGCCAAGACGTCGCATCTTGTGCCTACATATCCTGACGGAAATGGAATCAGAGTATTTGTAGTTCCCCTCGAAAGGGAGGGATAGGAACTTCTTGACGGTGGTCAAGGTTCCAAGGGGAAAAATAGGCGTTCATAGGGAAGCGCTTATTTTGGAGTGCGGCGACTCCGATTTCTACATTATAAGTTTTAAAGGTGTAAGTAGGTATTCCACAATGGGAACCTACATGGAGTGCGGCGACTCCTAATCCTAAGGCTAGGATAGAATGGTTGGAATGTCCATAGCGGGACACCTAGGTATGAGTACGACGACTCGGATCCTAAGGCTAGGATGGGCGAGGGTAAAAGATATCGACTCGGTGGTCAAACATGGTAACCTTCCCTTCGGGGGAAAAATAAGCGATAAAATAAAACGGTGATAATGGGGAATGTAGAATCGACATACAAGCATGAGATATTAGAGTGGTGAGATTTTTTTTAGTTTAAGTAGTTAGAGATTAGTTTTTTTTGTTCATTTTGAGAATTTTGTGAAATATTTGCGAAAAATTATAATTAGATCATAATTAAGTAAAGAACTAGACTAAACGATTAAGGGTTGTCTATTTTTATGATTTTGTGAACTATGTGATTAGAATCTTTAAGTTAAGTAAAGTGTCTAAAAAATATTTATTTTTAAGAGAAGGCTTAATTAATCAAAGATTAGATAAATTCTAAAAAAAGCTAATCTACTTAAGCTAAATCAATTAGATAAATTCTCCAGGTCTTTTTTATATATACTTATATGGATTTTTGAATATATTATTAAAAAAGTGAAATTATAAAAACCTTTAAACAAATTTTTAATTTTGTTATTTTTAAATAAAAGGTTAATTAAAACTAAAAAACGTTATTCTTATGTTTGAGTTGAATTGAAAATTAAACTAAACTAAAACTAAGTTAACATAAAACCTAAAAAATCATTTCTTTTTATTTAAATTAAAAATTCGTTTTTTATACTAATTAATTATTAAAATTATTTTTTAGATTTTTCAACTTATGTTAGTGATTAGTGGTTAATGGTTAGTTGTTAGTTTTATATTATTATGCTTAATATTACAAAACAGATTACAGAAAATAAAATCAAAATAAAATCTAAAAAAACTAAATAAATAAATGGGTTGGACCGGTGGTGATGAATCCACCGGACCCAAACCCGTCCGGCCACCCAAAAGCAACAAGGGGGAAATGGTTTCAGTTTGAACCCTAAATCCCCAACGGCAAGATCCGCGACGCCTATCCCTTCTTCTCTCGCGGCCGCCAGCGGCTTCACAAACCCTTTCTCTCTTCTACTTCCATCGATCTCTATTCTCTTCTCCCTCATGCTCCTTTATTCCGCCTTTCTCTTATCCTGTGAACAAACAACACAATAAAAGAAATTGAATGCATTAGACAGGCTACCTCAAGAAAACGAAAGTGACAAAGGTCTCCGGTGAGACTGCAGGATAATGCTTCACGGTGACCGGCTTTGTGACAGTGATGGCAATGCGATGGCGGTCCGCGGATGAAAGCCAAAACAAGATAAGCTCTCTCAACTCTCTCTCTCCTTTTTCGTTTTGGGGTTTTGAGGTTCTTCTGCAATTTTGTGTGTTTGTAATGTGTGTTGTGAATCTGTCAACCTCCCCCATATGTGCAAATTTGAGGACCTCTTATAGCCTTTTGATATTTGTCATTGAATGCGGTTAATATGATTTGTCTTGTTGTAGCTATTAAAACATTTCCATTTTTGTATGATTTTGCTTGAAACATGTTTGGATGTTGTTTGCTGCTATCGACACATAGTTTTACCGATGATGTTATTTCCATTTTGAATGAACACGTTTGAGACATGTTGGAACAATTTTAGAATGTTATGAATGTTGTCCTTGATTGTGCCTTGAGTTTGTTTTGGAAAGAAATAACTTTGTTTGGAACGTGTTTTGGAAAGAGTAATAACCATGATCTTGTCTTAAACACGTAATCGTTGTCATGAAGTAGCTTCCATACATCTTGATTAGGCAGTGAACTCTTTTTGACTTTTAAGTTTTCTCATTGATGGCAGGTCCCCGAGCTTATCGTTCGTGATTTTGGCAATGCGTGACCGCGTTCGAGATTGTCCCTTTTCCACATTAACATCTTAAATGGGAATGGTAACATTTCTCTCTTTATTCTTTCTAAAATCAGATATGTGATGATTGCTTATTATTCTAATCATGAATGTTATACTTGTATGACAGATACCAACAGCATATTCATCTGCCTCTAAAATCAAACTTCTGTCAAAACCTTGATGGTTGCATAGTTGGTCTTTGGCTCACCCAATTGTGGCTAGGGAAGAGTTGGAATTCGGATAACACACAAAATCTTCACAAGTTGAAAGGTAAGGTCCAAGTCTTCTTAAAGCAGACTTTTTCCATGTGTACTTATTGTGGGGTCCTGTTCTGGAAAATGAGTGTGTGCATAAATAAGGTTTCCCGTGTGTTTTGCAGGTGGAGGAACGTTCCCATCTAAATGATTGTGGTTGTCTGCAAGTGACTCTGAAGAGTCAAAGACGGTGGTTTTATGCAGACAAAAAGTATTTCTTAGGAGGTGAAAGTGAACTTGGTCGAAGTTGTACCAATGGGGCTTTGGGAAGCTAATTTTAACAGTCTTTCTTTTCTTTTTATGTTTGGGTATTTGAAGAAAATGGAGTTGTAATGCTTAGTTGAATTGGTTTTGTACTTTGGGAAATGGTTGGATTTATTCTTCAAGTTGTGGTCGGTGAGTTATACGCTGCACCGGCAGGAACTGCAGTGAGTCCTCGTTATCGAATTATCTCCCTCTTGTTCTTACTTTCAAAATCTTCTCTTTATCATGCTTGATTTTGTTCGAATTTTCTGCTGCTGCAAAGATAGCTTAATTTGACCATTAGTAATTGTTTTTCAGGTTCCAGTTTCTTCCAAAGGCAGCATAAAGGGAAAGCAAACTAAATGTGTTAACCATCATCAAAATGCAGAGACTAGTGGTCTGCAAGAACTTGGTCTGACCGCACGACATTACCGTGGGAGAGAAAGATGGATGCTCAACTGGAATCGTGAAATAGCTCGCAAAAGGACCGATCTAAGCATTAATTGGCTAGTTATCAACTTTGGTGACTGACAGTAGTGGAGATACGATGCTGATATGAATTTTTAAGTAATAGAGCAACCATTGCAATGTTGCATAACTTGTATTTCTTGCATTTTAAGTAGGCGATACATTGTAACACCTTCCTGAATTAAATAGCAAAGTATATAAGCTTCCAGTTTGGTCTTATGATGGATTTTTATTGTGTATTTCTAGAATTTGATCCTTCACAAACTTTGAGTTTAAATCTTGGAATGTGTTTTTAGAATTTGATAACCTCTTAACTTACGCAATTCAATCCCCCTTTTTTTTATCACATGACGTAATCTTCATGGTTTGAATGGTGATGAACTTGGTTATTTTGAAAGGAAATATTTATGAGTCTGGTATTACCATTATTATTATTTTTTTATCCGTCTATAGAAAATAAACGGCTTTCATGATAACCTTGAGCTTGTAGTACAATAAATCATAGAAATTTATTTGGCTCTCCAATAACTGTGTTGACCAATATCAATAATGAGGGAGGTATCTCTTTTATTCACCTAGTGCAGGGAACTAGAATGCACACAAGGCTTTGATAGTCTTTGAATCTCCTGTGGCACACCTAACTGCATAAAATAAAACAGAAACTGGTAAAACGGTTAGTTAAAATAGGAATGATGGACTTATGTGGTATGTGAATGATCAATGGATCTAAGGGTAAAATTTGGGGTATGACACAAGCTATCCCTTTGTTTCCTCCCATGGTGGTTACTGTTGCACCCTAAAATTTGCTCAACCTTATTCCTTGGATTCATGTTTCATTATCATTAGCATTTGCATGTAGAATCATGTACATAGACTAACCATCTGCATAGCATAAGCATAGCAAGTCATTCAACAGGGGACCAATCATTACTTCCATCTCTAGAGGCCTAGCAAGAGGTTATCATCATAATTCAACCTCATTCAAGTCATCAGGAAAGAATTTGAAAGCAAAGAGTTCAGCAGATCAAGCCTTGAGTCCATCTCCTAGCTGAGGGTATCTGAGGACCAACAAGAGGATTGTGAGCTGTGAAATGAAGGTATGGAGAGCATCTAGACATCTTGAGAGACTTATAAAGTCATTTGGAGAAGAAAGCAAGTTGTTGATGTGAGCACAAGAGCTATAGTAGAAGACAGTCAACTAGGGTTTCATCTGGGTCAACCCTAGGTCAACCCTAGGTCAATTGACTGACTTAAAAGAGCATTCAAGGCTATTGGAGAGATGTGGGGATCAATATTGGACATGGAGAATAAAGATATGGAGATATGACAAGGAGAATTCAAGAAAAATCAAGGAGAAGAGGAGTTACTAAATTAGGGTTTCTCTGTAAAATCCCCTAGTTTAGGTCAAATTTCCAAGCAAGATAAGTCAAAATGCTAGCTTCAAATGGCTTCTTGGCCAACATGAAACTTGTAGAGGATCTCAAGACCTTTAATTTGAGTGGTGGAAGACCTCAAGGAGATTTATAGAACTCAAGTTATGGTCCTTGCAAGTTACAGGTCATTTGGGGTGTCTGAATTTTTGTCTGTGAAAGTGACTTGACTTCCAAGCTAGTTTTACCCCTCAAGGAGATTTCAAATGAATTCTTGGTCAACATAAGAATTGTTCCTCATTGTCTTAGCTTTCTAGAATGGTATGGCATGCCTTCATATGATGTGGAGAACTCAACTTATGGTCTTGACAAGCAAAGGGTATTTTGGGCATTTGTGAATTACAGGTCATTTTAACCTATACCCAAAACTCATACAAGGAGGCCTCAAATGGAAAAACTTACAACATCAAACTTGCTCCAAATGGGATTTTAAGTCTAGAAAGAAGGTCACAAGTTATTGGAGAAGCTCATAGCATGGGGTTGCATGATAGGTCAAAATATGAACTAAAAAGGCTTATAAAGTGAATACTTTCAAGTTGGAAAATGGTTTGGGAGATTTACAAGTCCAAATGGAGACTTCCAATATATGATTTTGAATGGAAAAGCAATTCTAAGAACAATGGTTCACCCACTTTTTTGAGTTTAGAAGGAAAAAATGAAGTTATCCATGGTTGCTTATCATTTAAGAAACATGATCAAAATGAACCAAAGTTGGAAAGCAAAGGAATGTGCAAGATGGATCTAGAATGTTCATTTGGGGCCTATATATTCATGAAATGTGCATTGATCAAGGGTTGGCCTCATTTGTACCAAGAATTTCACAAGATTTCTCACACTTTTTTCATAAAAGTTTCATTCCAAATCTCTCAAATTCTTCATCAATCTTCATCATAATCAATTCAATTTCACTCCATCATCATCATAGATCATAATTGAAGCAAGTTTCTGGTAGTTATCATCCATTTTCGAGTGCTTTTCTCAAGATCATCAAAATTACAAGTTCAAGTGGATTGCATGATTCAAGCAAGGAACCTCCAAGTTTGTGCATACAGAATCAAGTTCCTCAAGGATTGATCAAGATTCAACACTTCAAAGCCTCAGATCTTCCATCTCCATAGCTGTTTGCAAGATTTTGCATAAGGTAAGTTTTCCATCACACAGCTCGATTCAGTTAGTTAGGCATGATTTTGTTAGTGTAGAATTGATCTAGGTGGTTAGGAGATTAGTTTAGGTGAGTTTGGAACGATTTGGTGAGGTTTGTTAGCAGGTGCCATAATCTGTTTGTGTTCGAATCTCTTGGATGAATGTGTTATAATTGCAACTTGATAGCATAGGTTAACCTCCATTAGTTGTAGTTCAGTTTAGGTTAAGTTTGATTGAGAATGGTGATGTTGCATATCAGTGTCCTTCCATGGAAATCAGAGATTGATGCTATCGGATTGAGAGATTTATTGAGTTTCAGATTGATGTGAGATCATAGGATTGTAGAGTGAAAGATTTTGAGCAGATTTCATGTTTATGGCGTGAGGATTCGTTGCGTGTGGAGTGAGAACAGAGAGGAGGAAGTTATGCGTGCATGGATGTTCATGGTGAAAGGAAACCCTAGTTTCAGATCCAAGTGGGGAAGACATAATCTGGTCCGTCCAATGCGTGTGAAGACTCTTGACTTGGGGAGAGATCTAATGGCTGTTATTTAATTCTGTTTTGGAGGGAGTTGACTGGGTGCCAAACGCACCGTTTCATTAATTGAAACGGGCGGGCCTCAGCTTGTGATGCTATCCACACCCCCAATGTGAGCCCAATTCCAAATTTCAACGTGGTTTGGTTTCTATTTTCACCCCCTGCTGATTTTCTTTGATTTCAATAACTCTGAAGTGATTCTGGGCCTGAATTGATTTGCTATGCGCACCCTACCCTGTCTGGCCCATCCAATAATGAACTGAGCGCGCCTACTGAATGCACCCCCTCTGGCTCATTTAATTCATTTTTATTTTTTCTTATTTCATTTTAATTTTTCACCAATTTCATTAAATCATAATAAATTCATAAAAAATGTTTTTTAATCCATTCTTTTTACCATATTTTCATTAAAATGTCTAGAATATTATAGGAAAATAAAATTTCATTTTTAGTTTTATTTCATATTTTTTACATATTTTCTAAATAAATGTCATATTAAATAATTCATTTCATGCATCATTTTTATGATTTTTGTTCTCTCACTTGCTTTGATATTTTTTGATCATTCTTTTCATATTGTTTAGATGAGATATTAGGCTTATAGAAATATTTTAGCTCCCATTTTTAGAGGTTAATTTTAGGTGATTAATAAATGCTTGAATATCATGAACAAAACTAGGGTTTTAGGTGACAACTTAGGAAGTTCAATTCTTTCCCTTAGGACTTAGGGTTTGACTAGTTTAGCTATGGGACTATAGGGGCTATGGGTAGCTATTAGATCCCTTAGAAAAATCAGGATTCCCCTACTGATATTATTACTGTTTGTATATCTGTTGTTTGGTGTGGTGTGCCCTCTGGGGTTTATTGATTGTTTGTTTGGGTATTGGGTTTGTCTGGGGCCCTGGGGAAGCTGAAGATTTGTGGAGATGAAGCCATTGGAGATTCAAAGATTGAAGATCAACTGTCAGAGTTGAGGAGGAGTTTCTTGCTAGCAGTTGCTGAGGAGACTAGGGTTTAGGAGCTAGGCAGAGCTCTAGATTAGAATGATTGTTTCTCAAACATGGATTGCCTTGTCTGCATCCATTCTTCTCTGTGATTCAGAGTCTCTCTAAGACACTCACCCCCTTCCTTTGGAAGGCTTGGTGATGGTGTCTATGAGATAGAACTCTTGAGAGAAAATGTCTTTTGTGTTAGAAGCAGTCTGTTCACCACCTTTGGTAGTCAGCTGATTGCTTAACACTCAATTCACTCTTGTGACTGATCCCTCATCCTGGAGGTTTGAGCTTGAAGAAAAGCCATTGCAGATGGAAGACTGATGATCAGAGCCCTTGCCTGAAGGTCATGAAGATAGAGATTGATGCTTGTTGAAGTTTGTGAATGATTGGAGATTGCTTGAAGCCAGTTGTTGATTTAGAGCTGCTGATGTTGTTCTTGCTGTATTTCATTTGTTGATGTATTGATTGGTTTTCTGAACTGTATTGTTTGCTGTTTACCCTGTTGGGTTGAAAGTGAAGCCTGTTCACTTTTGCCTATTGTTTTCTAGGTTCGAGGTTGAGTGGGACTCCCTTGCCTCGCTTGTACTGTTGCATCCATGCATTTTACTGTTTTACTGTATATATCTGATATTGTTTCTGTTTCTGCCTATCCCTTAGGATCTCTGTTTTTCTCTGTGCAAGAGAGGAGCATGATAGACATTAGGTCTTAACCCATGCATGATAACACTAGGTTAGTTTGTTTCCCTTCGCAACCGTAGGTTAGAGTTCTGTCTCTTTCTTTCTCAAAACAAACAGAAAAACACATAAAGATTTCAAACACAATAAAAGACACTTCTTCCGTAAAAGAATGTGAACTCACCAAAACGTCATTTTTGACCGCTTGGACTGTTAATCAGAAAAACCTTTTTCAGAAGGAATAAAATCAATCAAGACAAGCTTGTGTCGTACGTGGCCCGAACTACGTTTGCTCTGATCTTCCATGCTGTGTGGAAGTACGTAGGCATAGGATGCGATATCCTAGCGAGCAACCTTCCCCTCCTTTCCCGTAGGTAGGCGAACTACGTTGACTCTGATTTCTCGTTCCAGGCGGGAATACGTAGGCATAAAGTGCGATACTTTGCCGAGTCATTTTATTTTCATTTTATTTTCTTTTTAACCCTTGACCTATAGTTTAGATAGAATAACAATCCATCCCCGAAAACAAGCGTGGATCCCGTCGAGTACGACGGACGTGAGGGGTGCTAATACCTTCCCCTTGCGTAACCGACTCCCGAACCCAGGTTTTGGTTGCGATGACCATACCTTTCCCGTGTTGTGCGAGGTTTACTCTGAGCGTTTCCTTTCCCTCCCGTGGGATAAATAACGCACGGTGGCGACTCTTCTGTTCAGCCGGCGCCGATTTTCGCAGTAGCGACAGCTGGCGACTCTGCTGGGGATCCAACGTCCCCTGGCTGCTAAGGACTGCGATAGTCCTTATGCATTTGGGATCCAATGTCCCTTGAGAGAGTCAATCCTAGCGCTTGTTTTCCCGTCGAGGATTTTGTATGGAGTTATTGTATATCTCCAACCCTGTATTTTTCAGCTTTATATATACTGTTTATTATTGCTGTATCTGGGGTGTGACGGGTGTTCTGATATTGAGAGATAAGCCGGACCTGGGCTTGAGTGCACCTAGAATTAGAGTAGAAATTAGTGGGCGCCCGCTTGCTTTGCTTGCTTTGGTGTCCCATGAAATCTACACTCAGACGAGGTTCCTCTGGTTGGCCTCCTGCCCCTTCCTTTGGTTGGCGTGGGTTGCTGGTTAGTTGGATTGTCGACTCTGGGGACCGATCATTTGGAAGTTGGCTGAGTGAGGCCTCTTCAGGAATTGATGATGCCACTCCTTCTGGGAATCGTATCATCAACCCTGAAAGTCTGTGACGCCGACGACCGCATAGGATGCCGTACCTTGTGCCAGTTATAGGGCCACCCACCTGTGAGGGGATTCAGGGGTATGCAGGTAACTAGACCTCCAGACTACCGGTTTGTTCTTGATCAGAGATCTTGGTTATTTATGGAGAGTCATGAGGTCTGTCAGAGACCATGTGGAGATTTATTCTGAGGTCTGTCAGAGACCATTTGGAGATGTATTCTAAGGTCTGTCAGAGACCATTTGGGAGGTGTTTTGAGGTCTGTCAGAGACCAATTATGGATGTGATTTGAGGTCTATCAGAGACCAGTGAGTTATGGTTTGAGGTCTGTCAGAGACCAGTGTTGGAGATTTGTTTAGGTCTATTTGAGACCAGGGTTTGGTGACTTCTGGATGGTCTATCTGAGACCTTTCTTGATTGGGTTTAGGCTATTCAGCTGCAGCTTTGGTCCCCGTTGAATGTTACTTGCATTGCATCCCTGCATATACATTATCATTTGCATTTCACTAACGTGTGTCTGTGCTGCAGGTGCATTTGCATTTCCCTAGTTCTAGTGCCCAGACTTCTGAGTATTTGATCATGACTAGCCTACGGAGAACGGTTGCTTACAAATTGCCTACGCCTGATATTGTTCCTTTACTGGGGTTGATCTCTCTTGCTGATGAGGGTGTTCGTAGGAGTTTCCGGATGAGCTATGGTAGATTATTGAGATTGGTGTGCAAACCTACAGAGGTAGAGTTAGATGGGCTGTATGCTTTGATGCAATTCTACGACCCTGCTTTGAGGTGTTTTACGTTCTCCGATTTTATTATGGGACCAACCTTGGAGGAGTACGCTGAGTATGTTGAGCTGCCTGTGCAGAACCAGGTTCCATTCGTTCATTATGATGCCAAACCCAAGCCGGAGGAATTGGCAAAAGCCTTGCATGTTGATGCTTCTGAACTTGTGACTACTGTTTCCCGTGGAGTTCCAGGCTTCTCATTTCAGTTCTTAGTTGGTAAAGCCCAGGAGTACGCCAAGAATGGGTGCTGGGTTGCTTTCAATGCTGTGTTGGCCTTGTGCATTTATGGCATAGTACTGTTCCCCAATATACCGGATTTTGTGGACTTTGATGCTTTCTACTTGTTTGCCGCTGGTAATCCTGTACCTACTTTACTCGGAGATCTCTACCACTCACTGCATTATAAGAATGAGAAGGGAAGAGGGAAGAATGTTCATCTGTGTGTGCCCTTATTGAGTATATGGTTTGAGAGTCACCTTCCTAAGAGAGGATCTGCTGCAGAGACTACAGTTCCAGTTGGTTGGCCAGAACGCTTGATGAGGCTATCGTCGGAAGATATGGAGTGGTTTGATAGAGACCTGTTGGGATCGGAGCTCATCTTCAGTTGTTCTGGTTACCCTAATGTGCCATTGATAGGAAGAAAAGGGTGTATCAATTACAACCCGTCTCTATTCATTCGCCAGTTCGGATATGCGCTAAAGAATCCACCTCAGGAGGAGGAAGTACAGGAATCTCTGTACTTCACTGGAGATTTGAAGGGGGAGTTGTTAGCCAAGTTGCGACATGCCTGGACGCGTATTAACCGCAAAGGGAAGCCGTTGTTGGGAAAGAATGACTGTCAGGCCTATGCACCTTATAGAGCTTGGATTCAGGAGAGGGCTAGTCAGTTGAAGATGCCGTTTCCAGAGGCACCAATTCTTGATCCTATTCCGGTAGAAGAGCCGACTACTGTTTCTAGGGAAGTCTATGAACAAGTTGTGAGGGAGAAAGAAGCCTTAATGAAGATTAATGAAGGGTTAGAGCAAGAGCTAGCCCAGGCACGCAGTGAGAAGAACAAGGCCGTATATGCTTTCCAACAACAGATTGAGCTAGTAAACAGGTTAGGATCTGAGTTGACCGAGGAAAAGAAAAGGCGCGAACGTCTGGGGCAAGAGTTCAGAAGCTCCCATGACATGCTGGAAGCCAAAAAGAAGGCGCTTGACGCAGCACACCGAGAGATATCTTCTTGCAATAAGACTTGGAATGCTACACTCACCAACAACAAGCAGAGGGAAGATAAGCTAAAGCAGCAAATTTCCGACCTCGAAGAGAAGTTGAAGTCTAGCATCAAGAAGTGTGAGGAGGAAGTGATGAACCGGTATAGTGTCCAGCATGCACTGAACAAGGCAATCAAATCCAGAGATGAAGCAGTATCCCAGAAGCGAAAGCTAGAAGATTGCTTCGGAGAAGCGGCATGGGAAGAAACCGTTGAAGACGTACGCCGTGTTCTTAAGAAGAGAAACCAGCTTGTTGAAGGGCTGCTCGATCGACCAAGCCATCCGGAGACCAAGAAGTTGATAGAGGAGTACCAGACTTTTGGGAGGATCTGATCATTCCATTATTTGTATGCTTTATTTGCATAGTGCTGACCATCACCAGGATTGTTGGTGGAGGTCATGCCATCTTTGTACTCTCATTGATATTGTACCCTGGGCTTATTGATTCTCTCTGCTATATATGAGGCTTTCTATGATTCAGCTCCGGTATTCTTATTGTCAACACTGTCACCGCACCGGCACCTTCGCACTAGAACTGGGGGAATGAACTTCCCTAATGCACAGACACATTGCATTGCATTCATATTCATATTGCATAACAGGTAATCTATGAATGGTGTCTTATCTCCTGCTTTGATTCAGGTACTTAACAGGATTCCAGATCAACATCCGCACCGCTATTCTACACGATCCAACTGTCGGAAAGTCATGGACCAGATTCAGAACGAGATGCAGGATGTACGCGAAAAGCTCGCCCTCTTCATGCAGACCATGGAGGCTATAGCAAAAGGGCAAGAGAATTTGCAGGCCATGGTCCAGCCTCTGTTGGCTCGCAACGCTGGTCATGGTAACGAAGATCATCAGTCTGTCCGGGTTGATACTGCTCATGGAGATGGCACTCCAACGCCAGTGGCTCCGCCTGTCGTCAATGTGAATGCTGCTAACGTCAACAACGCTACCGCTGCTGTGAATGGTAACGTCGGAGTTGGAAATGAAACTGCTGTCCATAACGCTGGGCTGGGTGATGTCCATGTGGGAGATAATCTCGGAGGTAATGGCTTTGTCAATACTGGGTTCGGATTCAACGATCAGGGATTCGACAATACTGGCAAGTATGGCTTTAATGCTCAAGGCTTTGGGCAAGATGGTTATGGTATGGTCAATCAGGGCTACGGAGGTTTTGGAAACGGAAACGGTGCTGGTTTTATGGCTGGTGGTCCTGCTGGAGGTGTTCAAGGGTATGGCAACAGAGGCCGAGTTCCGGGGATGAATCAGGTCAGAGCTGGACGTAATAATGCGTATGATGTATACGGGGCTGGAAACGGTATGTGGCAAGAGGATCAACAGGAAGACGCCTTCTCTGGAGGGGGTTTTGAAGGGCCGATGGATGATTCTCAAAAGATTAGAATGCTGGAAGAGCAAATGAAAGGAGTCCTAAACCAGAGTGCTGTGGGTCTGGACATGGCAACAATGGGCTTGGTACCTGGGCTGAGGGTGCCAATCAAGTTCAAAGCGCCTGCGTTCGATAAGTACAAAGGAGATACATGTCCGAAAGTTCATGTACGAGCTTATTACAGAAAGATGTCTGCATACTCCACTGACGAAAGAATGCTCATGCATTTCTTTCAGGATAGCCTATCGGGTCCTTCCTTAGAATGGTACATGGGGTTGGAGCCCACTGATATCAAGACTTGGAAGCAATTAGCAGAGGCGTTCGTAGCCCATTACAAATATAACAGTGACCTGGCACCCAATCGGGTCCAGTTGGCCGGGCTTTCGCAGAAGAAGGGGGAGAGTTTTAAAGAATACGCGCAAAGGTGGCGCGATATGGCTGCCAGGGTTCGTCCTCCTGTGGAAGATAAAGAAATGAACGACATGTTTGTTGGCACATTCACCGGGCTGTTTCATGATATGCTATTCCATACGTCTCTGGCTAGTTTTTCAGACCTGATTTTAATGGGTGAAAAGATTGAGCGGAACATTAAGCAAGGAAAGTTCCAAGTTGACGAGTCAGCTGCATCTGGCAGTAATAGGAAAGCTTATGGTGGGCGCCGTCAGGGCGAAGCTAGTGCTGTATTTGGAGGCCGAGGCCGAGGCCGAGGCAGGGGAAGAAATCCATATCGTCAGCAGCAGCAAGTGTCGAGTGTCACCATCCCGTATCAACAACAACCAATTCAGCAACAACAACAGGTTCAGCAGCAACCAATGCCACAGCAGCAGCAGCCTCAGCAGGGGGCACAGCAAGCTCAGAGAAGATTCCAGGGTGGTAAGCCGAGAAGGGTGTTCGAGAAGCCTCCCTCTAACTACGCTGATTTATTGCAGACCTTGTTGGGATTGAATCTGGTGGAGAAAAGAACCTTGGCACCGATAACGGGAACTCCCCCGTTCGGCTATGATGCAAATAGGCACTGTGAGTTTCATTCTGGGGCCCCGGGCCATGATATTGAAGGTTGTCATGCTTTTAAGCACGTTGTGCAGGATCTCTTGGACAACAAGTCTATCAACTTCGGAACGACCGGTGCGAATATAGTCCAGAAACCCATGCCTAATCATGGGGCGAATGCCGTGCTGACTGAGGAAGGTCTGAATCTGATTATGAATGTTGAGGATTTAAAGACGCCGCTGAGCGAAATAAAAAGCCGACTGTTGCAGGGGGGTGTTTACCCGGGTTGTAATGAGTACTGCTTAGATTGTTGGGCCCTGTCTGGGGGGTGTGAGGATCTGAAGAAAGGCATTCAGGCCTTAATTGATGAAGGTGTATTGCAGTTTGATAGAACAGCAACTGATGAGCCGGCAGGGGCAGTAGTGGATAATCGGAGTGATGTTGCCACAGTGACAATTCCGAGGAAGACGATCACTATTTCAGCACCAGCTCAGCGACCACCGATTACTATAACTAAAGCCGGGCCAATCCCGTATGAGAGCACGAAAGCAGTCCCATGGTCATATGGGCTAGAGGTGTATTGCGACGGGATTAAAATCGATGTTAACAAGCAGTCAGCGGAGGTTGTGGATAATGTTGTGGGCCCGGGAGGCATGACGAGGAGCGGCAGAATCTTTATATCTCCTGAAGTAGAGGCCGAAAGGCTAGCGAAAGGAAAAGGGAAAGCGGTGGAAAATGTTCCGGTTCAAGCAAATGAAAAAGAAGCAGCATCTAAGGATGTCGAAGAATTCATGCGCTTAATTCGGAAGAGCGACTATAAAATCGTGGAGCATCTGCAGCAAACGCCATCCAAAATATCTATTCTGTCATTGCTGTTATGTTCGGAGGCTCACCGAAACGCTTTGCTGAAAGTCCTGGACACTTCTTTTGTACCCCAGGATGTCTCCGTGAACCAGCTAGAAGGAGTATTGGCACATGTAAATGCGGGCCACAGTCTGGGCTTTACTGATTTCGACTTGACTCCGAAAGGAAGGGATCATAATATGGCATTACATGTATCCGTTGAGTGCAGAGGGTCGACAATGTCGCACGTATTGGTTGACACCGGGTCGTCTTTGAATGTGCTGCCTAAGAAGGCTATGATGAAGCTGGATGTTCGAGGGATTTTGTGTACACCAAGTGATTTGGTAGTCAGAGCGTTCGACGGCACGCGGAGAACAGTCTTCGGATCGATTACCTTGCCTCTGCAAGTGGGGCCGGAAGTGTTTGCCACGGAGTTTTATATCATGGATATACAGCCTGCATACAGCTGCTTGCTGGGAAGACCTTGGATTCACGGGGCAGGGGCAGTCACGTCAACCCTGCATCAGAAGTTAAAGTATATGGTCGGAGACAGTGTAGTCACCGTGTGCGGAGAAGAAGACATCCTGGTCAGCCATCTATCTTCGTTTAAATATGTGGAAGTCGACGGGGAGATCCACGAGACGCCATGCCAAGCATTCGAAGGTTTGCGCATAAAGGACAAGAGTCCCGGGCCAAGCAAAGTGCCAGAGATAGCTGTTTCTTCGTATAAAGAGGCTCAAGCGCTAGTAAAGGCAGGAGAAGCCAAGGGCTGGGGCAAAGTATTGGACATTCCGGTGAAAATGGACCGGTTCGGACTGGGGTACCGACCGTCGTCATCAACTCCTTCTGTGGGGGCCCCTCATTTCAGAAAGTCAATCACCATCTCTGCCAGTGGAGTATGCCATGAATCTGTCAATGCTGCTTCAGAATCCGATGAAGGGGACAGCGACTGTGATATGGATGCCTGGATTCAGCCAAGCACGCCAGGACAAGGACTGTGCAACTGGTCTATTCAGGAGCTTGTTCCTGTGACTTTTAAACAGTAATGCTTTGCTTTATTAATTGTTGAATAATCTGATGTCTTGCCCGGGGCATCAGGATTTGCTTAGGGCTGTGTTGTTATAAACATTGCTTCGTTAATCATTAAATAAATGGCGTTTTTTCATGTGTAGATACTGTAATCCCTGTTTTTCTTGTTTTGTATTTTTTTCAATAAAATGGCAATGTGGTTATCCGCTTTATACGCATTTTGAAGCACTTAACCCTTTCTTTTGCAGGATAACATTTTCAGATGACATCCTTGAACCACCTATGACTCGTCCCGACTTCGAGCACCCGGTATTCCAGACCGAAGAAGAGGTTGTTGAAGATAGCGACGTTCCGGAAGAACTGTCTTGGTTGGTGAAGCAAGAGGAAAGAGCCATTCTGCCTCACGACGAGGTTATCGAGATTATCAACTTGGGGTCGGAAGGGGTTGAGAAAAATATTCGTATCGGAGCCGCACTGCAGAGTGATATCAAGCGAAAACTGGTTGAAATGCTCCGAGAGTATAATGATGTATTCGCTTGGTCGTATCAAGATATGCCAGGGCTCGATACTGATATGGTTGTGCATCGTCTGCCACTGAAAGAAGACTGCCCGCCTGTCAAACAAAAACTTCGCAGAACTCGTCCAGATATGGCAATAAAGATTAAAGAGGAGGTTCAGAAACAGTGGGACGCTGGGTTCCTGGCTGTGACGAAGTATCCCTCATGGGTTGCTAACATCGTACCGGTGCCAAAGAAAGATGGCAAGGTTCGAATGTGCGTGGATTATAGAGATTTGAATAAAGCAAGCCCAAAAGACGATTTTCCGCTTCCTCATATTGACGTGTTAGTGGATAATACTGCTCAATACTCTGTATTCTCCTTCATGGATGGCTTTTCAGGCTATAATCAGATTAGAATGGCGCCAGAGGATATGGAGAAGACTACTTTCATAACGCCTTGGGGAACATTTTGCTATAAAGTGATGCCCTTTGGTTTGAAAAATGCTGGGGCAACATATCAGCGTGCGATGACGACTCTCTTTCATGACATGATGCATAAAGAGATTGAAGTTTATGTTGACGATATGATTGCTAAATCCCAGACGGAGGAAGAGCATCTGGTGAATCTGTTGAAGTTGTTTAAAAGGCTTAGGAAGTTCAGGCTGAGGCTGAACCCTAACAAATGCACCTTCGGGGTGAGATCGGGTAAGCTCCTGGGGTTCATAGTAAGCGAAAGAGGAATAGAGGTCGATCCTGCTAAAATAAAAGCGATTCAAGAAATGCCGACGCCTAAAACAGAGAAAGAGGTGCGCGGGTTTTTGGGGAGATTGAATTACATTGCCCGGTTCATATCTCACCTAACTGCCACGTGTGAACCATTATTCAAGTTGCTAAAGAAAGATCAAGCTGTAACGTGGAATGATAATTGTCAAAAGGCGTTCGACAAAATAAAGAAGTATCTGCAGGAGCCTCCTATTTTGATACCCCCAGTGGCAGGGAGACCCTTGATAATGTATTTGACGGTTCTTGAGGGAAGCATGGGTTGTGTTCTCGGTCAACACGACGAGACGGGGAGAAAAGAGCATGCAATTTACTATTTGAGTAAGAAATTTACAGACTGTGAATCTCGATACTCAATGCTGGAGAAAACTTGTTGCGCGCTAGCCTGGGCCGCCAAGCGTTTGAGGCAGTATATGCTGAATCATACAACCATGCTCATCTCGAAGATGGATCCGATCAAATATATATTCGAAAAGCAGGCGTTGTCAGGTAGAATTGCCAGGTGGCAGATGATCTTGACCGAATATGATATTCAATATGTCTCGCAAAAGGCAATAAAGGGGAGTGTGTTGTCTGAATATCTGGCGGAGCAGCCTATTGAAGAGTATCAATCAATGAGATTTGACTTTCCTGACGAGGATATCATGTATCTCAAGATGAAGGATTGCGAAGAGCCGTTGCCAGACGAAGGACCAGAGCCGGGGTCCAAATGGCAGATGATATTTGATGGAGCTGTGAATGCTTACGGTAGCGGAATAGGGGCAATTATCACTACGCCGCACGGGTCGCACATCCCGTTTACTGCCCGATTGACCTTCGCCGTTACCAACAATGAGGCCGAATACGAAGCTTGTATAATGGGGCTTGAAGAAGCCATTGATTTGCGAATCAAACATTTAGACGTATACGGAGACTCAGCTCTGGTGGTGAATCAGATCAAAGGGGAATGGGAGACACGGCAGCCCAATTTGATACATTATATGAATTATGCAAGGAGATTGCTGCCTTTCTTCGACAAAGTTGAATTGCATCACGTGCCACGGGCAGAAAATCAAATGGCTGACGCCCTTGCCACCTTGTCTTCCATGTACAAGGTCAATTTCTGGAACGAAGCTCCCCAGATCACTATCTCTCGGTTGGACAGGCCAGCTTATGTATTTGCTATTGATGAAGCGTCTGATGGCAAACCGTGGTATGTTGATATCCTTAATTTCCTGAAGAATAAAGAGTATCCGGCTGGGGCATCCAGTCAAGATCAGAAGACTCTCAGGAGATTAGCGGGTAATTTCTATTTGAACCCGGATGGCGTCTTATACAGAAGAAACCACGACTTGGTGTTGTTGCGTTGTGTAGATGAGAAAGAGGCAAAGCTTCTCATGGAGGAAATTCACGAAGGTGCATTCGGTACGCATGCTGGTGGACATGCTATGACGAGAAAACTGCTGCGGGCAGGTTACTTTTGGCTGACGATGGAAACTGATTGTTTCAAATTTGCAAGAAAGTGCCACAAATGCCAAATATATGCTGACAAAATACACGTGCCTCCGAGTCCTCTAAATGTGATGTCATCTCCATGGCCATTCTCAATGTGGGGAATCGATATGATTGGAAAGATTGAGCCGACGGCTTCTAACGGGCATCGGTTCATACTCGTAGCAATCGATTATTTCACCAAGTGGGTGGAAGCAGCGTCTTACGCAAATGTAACGAAGCAAGTGGTGGCTAGATTCATCAAGAGAGATATCATTTGCCGATATGGAATTCCCGAGCGGATAATCACGGATAATGGTTCTAATCTGAACAACAAAATGATGAAGGAGCTCTGTCAGAATTTCAAGATCGAACATCACAACTCCTCCCCTTACCGACCCAAGATGAATGGCGCTGTCGAAGCGGCCAATAAGAATATCAAGAAGATCGTCCAGAAAATGGTGGTGACGTATAAAGATTGGCATGAAATGCTACCTTTCGCTTTGCACGGTTATCGTACGACGGTACGCACATCAACCGGGGCAACTCCGTTCTCGTTAGTATATGGAATGGAGGCGGTATTACCATTGGAAGTTGAGATCCCTTCTCTGAGGGTATTGCGAGACGTTCAGCTGGACGAGGCAGAATGGGTAACGAACAGATTGAACCAACTGAGTTTGATGGATGAGAAGAGGCTAGCTTCTCTGGCATACGGTCGTTTGTATCAAAGACGAATGAAGAAAGCGTACGACAAGAAGATACTTCCGCGAAGCTTTCAGACGGGCGACCTTGTGCTGAAAAGGATTCTCCCGCCGCAAGCAGATCACAGGGGCAAGTGGACCCCCAATTACGAAGGGCCATACGTTGTCAAGAAGGTCTTTTCAGGAGGAGCTTTATTGTTGTCCACCATGGACGGGGAAGACTTTGCATCACCTGTGAATTCGGACGCAGTTAAAAAATACTTTGCTTAAAATAGACCCGCTGGACAGAAAAAAGAGAGTCCAGGCAAAAATGGGGCATCCTGGCGAACCAAAAACAGAATGAAAGGTTCGGGCAAAAGTTAGGGATAAAATTGAAAAAATGTACACCCGCGAAGTTGAAAACCTACACTGGGCGGCTTCGGCAAAAAGGGGTATCCCGGTGAACTGAAAACCCGTAAAGGGCGGTTCACGCAAAAGTTAGGGATGAGACAAGCAAATGACTGCGGTCCGAATTTGGTATTCAATGAGCATCAGTGCGGGAGAATATGGTTGAGGAATTAGTTATCGGATACAACCTCTTCAGAAGTAGGGATACCGGGAAAGTATTAGAGTCGGACGAGTCATGGGAGGATCAGTTCGTGATGTTCATCTGCATCCAGTTGCCGACATGTGTACAAAATTTAATTTGTCAATATTTATGCTTCTTGTGAATACTTGCATACTTGTATATTTGCTTTGCGTAGCTTCCTCTTTTCAGGAGTTACATCCCGTGTACAAAAACTCCGCCCATTCAGGGGCCCAATCAATGAAAATGTGTTATTCAGTACTTGATGCCTGTTCTTTACTGTTTTGCGCATGATAAAACGCCTAAGTTTACTGAAGCTAGCATGAGTATAACATTACTGGCCCTTGCCAACAATTGTTAAAGCTTTGAATTAACTGAGTGTAACGTCACTAACCTGAATCGATTTGGATTGCATAGGCTTGTCGTGTTGTGTTTGTGCTGTTGCAGGTTTCATAACCGTACGAGGAAGGTGATCAAAAGATTGCGATAGTGAAAGGCTTGATCCTCACGCAGGTCATGCATGTTCTTCCTGAAGAAGGATAGAATTCCCCAGCTAGCCGTAGCTTATCCAAAGGACGTGCTCCAGAGAAGTTACTCGTCCTCAGCAGAGTTTGGTGATTCCGGGATCGTAAGGCTGTATTCAGACAGGTTCATCTCCCCCGCAGGGTCTTGCATTCTCCCCCCGGCGGAGTCAGTAAATTTTCCCCGAGAGAATCCGGCCATCCCCAGCGGAGTTCTCTTTTCAGTAAATGTTCTTTCCTTCCAGTGGAATTCGAAGGTCAAGACTCTCCCAAAGCAGAGTTGATGGCGGTTCCTGTCATTTCTTTTATCAGAGACACCTGTGTGAGATCAGTTCACTCTCCAGTAGGAAGTCCAATCATACTACGCACATCTGCTATTCCCCAGCAGGGGGTTACCTCCGCAAGATATTTGGTTTGAGTTATACTCCCCAGCAAGGGGTTACTTCAACAAGACGTGTGGTTTGAGTTCCCAAATTCCCAGCAGGGTCGACTTCATCCTACCAGCATTTATTTTGCTGGAATAATTTTGTAGCATCAGGCTATCCCCGGCGAGTCGGCGTTACCCTTCCAGCATTTATTTTGCTGAAGCAGTTTCTGTACTCTAGTAGTTCAGGTGGAGAGAGCTCTTGCTCAAATAAATCACCAAACAGTCAAGATCTCGGCAGGAGATATTCAATGACAATGTCAGTTTCGGCGGTATTCCCCACAGAGTTATCGTGATAAAACTCTCTTTGTCTCCAGCAGAGTCATTTATGCAAATGTATCTGACTTTCCCCAGCCAGAGTGGCCAGGATAAGAGTCTTCTTATCCCCAAGCAGAGTTTGTTTGTCATCAACGGATCGCATGAATCAGAATTTCAGAGACCACCGCCGGTTATCAGAGCAGGTGTCCGATAGTTGGTTTTCAGACATCCCCAGTAGAGTTCATCTCGAAGTCGCTGTCACGTCAGTGCTAAGAAGTTTGTGGGTGAGGATCATTGAAGAACTAAGTCCTGACGTGGACAATTTATTCCTAGAATGACGGGATTTCTTCAGAAGTGGGCGTCCTAACGTGGACAGGTTTGTTTTACCGGATTGGTAAGGTGCGTTAATCCTGACGGAGACAGATTCGGTCTCTCGGAATTTGGAAAAAAGGAGGTCATGACGTTGACAAAAGATTGGTTACTATTCGTGTTGGCATCCGGACGAGGATCATTTTGTTTTCAACAGATATCTTTCTTCGTAATGGTGAAATGCGCGTCCTGACGTGGACAAGTTGGTGGTTCTTTGTGATGACAGGGTACAAGAATCCTGACGTGGACAAATTTATCCTTCTTCGTGTTGTTGGCAAGGTGTAAGTCCTAACGCGGGTATTTCCCCAGCAAGTCGAAGGTGTGAGTCCTTACGTGGACAAGTCTTATTTCCTCAGTGAGTCGAAGACGCCTGAGTCCTAACGTGGACGAATCAAGACGAGATCAGTGTCCTGACGCGGGCAGATCAAAGAGATTATTGATTCCTAACGTGGAAAGATCGGAGTCCTTACGTGGACATATCAAGAGCATTCCTTACGTGGAAGAAAAATGGTTTCCTTACGTGGAAAGACGAGTTTATTCCTTACGTGGAAAATCGATTGATTCCTGACGTGGAAAGAAATGGATTATTCCTGACGTGGAAAGAGAGTTTAGTCCTGACGCGGACAGATCATATCAAGATATTCCTAACGTGGAAGAAGAAGTTTATTCCTTACGCGGAGAAATTGGGGTCCTGACGTGGACAGATTCGAGAAGTTGAGTCCTGACGTGGACAGATTTAGAACAAAAGGTGAATTCATTACGTGGAAAGATCGGAGTCCTGACGCGGACATGTCAAATGGCATTGGAGTCCTTACGTGGACAGATTGATGTAGTTCTCTTTACGTGGAAAGAAGATTGCTTCCTAACGTGGAAAGATAAAAGCGTTACTCCTAACGTGGAAGAATGTTATTCCTAACCTGGACGATTCAGTTTATGGAAATGCAGACGAATTATCCCCAGCGGAGTTGCCGAGATTTTCCTGGGTTGACAGTAAGTGGAGTCCTAACGTGGACAAGTTCAGTTGAGGTTCCTTCGTGTTGATAACAGACAGAGTCCTAACGTGGACAAGCAAGCAATCTGTTATGACAGAATCCTCTTCAGAACGATGAAGACAATCCCCAGCACGGTCGTGCGAGATCAGTGGGTTGCTCTAACAGTCAGATTCAGCTGATGAATGTCATTCCGCAAGCAGAAGCGCGGTGTATTTCTGCGGTTGGCAAATTTCTGGTTTCACTAGTATTCAACCGTCTCGTACCGCGAATGTCTGAAGGCTCCGGGCTCTTCACCCAATCGGGTCCAAGTCGCTTGAATAGGGGCAGCTGTTGCACCCTAAAATTTGCTCAACCTTATTCCTTGGATTCATGTTTCATTATCATTAGCATTTGCATGTAGAATCATGTACATAGACTAACCATCTGCATAGCATAAGCATAGCAAGTCATTCAACAGGGGACCAATCATTACTTCCATCTCTAGAGGCCTAGCAAGAGGTTATCATCATAATTCAACCTCATTCAAGTCATCAGGAAAGAATTTGAAAGCAAAGAGTTCAGCAGATCAAGCCTTGAGTCCATCTCCTAGCTGAGGGTATCTGAGGACCAACAAGAGGATTGTGAGCTGTGAAATGAAGGTATGGAGAGCATCTAGACATCTTGAGAGACTTATAAAGTCATTTGGAGAAGAAAGCAAGTTGTTGATGTGAGCACAAGAGCTATAGTAGAAGACAGTCAACTAGGGTTTCATCTGGGTCAACCCTAGGTCAACCCTAGGTCAATTGACTGACTTAAAAGAGCATTCAAGGCTATTGGAGAGATGTGGGGATCAATATTGGACATGGAGAATAAAGATATGGAGATATGACAAGGAGAATTCAAGAAAAATCAAGGAGAAGAGGAGTTACTAAATTAGGGTTTCTCTGTAAAATCCCCTAGTTTAGGTCAAATTTCCAAGCAAGATAAGTCAAAATGCTAGCTTCAAATGGCTTCTTGGCCAACATGAAACTTGTAGAGGATCTCAAGACCTTTAATTTGAGTGGTGGAAGACCTCAAGGAGATTTATAGAACTCAAGTTATGGTCCTTGCAAGTTACAGGTCATTTGGGGTGTCTGAATTTTTGTCTGTGAAAGTGACTTGACTTCCAAGCTAGTTTTACCCCTCAAGGAGATTTCAAATGAATTCTTGGTCAACATAAGAATTGTTCCTCATTGTCTTAGCTTTCTAGAATGGTATGGCATGCCTTCATATGATGTGGAGAACTCAACTTATGGTCTTGACAAGCAAAGGGTATTTTGGGCATTTGTGAATTACAGGTCATTTTAACCTATACCCAAAACTCATACAAGGAGGCCTCAAATGGAAAAACTTACAACATCAAACTTGCTCCAAATGGGATTTTAAGTCTAGAAAGAAGGTCACAAGTTATTGGAGAAGCTCATAGCATGGGGTTGCATGATAGGTCAAAATATGAACTAAAAAGGCTTATAAAGTGAATACTTTCAAGTTGGAAAATGGTTTGGGAGATTTACAAGTCCAAATGGAGACTTCCAATATATGATTTTGAATGGAAAAGCAATTCTAAGAACAATGGTTCACCCACTTTTTTGAGTTTAGAAGGAAAAAATGAAGTTATCCATGGTTGCTTATCATTTAAGAAACATGATCAAAATGAACCAAAGTTGGAAAGCAAAGGAATGTGCAAGATGGATCTAGAATGTTCATTTGGGGCCTATATATTCATGAAATGTGCATTGATCAAGGGTTGGCCTCATTTGTACCAAGAATTTCACAAGATTTCTCACACTTTTTTCATAAAAGTTTCATTCCAAATCTCTCAAATTCTTCATCAATCTTCATCATAATCAATTCAATTTCACTCCATCATCATCATAGATCATAATTGAAGCAAGTTTCTGGTAGTTATCATCCATTTTCGAGTGCTTTTCTCAAGATCATCAAAATTACAAGTTCAAGTGGATTGCATGATTCAAGCAAGGAACCTCCAAGTTTGTGCATACAGAATCAAGTTCCTCAAGGATTGATCAAGATTCAACACTTCAAAGCCTCAGATCTTCCATCTCCATAGCTGTTTGCAAGATTTTGCATAAGGTAAGTTTTCCATCACACAGCTCGATTCAGTTAGTTAGGCATGATTTTGTTAGTGTAGAATTGATCTAGGTGGTTAGGAGATTAGTTTAGGTGAGTTTGGAACGATTTGGTGAGGTTTGTTAGCAGGTGCCATAATCTGTTTGTGTTCGAATCTCTTGGATGAATGTGTTATAATTGCAACTTGATAGCATAGGTTAACCTCCATTAGTTGTAGTTCAGTTTAGGTTAAGTTTGATTGAGAATGGTGATGTTGCATATCAGTGTCCTTCCATGGAAATCAGAGATTGATGCTATCGGATTGAGAGATTTATTGAGTTTCAGATTGATGTGAGATCATAGGATTGTAGAGTGAAAGATTTTGAGCAGATTTCATGTTTATGGCGTGAGGATTCGTTGCGTGTGGAGTGAGAACAGAGAGGAGGAAGTTATGCGTGCATGGATGTTCATGGTGAAAGGAAACCCTAGTTTCAGATCCAAGTGGGGAAGACATAATCTGGTCCGTCCAATGCGTGTGAAGACTCTTGACTTGGGGAGAGATCTAATGGCTGTTATTTAATTCTGTTTTGGAGGGAGTTGACTGGGTGCCAAACGCACCGTTTCATTAATTGAAACGGGCGGGCCTCAGCTTGTGATGCTATCCACACCCCCAATGTGAGCCCAATTCCAAATTTCAACGTGGTTTGGTTTCTATTTTCACCCCCTGCTGATTTTCTTTGATTTCAATAACTCTGAAGTGATTCTGGGCCTGAATTGATTTGCTATGCGCACCCTACCCTGTCTGGCCCATCCAATAATGAACTGAGCGCGCCTACTGAATGCACCCCCTCTGGCTCATTTAATTCATTTTTATTTTTTCTTATTTCATTTTAATTTTTCACCAATTTCATTAAATCATAATAAATTCATAAAAAATGTTTTTTAATCCATTCTTTTTACCATATTTTCATTAAAATGTCTAGAATATTATAGGAAAATAAAATTTCATTTTTAGTTTTATTTCATATTTTTTACATATTTTCTAAATAAATGTCATATTAAATAATTCATTTCATGCATCATTTTTATGATTTTTGTTCTCTCACTTGCTTTGATATTTTTTGATCATTCTTTTCATATTGTTTAGATGAGATATTAGGCTTATAGAAATATTTTAGCTCCCATTTTTAGAGGTTAATTTTAGGTGATTAATAAATGCTTGAATATCATGAACAAAACTAGGGTTTTAGGTGACAACTTAGGAAGTTCAATTCTTTCCCTTAGGACTTAGGGTTTGACTAGTTTAGCTATGGGACTATAGGGGCTATGGGTAGCTATTAGATCCCTTAGAAAAATCAGGATTCCCCTACTGATATTATTACTGTTTGTATATCTGTTGTTTGGTGTGGTGTGCCCTCTGGGGTTTATTGATTGTTTGTTTGGGTATTGGGTTTGTCTGGGGCCCTGGGGAAGCTGAAGATTTGTGGAGATGAAGCCATTGGAGATTCAAAGATTGAAGATCAACTGTCAGAGTTGAGGAGGAGTTTCTTGCTAGCAGTTGCTGAGGAGACTAGGGTTTAGGAGCTAGGCAGAGCTCTAGATTAGAATGATTGTTTCTCAAACATGGATTGCCTTGTCTGCATCCATTCTTCTCTGTGATTCAGAGTCTCTCTAAGACACTCACCCCCTTCCTTTGGAAGGCTTGGTGATGGTGTCTATGAGATAGAACTCTTGAGAGAAAATGTCTTTTGTGTTAGAAGCAGTCTGTTCACCACCTTTGGTAGTCAGCTGATTGCTTAACACTCAATTCACTCTTGTGACTGATCCCTCATCCTGGAGGTTTGAGCTTGAAGAAAAGCCATTGCAGATGGAAGACTGATGATCAGAGCCCTTGCCTGAAGGTCATGAAGATAGAGATTGATGCTTGTTGAAGTTTGTGAATGATTGGAGATTGCTTGAAGCCAGTTGTTGATTTAGAGCTGCTGATGCTGTTCTTGCTGTATTTCATTTGTTGATGTATTGATTGGTTTTCTGAACTGTATTGTTTGCTGTTTACCCTGTTGGGTTGAAAGTGAAGCCTGTTCACTTTTGCCTATTGTTTTCTAGGTTCGAGGTTGAGTGGGACTCCCTTGCCTCGCTTGTACTGTTGCATCCATGCATTTTACTGTTTTACTGTATATATCTGATATTGTTTCTGTTTCTGCCTATCCCTTAGGATCTCTGTTTTTCTCTGTGCAAGAGAGGAGCATGATAGACATTAGGTCTTAACCCATGCATGATAACACTAGGTTAGTTTGTTTCCCTTCGCAACCGTAGGTTAGAGTTCTGTCTCTTTCTTTCTCAAAACAAACAGAAAAACACATAAAGATTTCAAACACAATAAAAGACACTTCTTCCGTAAAAGAATGTGAACTCACCAAAACGTCATTTTTGACCGCTTGGACTGTTAATCAGAAAAACCTTTTTCAGAAGGAATAAAATCAATCAAGACAAGCTTGTGTCGTACGTGGCCCGAACTACGTTTGCTCTGATCTTCCATGCTGTGTGGAAGTACGTAGGCATAGGATGCGATATCCTAGCGAGCAACCTTCCCCTCCTTTCCCGTAGGTAGGCGAACTACGTTGACTCTGATTTCTCGTTCCAGGCGGGAATACGTAGGCATAAAGTGCGATACTTTGCCGAGTCATTTTATTTTCATTTTATTTTCTTTTTAACCCTTGACCTATAGTTTAGATAGAATAACAATCCATCCCCGAAAACAAGCGTGGATCCCGTCGAGTACGACGGACGTGAGGGGTGCTAATACCTTCCCCTTGCGTAACCGACTCCCGAACCCAGGTTTTGGTTGCGATGACCATACCTTTCCCGTGTTGTGCGAGGTTTACTCTGAGCGTTTCCTTTCCCTCCCGTGGGATAAATAACGCACGGTGGCGACTCTTCTGTTCAGCCGGCGCCGATTTTCGCAGTAGCGACAGTTACCACCGCCATGGATGAGATGGTCGAGACACCTTTGATTTGTGAAAACTGCGTGTTATCAATGGATGGTAGAGTTTTTCAGATTGACCTTATGTGTTTGCTGCTAAAGAAGGTTGACATAGTCTTAGGGATGGATTGACTCTCTTCTAATTCAGTGTTAATTGGTTGTGAGGAGAAGTTAATAATCATTCCATCCAAGGAAGCTACTCCGAAGGATGTTTTGACTATTATTTTAGAAGGTACGGTTGGCAAGACTAATTTCTTGTTTGAGAAGGAAAAGTATGTTCTTTTGGTTCTCACTAAGGAGGCAAGTAATGACTTAGAGGCTTTGCAAATCGTTGTAATCTGTGAGTTTCAAGAAGTTTTCCCCGAGGATGTCACTTCTCTTCCTCCAGAGAGAGAAGTGGAATTCTCTATTAACCTGGTATTAGGAACAACTCCTATATATGTTTCTCCGTATCGGATGACACCACTTGAGTTAAGAGAAATAAAGGAACAATTAGAGGAATTGTTGGCTAAACATTTTGTTTGATCTAGTGTTTCACCTTGGGGAGCTCCGATATTACTAGTAAAGAAGAAGGATGGAGGAATGCAGTTGTGTATTGATTACCACCAGTTGAATAAAGTCACCATCAAGAACAAGTACGCCTTACCCATGATAGACAACCTATTAGATTAGTTGGAAGGAGCCAGTGTGTTCTCGAAGATTGATTTACGGTCGGGTTATTATCAAATAAGTGTGAAGAGTTCGGACATACCAAAGACCGTATTTAGAACCCACTATGGCCATTATGAATTTCTTGTAATGACTTTCGGTGTGACGAATGCTCCAACTATTTTCATGGATTACATGAACTTATTCCAACTCTACTTGGACCAATTTGTAGTGATCTTTATTGATGATATTCTTATTTATTCTCGTACTCCTCAAGAACACAAAGAACATTTAAGTATTGTTCTATCGATCTTACAAAAAAGACAACTTTTTGCCAAGTTAAGTAAGTGTGAGTTTGGATGACGGAAGTTAGATTTCTTGGTCATGTTATATCCCAAGGAGGTGTAGCGGTAGATCCATCGAAGGTTGAAGCAGTAACTTATTGGGAAAGACCGAAGAATGCTTCAGAGGTCAGAAGTTTCTACCAGTCGAGATGTTCAGTGATCATAAGAGTTTAAAGTATTTATTTCATTAGAAGGAATTGAATATGCATCAAAGGAGGAGGATGGAGTATTTGAAGGACTTTGAATTTTAAATGAAGTACCATCCCGGTAAAGCGAATAAGATGGCAGATGCATTAAGTCGGAAGGAAGTGCATAAAGTCGAGCGGATGATGTGTGAGTATGAATTGTTGGAAAAGTTTCGAGATCTTAATCTTCAATTTGTTTGGACTCCAGATGGTGTGATAATGGGAAACTTGAATGTAAATTCTACCTTAAGAGATGAAATCCAACAAGGGCAAGTGCTAGATACAAAGTAACAATATATTTTGGTTCAACCGAGTGTCACACGAGCTGTAGATGGAGTCACTCTATTTAATCAAAGGATTTGTATCCTAGATGACGCGGTATTAAAAAGGAATATTTTAAAGAAAGCTCATAAGGGTGATTTTACTATACATCCTGGTTCCTCGAAGATATAACAAGATTTAAAAAAGGACTATTGGTGGTCTGAGGTGAAGAGGGATATTGCGGTGTATGTGTCGGAATGTGCGGTGTGCCAACAAGTAAAAATTGAGAACCAAAGACCGGGTGGTTTGTTTTAACCGTTAGAGATTTCAGTGTGGAAATGGGATAGTATTTCAATGGATTTTGTGGTTGGGTTACCCCGTACACAAAGTGGTTATGATTATATTTGAGTGATTGTAGATCAGCTAACAAAGTTGACGCATTTATTGGCCGTAAAGACCACTTACAAGGTAAGTCATCTTGTGAGGTTGTTTATTTCGGAAATTGTGAGACTTTGTGGTGTTCCTTCCAGCATTGTATTTGATAGAGATCTGAAGTTTACTTCAAGGTTTTAGAGAGCTTTTCAACAAGCTATGGGATCTAAGTTATGTTTGAGTATGTTGATTCATCCTTAAATGGATGGTCAGACGGAACGGACGATACAAACCTTAGAAGATGTTAAGAGCTTGTGTGCTTGAAAATGGAGGAAATTGGAAAGAGCTTTTACTGTTGATTGAGTTTGCTTACAATAATAGTTACGATGCGAGTATAGGGATGGCCCCTTATGAGGCTTTATATGGAAGGAAATGTAGGACAACTTCGTGTTGGATGGAAGTTGGTGAAGAGAGGATTTTAGGACCAAAGGTTATTCAAGAAACCACAGAAAAGATTAGAATGATTCGTGACAAGGTTAAGAAAGCATAATACCTTCAAAGGAGTTATGCGGATAAGCGAAGGAGACCGTTGGAATTTGAAGAAGGTGATCATGTGTTTTTGAAAGTTACTCTAAGGTTGAGATTGGAAGGATCGTTTAAGTCCCGAAAATTAAGTCTGAGATACGTAGGACCATATCAGATTTTATGGTGGATTAGTGAAGTAGCTTACTGTTAAGTGCAAATTTTGACTTAAATTGAACCATATTTCTTGGCATTTTTCAACTCAATTCTCATGTTTTAATTGATTTTTTTCTTGTTCTTGTGTGATTCTTCAATTATATTGCAAATACCTTTGGATGCTTTGATGTGTATATTAGTGTGCAGGATTTAGGCATAAAACATCAATGATTAAGATACAATGGATTGGACAAGGAATCCAAAGAAATGAAGAGGAATCAACAATGTTCACTATGCGAACACCAGCGAGGTGAAAGCGAATGCTCTTTGTGAGAAATCTTGGCGAAGCCCCAGCGAACCATCTCAGATTAGAGGCAGTAGAAAAAGGGCCCAAAGTCCGTTGGACAAAGCTCTAGTGAAGCAGTTCGTTGGGCGAAGTTCTAGCAAAGCAGTTCGCTGTGCTAAGAAGTGCTCGCGCTACGAACTCAGATATTTTCCAGATGCAGTTTAACTATTCAGAGGAACTTCAAGTGCCTAAAAGTGGACCTCGCTGGGAGAAGAAGGTGTTCACTAGGCGAACAAGACATATTTTTGTTTTACTATATCTGTAATTTTCTCACTTTTTAGAAACATAACTTTTGTATAACTTTTGTAATATATAATTTTGAGATCAGAACTTCATCTCTCTTCATTCCAAGTATATTCTAAGAGAGAGAAACACAAACCCTAAGAGGGAGAAGGTAAGAGCTTCGATTTCTTGTTGGGGTCTGGATGTAATATTTTGATACCTTATGTATTTCATCTAATCTATGTTTTGTGAACTAGTTTTGATTCAATATTGATGTTGTCTTTGATTTCTTATTTGTGGATCTTGACAAAACCTTTTTCAAATCTTAGATCTTAGATATTCATCTATAATTAGCAAAATTTTGACATAGTCTTGTAAGTTGATATTCACTTGTATCTTTGATTTTATTGTGTTGATTAGTAGCATGAGTAGGATCAATACGGTATTGTGAGGATGCATAATAATAGAGATGAAGAACTATGTTCATTTACATTTGGAAAATTAGTTGAATTCATGTAAAAAGGATTAAGCGTATGTACGTATTCTAATCATGGCATTTTATATGAATCAACCATGAATCAGATATGGATGTCATCTTTGTTTACCTGTTTATCTTTGGTTTGAACTATTATAGAAATATACTCTTCTGATCTGGATCTAGGAGATTATCTGTTAGGTTCTAGACTCTAGACATAGATTTAGGCTTAACATTTGCTTGATTATAAGTTCTTAATGCTCTGTGTTGTTGAGTTGCGTGAGACATCACCAATGAGACAATACACTTGTTCTCTCGATGTTGCGTTAGACGTAATCTATGTTGTGGGTGATACGTGAGGATATTAGACGAATTATTGATTTGTGTTTAACTAGTTAGAAGAATGCATGTGTTATCAATTGATGAGATTCGATCCCAACAAGGCTCTGTTTATATTTAACGTCTTTACTTTATATTTTCCGGCTTTATATTTTCTGCCTTTATTTATGGTACCGTTGATCGTTCAACTAAAATTTCACAACAAGCTTAGAAATGCAGAGGCCGTTAAACGACGTTCTTTCCCTTGCACGATCCCTGTGGAGACGATATAAATACCAGAGGGAATCCTTCCAAATATAAATTTTTACTTCTTGCCACTTTACTGCAGTTCAAACAAAATGGCACCGTTGTCGAGGATTGGTGTTTAGATATCGAAGTGCATTGCAATAGTTTCTATATTTTTGAGCTTTGTACGGTTGTTTATATTGTATATATGCTTGTTTCCTTTTACGTTTTCTTAAGTGTTGTTTAGTTATGAATGATAAGAACTTCTTCTAGATTGGTTGCTATTTGTATAAAAGTTTCCAATGAAGATTCTCCCAAGTTTATATGGTAATGGTAGGATGTTGAACATGTGAATGCAAGCAAAGTAAATTGTACCGCTTTATAGAATGTTAGAATAATTTAATAATTTTGTGCTTTGTGCAAATGTGTATTCTTGTTTCACGTTGCAACTTGTTTGAATGCTTATTTCGCTTAGGTCCAAAAGCCATAAATTGTGAGAGACCTCCATTATTTAATATATGCTAGGATGACTGATAAACTTTGTTTAATTCGTTTGATTCATGCTTTATCTTTTTATTACTGTGATTTTGTGGAAGCATTAGAAATGATTAAGGCATTTGTTTATATTGAGCACAACCGTATCCGAAAAGTAACTTACTCGTGAGTAGTGAGAATTTGTTAACCCCTTTAAGCCTAAACACTTTATATCTTACTTTAGCGATAAACTTGGTTTATGTACATAATTTGAAAGTTTAGTTCATCATTGAATTTTGAGATTCTAAAAAAATTCTTAAACCTTTGAACATTGTTCTAAATTGATTTCCTTGCCATAAAAAGAAAGGAGCACTCACTTGAGGTTTGGTTGAATTCAAGTTGGGAAGAATGAAAAGAAAAGTGGTAGGTTACTCAAAATTTTTAAATTTTTTCAAACAAGCATTGAAAAGAAAAAATGTGAATATGAATGTGAAAAACAAAAGGAAAAGAATGCTTGTTTCAAAAACAAAAAATAGAGAATGAAATAATTATGCAAAAGAAAGTTTGATAAGGTTTGCAATAGAGGAAAGAAAGTGGTGAATGAAGTTGTGATATGTAAATACCATGTATAATGAATGTTTCTTTTGCGTGGCAACTTCGATTCAATAGCCTAAGAAATGATCCTTTGTTGTGAACTCGGCCAAGCTACAATCTTAAAATCCCTTAGTCATCTCTTGCTTCCATGATTTCATTTTTGATTGATTAGATGAATGTATGAATTGGATTGTTTTTTGCATTGTTTGTCAGGCGAGTGAAATTGCCCTGCTGTTGCAAACACATTAATTTCTTCATTCTTATTTTTAAGAAGAGTGTTAGAGTGATTCAAGCAAGAGAATTTATTTTTTATTTGAAACATTGCATGATATTTGTTAAGAACTAAATTGTTTGTCATTGTTCAATTCTATTGAGTGGTGAACATTGCTTGTGCGCATTCTCGTGTTTGACCAAATCCTCTTGTTTGAAAAAATATCTCTTTTTAAAATTTGAACTGTTAATCCTTTCTTGGTTGAATCTTATGCTTGAGAAAATCCTCTTGTTTGAGAAAATTTCTCCTGTTTTCATGAGGGGCATACTTTGCTTGAGGACAAACAAAAATATAGTTGGGAAGAATTTGTTAAGTGTAAATTTTGACTTAAATTCAATCATCTTTCTTGAAATTTTTCAACTCAATTCTCATGTTTTAATAGATTTATTTCTTTTTCTTGTGTGATTCTTCAATTATATTGCAAATACCTTTGGATGCTTTGATGTATGTGTTATTGTACAAGATTCAGGCACAAAACATCAATGATTAAGACACAAAGGATTGGACAAGAAAGCCAAAGAAATGAAGAGGAGTCTGCAATGTTCGTTGTGCGAACACCAGCGAGGTGAAAGTGAATGCTCACTGTGCGAGATCTTAGCGAAGACCCAGCGAACCATCTCAGATTAGAGGCGGTAGGGAAAAGGCCCAAAGTTCGCTGGCAAAGCTCTAGTGAAGTAGTTCATTGTGCGAATGAGTGCTTGCACTAAGAACTCAGATATTTTCCAAGGGCAGTTTTAACTGTTCAGAGGCACCTCATGTGCCTAAAAGTGGATCTCACTGGGTGAAGAAGGTGTTCGCTAGGCGAATAGGACATATTTTTGTTTTACTATTTATGTACTTTTCTCACTTTTTAGAAACATAACTTTTGTATAACTTTTGTAATGTATATTTTTTAGATCAGAACTTCATTTCTCTTTATTCCAAGTATATTCTAAGAGAGAGAAACACAAAACCTAAGAGGGAGAAGGTAAGTAATTCGATTTCTTGTTGGGTTTGGATGTAATCTTTTGATACCTTATGTATTTCATCTAATCTATGTTTTGTGAACTAGTTTTGATTCAATATTGATGTTGTCTTTGATTTCTTATTTGTGGATCTTGACAAAACCTTTTTCAAATCTTAGATCTTAGATATCTATAATTAGTAAAATTTTGACATAGTCTTGTAAGTTGATATTCACTTGCATCTTTGATTTTATTGTGTTGATTAGTAGCATGAGTAGGATCAATACGGTATTGTGAGGATGCATAATAATAGAGATGAAGAACTATGTTCACTTACATTTGGAAAATTAGTTGAATTCATGTAAAAAGGGTTAAGCGTATGTACGTATTCTAATCATGGCATTTTATATGAATCAATCATGAATCAGATATGGATGTCATCTTTGTTTACCTGTTTATCTTTGGTTTGAACTATTATAGAAATATACTCTTCAGATCTGGATCTAGGAGATTATCTGTTAGGTTCTAGACTCTAGACATAGATTTAGGCTTAACATTTGCTTGATTATAAGTTCTTAATGCTCTGTGTTGTTGAGTTGCGTGAGACATCACCAATGAGACAATACAGTTGTTCTCTCGATGTTGCGTTAGACATAATCTATGTTGTGGGTGATACGTGAGGATATTAGACGAATTATTGATTTGTGTTTAACTAGTTAGAAGAATGCATGTGTTATCAATTGATGAGATTCGATCCCAACAAGGCTCTGTTATATTTAACGTCTTTACTTTATATTTTCCGGCTTTATATTTTCTGCCTTTATTTATGGTACCGTTGATCGTTCAACTAAAATTTCACAACAAGCTTAGAAATGCAGAGGTCGTTAAACGACGTTCTTTCCCTTGCACGATCCCTGTGGAGACGATATAAATACCAGAGGGAATCCTTCCAAATATAAATATTTACTTCTTGCCACTTTACTGCAGTTCAAACAAAATGGCACCGTTGTCGAGGATTGGTGTTTAGATATCGAAGTGCATTGCAATAGTTTCTATATTTTTGAGCTTTGTACGGTTGTTTATATTGTATATATGCTTGTTTCCTTTTACGTTTTCTTAAGTGTTGTTTAGTTATGAATGATAAGAACTTCTTCTAGATTGGTTGCTATTTGTATAAAAGTTTCCAATGAAAATTCTCCCAAGTTTATATGGTAATGGTAGGATGTTGAACATGTGAATGCAAGCAAAGTAAATTGTACCGCTTTATAGAATGTTAGAATAATTTAATAATTTTGTGCTTTGTGCAAATGTGTATTCTTGTTTCACGTTGCAACTTGTTTGAATGCTTGTTTCACTTAGGTCCAAAAGCCATAAATTGTGAGAGACCTCCATTATTTAATATATGCTATGATGACTGATAAACTTTGTTTAATTCGTTTGATTCATGCTTTATCTTTTTATTACTGTGATTTTGTGGAAGCATTAGAAATGATTAAGGCATTTGTTTATATTGAGCACAACCGTATCCGAAAAGTAACTTACTCGTGAGTAGTGAGAATTTGTTAACCCCTTTAAGCCTAAACACTTTATATCTTACTTTAGCGATAAACTTGGTTTATGTACATAATTTGAAAGTTTAGTTCATCATTGAATTTTGAGATTCTAAAAAAATTCTTAAACCTTTGAACATTGTTCTAAATTGATTTCCTTGCCATAAAAAGCAAGGAGCACTCACTTGAGGTTTGGTTGAATTCAAGTTGGGAAGAATGAAAAGAAAAGTGGTAGGTTACTCAAAATTTTTAAATTTTTTCAAACAAGCATTGAAAAGAAAAAATGTGAATATGAATGTGAAAAACAAAAGGAAAAGAATGCTTGTTTCAAAAACAAAAAATAGAGAATGAAATAATTATGCAAAAGAAAGTTTGATAAGGTTTGCAATAGAGGAAAGAAAGTGGTGAATGAAGTTGTGATATGTAAATACCATGTATAATGAATGTTTCTTTTGCGCGGCAACTTCGATTCAATAGCCTAAGAAATGATCCTTTGTTGTGAACTCGGCCAAGCTACAATCTTAAAATCCCTTAGTCATCTCTTGCTTCCATGATTTCATTTTTGATTGATTAGATGAATGTATGAATTGGATTGTTTTTTGCATTGTTTGTCAGGCGAGTGAAATTGCCCTGCTGTTGCAAACACATTAATTTCTTCATTCTTATTTTTAAGAAGAGTGTTAGAGTGATTCAAGCAAGAGAATTTATTTTTTATTTGAAACATTGCATGATATTTGTTAAGAACTAAATTGTTTGTCATTGTTCAATTGTATTGAGTGGTGAACATTGCTTGTGCGCATTCTCGTGTTTGACCAAATCCTCTTGTTTGAAAAAATATCTCTTTTTAAAATTTGAACCGTTAATCCTTTCTTGGTTGAATCTTATGCTTGAGAAAATCCTCTTGTTTGAGAAAATTTCTCCTGTTTTCATGAGGGGCATACTTTGCTTGAGGACAAACAAAAATATAGTTGGGAAGAGTTTGTTAAGTGTAAATTTTGACTTAAATTGAATCATCTTTCTTGAAAATTTTCAAATCAATTCTCATGTTTTAATAGATTTACTTCTTTTTCTTGTGTGATTCTTCAATTATATTGCAAATACCGTTGGATGCTTTGATGTATGTGTTATTGTACAAGATTTAGGCATAAAACATCAATGATTAAGACACAAAGGATTGGACAAGAAAGCCAAAGAGATGAAGAGGAGTCAGCAATGTTCGTTGTGCGAACACCAGCGAGGTGAAAGTGAATGCTCACTGTGCGAGATCTTAGCGAAGATCCTGCGAACCATCTCAGATTAGAGGCGGTAGGAAAAAGGCCCAAAGTTCGCTGGCAAAACTCTAGTGAAGTAGTTCATTGTGCGAATGAGTGCTTGCTCTAAGAACTCAGATATTTTCCAAGGGCAGTTTTAACTGTTCAGAGGCACCTCATGTGCCTAAAAGTGGATCTCACTGGGTGAAGAAGGTGTTCGCTAGGCGAATAGGACATATTTTTTTTTACTATATCTGTAATTTTCTCACTTTTTAGAAACATAACTTTTGTATAACTTTTGTAATATATAATTTTGAGATCAGAACTTCATCTCTCTTCATTCCAAGTATATTCTAAGAGAGAGAAACACAAACCCTAAGAGGGAGAAGGTAAGAAATTCGATTTCTTGTTGGGTTTGGATGTAATCTTTTGATACCTTATGTATTTCATCTAATCTATGTTTTGTGAACTAGTTTTGATTCAATATTGATGTTGTCTTTGATTTCTTATTTGTGAATCTTGACAAAACCTTTTTCAAATCTTAGATCTTAGATATTCATCTATAATGAGCAAACTTTTGACATAGTCTTGTAAGTTGATATTCACTTGCATCTTTGATTTTATTGTGTTGATTAGTAGTATGAATAGCATGAGTAGGATCAATACGGTATTGTGAGGATGCATAATAATAGAGATGAAGAACTATGTTCACTTACATTTGGAAAATTAGTTGAATGCATGTAAAAAGGGTTAAGCGTATGTACGTATTCTAATCATGGCATTTTATATGAATCAATCATGAATCAGATATGGATGTCATCTTTGTTTACCTGTTTATCTTTGGTTTGAACTATTATAGAAATATGCTCTTCAGATCTGGATCTAGGATGATTATTTGTTAGGTTCTAGACTCTAGACATAGATTTAGGCTTAACATTTGCTTGAGAATAAGTTCTTAATGCTCTGTGTTGTTGAGTTGCGTGAGACATCACGAATGAGACAATACGGTTGTTCTCTCGATGTTGCGATAGACATAATCTATGTTGTGGGTGATATGTGAGGATATTAGACGAATTATTGATTTGTGTTTAACTAGTTAGAAGAATGCATGTGTTATCAATTGATGAGATTCGATCCCAACAAGGCTCTGTTTATATTTAACGTCTTTACTTTATATTTTCCGGCTTTATATTTTCTGCCTTTATTTATGGTATCGTTGATCGTTCAACTAAAATTTCACAACAAGCTTAGAAATGCAGAGGCCGTTAAACGACGTTCTTTCCCTTGCACGATCCCTGTGGAGACGATATAAATACCAGAGGGAATCCTTCCAAATATAAATTTTTGCTTCTTGCCACTTTACTGCAGTTCAAACAAAATGGCACCGTTTTCGAGGATTGGTGTTTAGATATCAAAGTGCATTGCAATAAATTCTATATTTTTGAGCTTTGTACGGTTGTTTATATTGTATATATGCTTGTTTCCTTTTACGTTTTCTTAAGTGTTGTTTAGTTATGAATGATGAGAACTTCTTCTAGATTGGTTGTTATTTGTATAAAAGTTTCCAATGAAGATTCTCCCAAGTTTATATGGTAATGGTAGGATGTTGAACATGTGAATGCAAGCAAAGTAAATTGTACCGATTTATAGAATGTTAGAATAATTTAATAATTCTGTGCTTTGTGCAAATGTGTATTCTTGTTTCACGTTGCAACTTGTTTGAATGCTTGTTTCACTTAGGTCCAAAAGCCATAAATTGTGAGAGACCTCCATTATTTAATATATGCTAGGATGACTGATAAACTTTGTTTAATTCGTTTGATTCATGCTTTATCTTTTTATTATTGTGATATTGTGGAAGCGTTAGAAATGATTAAGGCATTTGTTTATATTGAGCACAACCGTATCCGAAAAGTAACTTACTCGTGAGTAGTGAGAATTTGTTAACCCCTTTAAGCCTAAACACTTTATATCTTACTTTAGCGATAAACTTGGTTTATGTACATAATTTGAAAGTTTAGTTCATCATTGAATTTTGAGATTCTAAAAAAAATTCTTAAGCCTTTGAACATTGTTCTAAATTGATTTCCTTGCCATAAAAAGAAAGGAGCACTCACTTGAGATTTGGTTGAATTCAAGTTGGGAAGAATGAAATGAAAAGCGGTAGGTTACTCAAAATTTTAAATTTTTTTCAAACAAGCGTTGAAAAGAAAAAATGTGAATATGAATGTGAAAAACAAAAGGAAAAGAATGCTTGTTTCAAAAACAAAAAATAGAGAATGAAATAATTATTCAAAAGAAAGTTTGATAAGGTTTGCAATAGAGGAAAGAAAGTGGTGAATGAAGTTGTGATATGTAAATACCATGTATAATGAATGTTTCTTTTGCGTGGCAACTTCGATTCAATAGCCTAAGAAATGATCCTTTGTTGTGAACTCGGCCAAGCTACAATCTTAAAATCCCTTAGTCATATCTTGCTTCCATGATTTCATTTTTGATTGATTAGATGAATGTATGAATTGGATTGTTTTTTGCATTGTTTGTCAGGCGAGTGAAATTGCCCTGCTGTTGCAAACACATTAATTTCTTCATTCTTATTTTTAAGAAGAGTGTTAGAGTGATTCAAGCAAGAGAATTTATTTTTTATTTGAAACATTGCATGATATTTGTTAAGAACTAAATTGTTTGTCATTGTTCAATTCTATTGAGTGGTGAACATTGCTTGTGCGCATTCTCGTGTTTGACCAAATCCTCTTGTTTGAAAAAATATCTCTTTTTAAAATTTGAACCGTTAATCCTTTCTTGGTTGAATCTTATGCTTGAGAAAATCCTCTTGTTTGAGAAAATTTCTCCTGTTTTCATGAGGGACATACTTTGCTTGAGGACAAACAAAAATATAGTTGGGAAGAGTTTGTTAAGTGTAAATTTTGACTTAAATTGAATCATCTTTCTTGAAATTTTTCAACTCAATTCTCATGTTTTGATAGATTTATTTCTTTTTCTTGTGTGATTCTTCAATTATATTGCAAATACCGTTGGATGCTTTAAAATATGTGTTATTGTACAAGATTTAGGCATAAAACATTAATGATTAAGACACAAAGGATTGGACAAGAAAGCCAAAGAAATGAAGAGGAGTCAGCAATGTTCGTTGTGCGAACACCAGCGAGGTGAAAGTGAATGCTCACTGTGCGTGATCTTAGCGAAGACCCAGCGAACCATTTCAGATTAGAGGCGGTAGGAAAAAGGCCCAAAGTTCGCTGGCAAAGCTCTAGTGAAGTAGTTCATTATGCGAATGAGTGTTTGCACTAAGAACTCAGATATTTTCCAAGGGCGGTTTTAACTGTTCAGAGGCACCTCATGTGCCTAAAAGTGGATCTCACTGGGTGAAGAAGGTGTTCGCTAGGCGAATAGGACATATTTTTGTTTTACTATTTATGTACTTTTCTCACTTTTTAGAAACATAACTTTTGTATAACTTTTGTAATGTATATTTTTTAGATCAGAACTTCATTTCTCTTTATTCCAAGTATATTCTAAGAGAGAGAAACACAAACCCTAAGAGGGAGAAGGTAAGAAATTCAATTTCTTGTTGGGTTTGGATGTAATCTTTTGATACCTTATGTATTTCATCTAATCTATGTTTTGTGAACTAGTTTTGATTCAATATTGATGTTGTCTTTGATTTCTTATTTGTGGATCTTGACAAAACCTTTTTCAAATCTTAGATCTTAGATATTCATCTATAATGAGCAAACTTTTGACATAGTCTTGTAAGTTGATATTCACTTGCATCTTTGATTTTATTGTGTTGATTAGTAGCATGAATAGCATGAGTAGGATCAATACGGTATTGTGAGGATGCATAATAATAGAGATGAAGAACTATGTTCACTTACATTTGGAAAATTAGTTGAATGCATGTAAAAAGGGTTAAGCGTATGTACGTATTCTAATCATGGCATTTTATATGAATTAATCATGAATCAGATATGGATGTCATCTTTGTTTACCTGTTTATCTTTGGTTTGAACTATTATAGAAATATGCTCTTCAGATCTGGATCTAGGATGATTATTTGTTAGGTTCTAGACTCTAGACATAGATTTAGGCTTAACATTTGCTTGAGAATAAGTTCTTAATGCTCTGTGTTGTTGAGTTGCGTGAGACATCACCAATGAGACAATACGGTTGTTCTCTCGTTGTTGCGATAGACATAATCTATGTTGTGGGTGATATGTGAGGATATTAGACGAATTATTGATTTGTGCTTAACTAGTTAGAAGAATGCATGTGTTATCAATTGATGAGATTCGATCCCAACAAGGCTCTGTTTATATTTAACGTCTTTACTTTATATTTTCCGGCTTTATATTTTCTGCCTTTATTTATGGTACCGTTGATCGTTCAACTAAAATTTTACAACAAGCTTAGAAATGCAGAGGCCGTTAAACGACGTTCTTTCCCTTGCACGATCCCTGTGGAGACGATATAAATACCAGAGGGAATCCTTCCAAATATAAATTTTTGCTTCTTGCCACTTTACTGCAGTTCAAACAAAATGGCACCGTTGTCGAGGATTGGTGTTTAGATATCGAAGTGCATTGCAATAGTTTCTATATTTTTGAGCTTTGTACGGTTGTTTATATTGTATATATGCTTGTTTCCTTTTACGTTTTCTTAAGTGTTGTTTAGTTATGAATGATGAGAACTTCTTCTAGATTGGTTGCTATTTGTATAAAAGTTTCCAATGAAGATTCTCCCAAGTTTATATGGTAATGGTAGGATGTTGAACATGTGAATGCAGGCAAAGTAAATTGTACCGCTTTATAGAATGTTAGAATAATTTAATAATTTTGTGCTTTGTGCAAATGTGTATTCTTGTTTCATGTTGCAACTTGTTTGAATGCTTGTTTCACTTAGGTCCAAAAGCCATAAATTGTGAGAGACCTCAATTATTTAATATATGCTAGGATGACTGTGCAAGCCCATAAATTCTGATACATTCTACTTCAGAGTCTATGCAAGCCTATATCATCAGACTTCACTTAATAATGTGCATCAGTTCTGAGCCATCAGAAGCTAATAACTCAGTTTCTCTTAAATGTATTCTTTTATCAAATTCTGAATAGTTTCTTCTTAAGCTTTAGAACATTCATATTTATAACAAATATTAGATAACACCATTGTTCTTTCAACAGTTTGTTATCATAAAAACTCAAAGGATATATGTCATGAACAAATCTTGTTCTAACAATCTCCCTCATTTTAATGATGACAAACATAAGTATTTAAAGGACAATGTTGGGCTATTTCAATTTTCTTGGCAACATCAGAGTCTGAGGTTTGTAAGCTCCCCCTGAGTCTAATAGTCCAAAAGTTGAGGTTTGTAAGCTCCCCCTAAGTTCTATATTTACAAAAACTAAAATATATATTTTAATTTACTTAGCAACATCAGAGTTTGAGGTTTGTAAGCTCTCTCTGAGTGTAATAGTCCAAAGGTTGAGGTTTGTAAGCTCCCCTTAAGTTTTATTTTCAAGAAAATTAAAATATATTTCCCGGGTAAAACAAATAACCGAAATAAAAATTTTTTAAATATTATAAATGACCAATATTTAAAATCTGAAGGGTTCAGATTCTTATTAAACACTTATATATCTTTCTCCCCCTTTTGTCATATCAAAAATATCGGAAAAAAGAAAGAGAAAAAAATGAGAAGTGACAATTAAAGCAAATATTAAGCAAAAAAGCATTGTCCCGAGATGGTCAAAGATGTTTTATAGGGTTTAGAGTAGTCAGAGTCAAACAAAGTACTAAAATCAAAAGACTAGTTTTTATTGGTGCGTAGATTCCATACCGTACTTGAATGACTACTTAAAACACACTATAAACATATATCGACCTATTTTCCTCAAGAATTCATCCAGTTCACATAAATATTTCAAGAAAAAAACTAGTTATGTAGAGAAAATCTCATAACTAAATTCCTCACAAGAGTGAAAAACGAGATTTTGCAAGAGAGTTAGATTTACTGATGAAGGCGGAAGAAGAAAGAGAGAAACATTTGGTAGTTAAGGAACTATCTGCAAAACTACATGTTGAGGCATCAAAAGATAAACAAAAACTGAAGAAAAAGGAAGGTGTTCAAACCAGATTGGATGCCTACAGAGCACAGACTTCAGGGTTGAAAGAGCACATAAGTGCTCCTAAGGATTCTTCCATAGAGGATGAAGATACTTCTTCTGAAGATGAGGAAGCAGAACAATCATGAAGGGAATTTGTCGGTAACACTGAGAAAGATGATTGAATCAACAAAGAAGACTAGGAATAGGCTAATTTATTGTATTGTTTTATCTATTCTCGTGTAATTTTTAAATTCCAATGAAATTTCCCTTTTTTAGTTTCCAATTATTTTTGCCAGCATTAGCGAGTTTCATTTACTTTAAATCATCAAAAGGAAAAAAATAAAGCATTAATCAAATGAAACATGAACAACTAGTATAAAACAAACTGAAACATGATAAGTTCATAATCATATCTTTAAAAAAACATGTCAACAAGCATATAAACAGATTCTACATCCTAGACTTAGGGCTTCTTTAATAATTCCATGACTGCCTTGAGATCATAATCGATTTCTTTTTGCCTTGAAACAATAGACTTGAATTGATCATCCACTAACAGCTGGTTACTAGCCATATGAACTTTAATCATCTCTTGACATTCAGCAACTCAAGCTACCTTAGCTTCTAGATTGAGTAGTGCTTATGGCTAGACGTAGTAACTTCTTTAGTAAAGAAATTCTTCGGACTTTGAATAACTGAGTTGATTAACTATTTGAAGGTTTCCCATTTTGCATTATAAGCCACATGGTCAGTAGAAGTGAACCGTTATTCCGTTATTTCTTTTTCATTGTTATATAACCCAGTCCTAAAAAATTCTAACTGAGAAAGTACATGGTTAGGTAGAGGGTGATAGTTGGCCATATGCAGAGATGGTTTGGGTGATTTTATTTACAATGTTTCATGAACAGATTCAGCTGAGTTTTCTTTGCCTAAAGAGTGGTTTGATGGGGATGAGTGTTGAGTGTTTTCTTGGGGATTTGATGTTAAAGGTTGAGCTAGGTTATTATTTTCTGATTCTGGGTCAGATTCAGCAAGTTTAGTTTCATTATTAAGATGATTCTGAATAGGTTGTCTATAATAGTTTTGGTGAGACTGTTTGAAGGTGACGCAACATTGATGGGCTTAACGTCTAAATCACTTTCAAATTCAATAGGAATTAGTGAAGGTGATTCTTCTTGAATGCTAGCATTAATATTTTCTTGATTGATTGGTTGACAAGTTGGTCACGTGATAGAATGTTGTTGTTTTGTGTTTTATTTAGAAAGGTATTAGAAAGAGTAGAAAAATGTGTACTTATAGGAATGATTGATTGATAAGGTTATATGGACAAGGTTTTGTTGGATTTACTAGGTGATAGTGAGGTTGGCTTTCTCATGTAAAAATTAAGATTAAAGTCATTAAAAGTTTCAGCCTCAATACCTGATCCTTCTGCCAATGAAACAAGTTCCTCTGCAGCTTCCACATCTTTGCCACTTTTAGTTGGACTCTCATTTAACCAGTTTCTAGATCCATCATCATTTTATGTAGACGCATCTTCCATTACTTCCTCTGGAGAATTTTCTTCTACTTTCCTAACACCAATCTCTTCACATTCTTGAGCAACATTTGTGTCCTTCTTGCTACTCTCAAAAAACTCTTGAGTTATCTTAGCAACTTCAGGAGAATTTAGAATAGACTCACGTTTGTCTCCAAGCCGTTCTCTTAAAACTTCCATGCCCTTCTCTATAACCTTTATTGAGTCATCAACACAATTTCTCTTAATCAGTTCCTCAGATACAACTCCCATACTTCTCTTAACAACTGCTGTCATAAAGTTGTCGACCTCCTTCACGACATGAGAAATTTTTGTTTCCTTTTCTTCTTCCAGCTGACTTAACTTTACTAGTTTTCTTTTCTTTGATGCAGAAACCTCATTGTCCATATTTATATTACTTCTAGATCCTCATCCTCTAGTCTTAGTAGGATGGATATCAGTAGACTTAATGAGTTCTTCAACTTCATGTTGTAGAGCCTTCTTGGAGCTATATGGATTCTTTTTCTTCCCAGATTTCTGAGCAATTCTTTCTTCTTCTTTATGAACTGCTTTTTGAGCATCTCCTAGCAGTTTCTTCTTGGAAGGTATAGGAGTATCTGATTCATCATCTTCGTCATAAGTGATTTCCTTTATTTTTCTTCTTCCTCTATAACCATGAACATCAGGACACTTATTAGGAAGTTGATCATGTGTTATAGTTACACCATACTCCCTCTTGGCATCATCAAGAAGAAACTTGATGATTTTAGGATTATCTTCCTTGGTCAGCAATGAATAGTTTTCTATAAAAGCGCTTCTATTGTCTTTCCTGATTCTGATAGGATTAGGAATCAATATAATACCCTTTTCCTTCTTTCTTTCATGTAAGCTAATACAGTTGTAGAAATCATACTTCCATAAGTATCATCTATATCTTGTGTAGCTCCAAATTCCATTAATGTGTTGATCATCTTGCATTGATAGAATAGTTCAGAAAGTAACTTGCATAAGGAACTATTATTTTGAACTTCTTAGTAGAGCCCTTGATAGATTCATAAAGATGATGAAAAATGTAACCTAGTAGATTCAACCTTTGATCGATAGACAAATACCAAAGAAACATCTTATGATCCCATGAAATTTGATCTGAACTTCCTTCCCGAGGAATTAAGCAACCAATAAGAATTTTGAAAAACAACTTTTACTTGAGATGCATGTTCTTCACTTTTTCATAATTATCTTTCTTTTCAAAGAGTGCCTTCTTCATATTCCTGGCATATCTCCTCCATCCTTTATTATTATTATTATTATCACCATTCCTTTATTTTCATACCTAATTAGCTGAGCAATATTCTCTTGAGTTATGAAGATGTCCAGACCCATTACAGCAGATCTTATTTCCACACATTTGAATTCCTTTAAACCCATTCCTGCTCTTGATTTCCCTTTCAAACTTTTGTATTTTTTTCACAACAGTTATTTATTCATCTTATGTTGAATACTCATTCTACACTTCTGCTCTTACCCAAAAATATTTTACCAGAGTTGGGTAAGTTGGTTCATTCAGCATCTCAAAGAATTTCATCCATCCTTGGAACTCAAAATGACTTTCCAATAGACAACCAACTACAACAAAGCTATCAAAATCCACCACTTGTTCAATGAGAAGCTTTAATTCATCTTTGTCGAACGATAAAGTCTCCGGTTTAATCTTGAGTTTTTGCATGGAATTAATATCTAAGGCATAGGTTGACAAGAATGCCATTTATGAGGTTTTTGGTTTTTTAGGGTTTACAAATAAGACACGAAATGGACAGTGATAGAGTTTGTGTTGGTCGAGAAAAATAAATGACACTAAAGAGACTTAAACATAAAAGTATTTAAAATAAATCCATTCCCCCTCAAACTCAATACAAAAAGATTTTCTAAGCGTGTTGAAGACACTTCAAACAGGTGTAAAAAGTGGGACATGTGTCAAAAAGATTTTCCACTTTTATACATGTAAGACACAAACATTTCTTTATAGAAGTTTCATAAGCAGAGAATTTTTAGAGTTTATCTTTTTATCAAAAGTTTGTTACCCAATATTTTGACTGAGGCATCATCTAACTAATATCTAAGATTCTTCATTCGAGATTAAGCATAAATTACTATGTTCTGAATTTTTACCAGCCATTTAACTGTAACAGAATTACGAGTTGTATCTTAATTGTCAGCTCATTGAAGAACTCAACACATAATAATTTATTTTGAACAATAGTAAGAAAGTTTGATATAAGATGTTCAAACAGATTTCTTTGATTAAACATAACACTGGTATTATCACAAATGACGAGAATACCAATTTCACAAGTCTGAAAGTTTTTTAGCTAATATCCTCCAAAGTAATTGAGTGTAGAAATTATATACACCAATAAAATTTGTACAGAATATCATGCTTGAGATAGAAAATAAATAATTAGATTTGCCTAGATATTTTTTCTGATTCTGGATCCTTAACTTATTTTGATGAAGTTTCTTTGACTTGTTCTGAAGTCAAGATCTTGAACTATATTCTAAAAAAAGATAACACCATTGATAAAAAGACTAGTTGCTTTCAATAGATTCTTCATCTTTGACAACCTTCTTTTCATAGGAGATGAAAACATATTTTTTTCTCATTGGATATTTGTCTGCACCACTATTAAGTGTTATGCATAGACCATGCTCTGATGCCAACTGAAGGTGAGAAAAATACACAAGAAGGGGGGTGTTGAATTGTGTTCTATATTTTTGCTTTACTTTTGAACAAAGTTCATATTATAAACCACTATTATGATTCTGATTATATGTTGCAGTGGAATAATAACATAAACAAATAAATAACAAAGAAATACACAAAGATTTATAATGGTTCCTCCAAAACTGAGAGTAGTTCAGTCCCCTTGTAGCACAAAAGATTTTCCATTATAATCAAAATATGATTACAATTGTTTATGCCCTCAAGCATAAGACTTTTCTGTTTAGACCCTCAACTCGAGACTTCCTGATTAAACCCCTCAGGTTCAAGACTTCCTTCTTAGACCCTTAGCCTAAGACTTCCTACTTAGATTCCACGAATCCAAGACTTCCTACTTAAGCCCCTCGGGTTCAAGACTTCTGCTCAGACTCACGGTCCAAGACTTCCCTGCTCAAATCCCACAGATTCAAGACTTCTGCCTAGACCTACAGTCCAAAATTTCCTTGCTCAATCAACAAATGATCAAGAATTAAATGCTTAATCACATAACAAGAGACATACTTGGCTTAAGCTTACATCAAGAGAATTTGATTCTCAAGCACATAGCAAGAGACTCTTTTTTCTAAACTACTAAGCAATCTGTTTAGCATAATAGACAACAAGGTGTACTTGATATTCAATCAGAGGTACAAGGTAAATAAACATAACAAAGATTAAAACACTTAAGATTTCTAAGATATTCAATGTTTAATAAATCTTAAGGCTTTGTACAATTTAAAATATATAACAAAAATTCTACATACTGATTAGTTTCCATTATTGATCTTGTTATTCTTCCATTATGATAGAAGTGTGGAACGCTTCTTTTCTTATTGGCTCTTCTTTCTTTATTTTCCTTGTTCTTTTTTCAGATTGAATCTTCAACTACATATATAGCAGTTGTAGATGAGTAGCTGTTGAAAAAGATAACTTGTACACGTGTCTTTGTTGCTCCACAGTACTAAAAGACGTTGAAGATAGATACACCAAAAGATCTTTACCCATTGTGTAATGTAACAGCCCAAATTTATTGAAATATTTATTTAATTTATTTAAATATGAATATTCGTATTTTTGGTGATTTTCGGTGGTTGGTATGAAATATTGAGAATTATAGAGTTTTGGGTTATTTATTTAAATAATAGTATATAATATGAATATATTGGTATTATTATTATTAATTTAAATAAATATAAGTGAATTAATGGGAAAATGGACATTTGAGGAGGAGTTAATGAGGGTGAAGTTGGAAAGCCCAATTTAAGGCCCAAAGTTGGGTTTAACAAAAAGGAATTTTAAGGGAATTAGGATTTGTTCCTGTTAGATCGTGAAAAGGAAAGAAATAGAGGTCAGCTCTGAGAAAGAGGATTGAGGCAAAAGCTTCACAAGGTTTCTAAGAATCAAAGAGAAAGGCTTATAGTCGACAATTAAGGTATGGGGAGTATTGCCTTCATTGTTTTCAATATGTGATTCAATGTATTTAAGCTTATTTAACGGTTTAAAGGGTTTGAGGCTGATTTGAGATAAAGGAAATTAGGCTTTCATGGCCAAAATATATTATTGAAGTTTTAACCGTATAAGGGTTTGAAATGATGTTCTGATAGGTTTGAGGTCGATTTGAGTTTGAGGGAAAGTAGGCCTTCGTGGCCAAAATCTATTATTGAGGTTTTAACCGTATAGGGATTTGAACTTATGGCCAGATAGGTTTGAGGTTGATTTAAGAGAAAAGGAAATTAGGCCTTCGTGGCCAAAATCTGTTGTTGAGGTTTTAACCTTGTAGGGTAATTAGATAGTGAGTACTCTAATGACCTTGGTGTAGTTGTAAGGAAATTATGGAAATTAGAGGTGTAAATATGATACGGGATTGAACCTATATCCCTTAATTTTAAAGGCTTTAGGCATAATCTTAAAACAATGATTAGATGGTCTAATTGTGTTAAAATTGTAAATTTACTTGAGATAATTACAGTGTTAAATGAGTTGTAATTTTCTGAGTTTGGGTTTTTACGAAATCGAAACTGGAGGTCCGGAAGGTCTCAAACGGTGAAAAACGCAGAAAATTCTGCATGTTGTCTGTCACGACTGTTCATGTTTTCAGTCGAAATCGTTTTGGACGTAACTTTTGATCCGTAAGTCTGTTTTGGTCCCCGTTTGAAGCGTTGGAAAGCTAATGAATAGGGCTATAATATGGTATAGATAAGAGAATTGGTTTTCCAATATTTCTATATCTAATATGTTTTGGAATTCAATTATATTCTGGTTCAGTGATGTCTTGATGCTTTGATGCTGTGATTTTCTAGGTGAATTACCATGAGTGTAACTGTGATTCCTATGTGATTAAGTGAATGTATGATAAATTAATATGAGTATAAATATGATTCCTATGTGATTAAATGAATTTATGATGAATTACCATGAGTATAACTGTGATTTATATGTGATTAATACATGATTGCATGATGAATTCCCATGAGGAACTGTGATGATTTGTGATGTTGATTCCATGAGTTTTGATGATTCTATGATGACGTGATTCTTATGATTATTTTGATGAGTGATGATGCACCTAATGAGATTATTATGAGGATGATATTGATGTGTGCATCATGCATTCATGTGCATCCGGACTTCAGTTCAGGCCCTTGATTTCTTTAGCTTCAGTCCCATTGTGCGGGTGTGAGGTATTTTAATGTGCTATGGTTCTTGTATAGAATTGATCCTATTGATGGAGATCTATGCAGGGTTGATGGCGCAGTGTCCATCGAGCTGTGATGATTGGTACCACATGCATGAGTCTTGTTGCATTTGCATTTATGAGATAATCTTCAGTAATTTATGATGTTGTGGCCTTTGATGCCCATTGATGAATATGATGATACACGATATGAAAATGACGTTGTTTTATATATTGATTTCTTATATTGATTATTATGAATCATTTTACTCACCCTGCCTGTTTGAATGTTGCCTCCACGTGGGTAGCGTGCAGATGACCAGGTTTAGTCGTAGATGTCGTCGAGGACTTTTGAAGTTTTTGGGTCGTTGGCCATTGTGGTTGACTTAGAGGGTCTTGCTCTGATAGTGTAACATCGGGTTGCGGTCCTTGAGTCAAACTATTTTATTGAGTTTTTGTTATGTTGATTTCGTTGCGGTAAAAGGAAAACTTTGGATTTTACCCTTTGTGAGTTCCGCCGCCATTTGAGCACTTTTGAGTAATTTTGAGAAAACCTGTTGCTTACGAAGCATTGACCTTGATTTGAATTTATTGAGAAATGTACGCCCTTTGAGATGATTTTTATGGTGTTTAAAATTTTGCTCTTGTAAATTCTATTATTTTGCCATAATATTCGTGGGGTAGAAAAGGGTGTTACATTAGTGGTATCAGAGCAGGTCGGTCCGTCCGGCCAAGTTGTCTAATGTTAATTGTTTCCTAGTATGTGACATGTGTGTTAAAACATTGTTGATACACATTTGTTTTCTAACCTTTGTCTGCAGAAGTAGGAACGAAACAAGTAGGGAGAAACTTGTGCTTCTCTAGAATGCTTCAAGTGTGGAGTGGTGGCTCAGTGTGTCGATGAACGCGTTTGGTAATCATGGTTTATGCCCCATCATGATTTTCGGCTGTTTATTAACAAATTGAGGAACTGATCACTCTTAATCTCTTGTTGATAGTATACGGAGTCATGTTGGATGGGATAGACGTATCTTGCAAGCTTAGATGGCGTGTGCAGTGAATTGTTTTGAGTTAAGCTAAGTGCTTACAGATTTTTTTCGTGAGTCGGTGTAGGATGGTGCTGAGACGTTTATTTTGATGGAAACTTTGAGTATTAATAAAGTGGGGAAGTTTGTGGGGTGCCAATTATTTGTGATTGTCCGGAAGTTTTTACTAATGAGATAAGTGATTTACCACCGGAGCGTGAAGTGGAGTTTGTGATCGACTTAGTTCCTAGAACTAGTCCGATATTGATGGCTTCATATCGTATGTCTGCATTGGGATTGAAAGAGTTGAAGAATCAACTTGAATATCTGCTTGAGGAGAGGTTCTTTTGTCCGAGTGTGTCACTGTGGGATGCACTAATTTTGTTAGTTAAGAAGAAAGAATGTTCTGTGAGGTTGTGTCTAGATTACAGACAACTGAACAAGGTGACTATCAAGAAGAAGTATCTACTTCCAAGGATTGATGATTTGATGGTTATTACAAGTGTGTCTAGTAAGATATATTTGAGATCTGGGTATCACCATATTCGTGTGAAGGGTGGAGATATTCAGAAGACTACTTTTAAAACAAGGTATGAACGTTATGAGTATTTCGTGATTCCATTTGGTGTGACTAATGCACCTTGTGTATTTATGGAGTATATGAATAGGATTTTCCATCCTTATTTGGACAAGTTTGTGGTTGTGTTCATTGATGATATTTTGATATATTCGAAGAGTAAAGAGGATCATGTTAAGCATCTGAAAATTGTGTTTTCAGCATTGAAAGAGAAGCAATTGTATGCAAAATTGTCAAAGTGTGAGTTTTGGTTGAAGGAGGTGAGTTTCCTTGGTCATGTGATCTCGAGTAGGGGTACTGCAGTTGATTTGTCGAAGGTTGAAGTTGTATCACAATGGGAAGCTCCAAAACCTGTTTTTGAGATTAGAAGTTTTCTTGGGTTGGCAGATTATTATCGAAAATTCATTGAAGGATTTTTCCAAGTTATATTTGCCATTGACACGGTGGACTAGGAAGGTTCAAGCTTTTGTTTTGGATGCAAAGTGTGAAGAAAGTTTCAAGAGCTTTTGAGAAGGCTGACAGCAGCTCATGTTTTAATTTTGCCAAATCCGGAAGAACCACTTGTTGTATATTGTGATGCTTCATTGATGGGATTGGAAGGTATGTTAGTGCAACATCAACAAGTTTTAGCTTATGCTTCAAGGCAACTTAAACTGCACAAGAGGAATTATCTAACACAGGATTTAGAATTGGTTGTTGTTGTGTTTGTGTCGAAGCTTTGGAGGCATTATTTATTTGGTTCGAGATTTGAGGTGTTTAGTGATCATAAGAGTTTGAAGTATTTCTTTCATCAGAGAGAATTGAATACGAGGCAGAAGAGATAATTGGGACTTCTGAAGGATTATGGTTTTGGTTTGAATTACCATTCGGGTAAAGCAAACATGGTAGCTGATGCATTGATTTGGAAATCTTTGCATATACCGATGATGATGGTAAGAGAGTTAGAACTGATTGAGCAATTTCGTGATATGAGTTTGGTTTGTGAAGAGTATTCATATGAAGTTAAGCTTGGTATGTTGAAGCTTACTAGTGGTATTTTTGATGAGATTCGAGGAGGTCAGAAATATGATTTGAGTTGGTAGATCGGTTGAATTTGATGGATCAAAGTCGAAGAGCTAATTTTCGGATTAATGAAAATGGTATCATGAGATGTCATGATAGAGTTTGTGTTTCAGTTGTTGTTGAGTTGAAAAAGAGTATTCTTGAGGAAGGACATCGAAGTAGATTAAGTATCCATACCGGTGCTACGAAGAGGTACCAGGATTTGAGGAAATTGTTTTGGTGGCTAGGGATGAAGAAAGAAGTGGTTGATTTTGTGTATGTTGGTTAGACTTGTTAGAAGTTGAAGATTGAACATCAAAGACCGTTGGATCTGATGCAACCGTTGAATATTCCAGAGTGAAAATGGGATAGCATTTCTATGGATTTTGTGACAGGTCTACTGAAAATGTTGAAGAGATATGATTCAATTTGGGTGATTGCCGATAGATTGACCAAATCGGCTCATTTCATACTGATAAGGATCAATTATTCGCTGTAGAAGCTGACCGAATTGTATATTGATGAGATTGTGAAAATGCATGGCATTCCTTCAAGTATTGTGTCTGATAGAGATCTGAGATTCACATCGGGGTTCTGGGAGAGTTTGGAGACATCTTTGGGTACTAAGCTGAGGTTGAGTTCTGCCTATCATCCGTAGACGGATGGACAGACAGAGAGAACTATCCAGTCTTTAGAGGATTTGTTGAGAGCTTGTGTATTGGATCAAGATGGATCATGAGATACTCATTTGTCGTTGATTGAGTTTACCTATAACAACAGTTATCATTCTAGTATCGGAATGGCATCATATTAGGCATTGTATGGTAGGAGATGTAAGACTCCTTTATGTTGGTATGAATCAGGCGAGAGTTTTGTACTCGGACCTGAGATTATGCAAGAGACGACTGAAAAGATCAAGATTATCCAAGAAAAGATGAAAGCGTCGCAAAGTTGTCAGAAGAGTTACCATGATAATAGAAGGAAAGCACTTGAGTTCCATGAAGGAGATCACGTGTTTTTGAGAGTTACGTCGGTAACTGGTGTTGGTCGAGCTTTGAAGTCTCAAAAGCTCACACCGCATTTTGTTGGTCCGTATCAGAGTGGCGCAGCGGAATCGTGGGAGGAGTAGCATGTCAGATTGCTTTACCGTCGTTGCTTGCGAATTTGCATGATGTGTTTCATGTGTCTCAGTTGAGGAAGTACATTCCAGATCCATCACATGTGATTCAGATGGATGATGTACAAGGGGGAGATAATTTGACTGTTGAGACATTGCTAGTTCGGATTGATGAATGAGAAGTGAAGCAACTGCGAGGTAAAGAGATTTCCTTGGTAAAGGTAGTTTTGAGAGGACCAACTGAAGAGAGTTGGACTTGGGAGTGTGAGGATCATATAAGGGGGTCGTATCCGACTCTGTTTTCTTGAGGTAATTTTCGAGGGCGAAAATTCTTTTAAGTGGGGGAGAGTTGTAACACCCCAAATTTATTGGAATATTTATTTAATTTATTTAAATATGAATATTCGTATTTTTGGTGATTTTCGGTGGTTGGTATGAAATATTGAGAATTATGGAGTTCTGGGTTATTTATTTAAATAATAGTATATAATATGAATATATTGGTATTATTATTAATTTAAATAAATTTAAGTGAATTAAGGGGAAAATGGACATTTGAGGAGGAGTTAACGAGGGTGAAGTTGGAAAGCTCAATTTTATGGCCCAAAGTTAGCTTTAACAAAAAGGAATTTTGAGGGAATTAGGATTCATTGCTGTTAGACCGTGAAAAGGGAAGAAATAGAGGACAGAGCTCTAAGAAAGAGGATTGAGGCAAAAGCTTCGCAAGGTTTCCAAGAATCAAAGAGAAAGGCTTAGAGTCAGCAATTAAGGTAAGGAGAGTATTTCCTTCATTGTTTTCAATATGTGATTCAATGTATTTAAAGCTGATTTAAGAGTTTAAAGGGTTTGAGGCTGATTTGAGATAAAGGAAATTAGACCTTCATGGCCAAAATATACTATTGAGGTTTTAACCGTATAGGGGTTTGAACTGATGGTCTGATAGGTTTGAGGTCGATTTGGGTTTGAGGGAAAGTAAACCTTCATGGCCAAAATCTATTATCGAGGTTTTAACCGTATAGGGATTTGAACTGATGGTCTGATAGGTTTGAGGTTGATTTGAGAGTAAAGGAAATTAGGCCTTCGTGGCCAAAATCTGTTGTTGAGGTTTTAACCCTGTAGGGTAATTAGATAGTGAGTACTCTAATGACCGCGGTGTAGGTGTAAGGAAATTATGGGAATTAGAGGCATAAATATGATACGGGATTGAACCTATATCCCTTAATTTTAAAGGTTTTAGGCATAATCTTAAAACACTGATTAGATGGTTTAATTTTGTCAAAATTATAAATTTACTTTAGATAATTACAATGTTGAATGAGTCGTAATTTTATGAGAGTTTGGGTTTTTACGAAATCGAAGGAGGTCCGGAAGGCCTCCAACGGTGAAAAACGCAGAAAATTCTACATATTGTTCGTCACGACTGTTCATGTTTTCGGTCGAAATCGTTTTGGACGTAACTTTTCATCCGTAAGTTTATTTTGGTCCCCGTTTGAAGCGTTGGAAAGCTAATGAATAGGGCTATAACATGATATTGATAAGAGAATTGGTTTCCCAATATTTTTATATTTAATATGTTTGGTAAGTCAATTATGTTATGGTTTAGTGATGTCTTGATGCTTTGATGCAGTGATTTTCTGGGTGAATTACCATGAGTGTGATTGTGATTCTTGTAACACCCCACTTCCCAAAATTAAATAAAACACAATTATTTCACATAAACATCAGAGTTCCTCCCTAAAAGTGGGATATCACATTCATAAAATTCAACAAAACACTTCATTAGATGTTTTCACATTAAAGCAAAGGAAATAATCCTTAACTCAACATTTTCGGCCATCCGCCAAATACGTGAACTCAATCATTAATAAAATTCACCAACATATTATATGTCACAGGAATAAAACAAGTTCAACATAAAAATAAATAAACGCCCAAGTCTCGTGCTACGTATCAGAGCATCCTAAGACTCGACTCGCACACCACTATCCAAGCTAGCTAAGTACCTAGATTATCTGTACCTCCGAAGAAGCACAGACCACAACAACAACAAAGGGGTGAGAAAACATGATCAAAATTATCGGTAATAAGATACATGAATAGAAGGCAGTAAAACTATAAATCATCACCCCACCAACATCAATCATAACCTACTGTCCAATCATCAATACAACATACAACAATGCAAATGTGCAACTCAACACCATGCATGCGGTACCGACTCATTGGTTCATTCAATCAAACCCCGGATTGATCACATACACCCCTCCTTGGCAATGATTTATCCCCACCATTCTCCACAAAGGAGTACGGATGATCGCATACACTCCTCCTGAGCAACGATTTCATCCCACTAAAATATCATGATATGCACGACATCAAATACACAACAAATAACTCAAGCACGCTACGTGTACACGATCCTACTGATCACATTACCATACACAACCAATAATTCAAGCATACTACGTGCACACGATCCTCCTGATCACATCACCATACATTATATACATTATGTATTATACACCAATCAATCATGTTAATCAAATTAAAGTCAATACTACATAATTTCACCTCTTTAACATCAGGCATACACTCTTCACCACTAAACACCATATCTATACTCATCACGACCAAAAGGGGTCCTACGAAATGAATGAACAAACCACACAGTACAAAAATCACAATCTGCTGTCATGCTCGCTGGCTCATTCGCTTAGCGAAGCCCTAGCGAACGCTCGCTAGCTTCTCGCCTAGCGAACCCCCTAGCGAAGGCAGACAGTGGCTACTGGGCATGTTTGCTACCCAGCTCGCCTAGCGAGTCCCTAGCGAATGCTCGCCTAGCGAACCTGCTAGCGAGCGTCTGCGATACTCAAAACCCTCACTGTTCAAAAATGTTACCTTGCTTAATTCCAGCCTATTATCCTTCATCCATCTTCTATCCTATTATTACTACAACTATTATACCCTACTCTAATCAATTGTTCCTCAAACTTTCTCTCCAGAACCAAAACTCATGGTCATTACCAAAACCACAGAAGTTACACAGAACCCCACCAAAATCACAACTCTACTACGTTATGCAGAAACCCACCAAAATCACAACAAATACATGCCCAAATTCATCAATAGCAGCAACAATCATAAACATAACAATATACTCATGGGGTTAAAGAGTCCCCTCTACCCAATTCATGTAAAATACCAATCCCAATCAGTTTCTCCCCCCTTACCTCGATTAATTGCTCAGATTGTTGAAGAACTCTGAAGAATGGGTAGCCCTAGCCTTGCTTCTCTCCTTCCTTGTTCTTCCTTTTCAATCTTTCTCTAAAACTGATTTATCGTGTTCTTTCCTCTTCTCCCCCAAAACTTCTCTAATACCCCTTAAATCCTTATTTTACTTATTCCAATAATAATAATAATAATAATAATAATAATAATAATAATAATAATAATAATAATAATAATAATATTACTTTTAATTATTAAATTATCACCACCATTAATCATATTATATTAATATTAAACTCCATAGTTATTAAATAATCCCCATAACTTAAGGGTGCCCCCCCAACACTCTCAAACACACCCCCACATAAGGACACACCAAAATAAAATAACACCAAAAAGACTAAATAATTAAAATGGGTGTTACAACTCTCCCCCACTTTAATTATTTTCGTCCTAAATTACCTGATGGAAACAATTCCGGATACGCTTCTCGCATCCTGTTTTCCAATTCCCAGGTCACACTGCCTCCTGTAGCACCTCCCCAAACCACTTTTACCAAAGATATCTCCTTCCCTCGGAGTTGTTTCATCTTACGATCTTCGATCCTCAATGGCATCGTCTCAACGGTAAGATTCTCCGGGACTTGAACTTCATCTCTCTGAATCACATGAGATGGATCCGAGACATACTTTCAAAGTTGCGACACGTGAAACACGTCATGCAAATTCGACAGTTCAGGCGGCAACGCCACCCTATAAGCTACAGCACCAACTCTCTGCAAAATCTGATACGGTCCAATAAACTTAGGATCCAGCTTCTTGGACTTCAACGCACGACCTACACCAGTCACTGGGTTAACTCTTAGGAACACGTGATCACCTTCACTGTATTCCAGTTCTTTTCTTCGGTTATCATGATAACTTTTCGGCCTACTCTGAGACGCTTTCATTCTCTCACGAACCATCTAAATGGTCTCAGTAGTTTGCTGCATAATTTCTGGTCCCAATACCACATTCTCACCTGTTTCATACCAACATAGAGGAGTTCTGCATCTTCTACCATATAAAGCTTCAAACGGCGCCATCCCGATACTAGAATGGTAACTGTTGTTGTAGGTGAACTCGATCAACGGTAAATGAGTATCCCACGCACCACCTTTTTCCAACACACAAGCTCTTAGCAAATCCTCCAGCGACTGAATAGTCCTCTCTGACTGACCATCAGTTTACGGATGGTAAGCTGAACTCAGCTTCAACTTAGTACCCAAAGCTTCCTGTAAACTCCTCCAAAATTCTGAAGTAAACCTCGGATCTTTATCCGACACGATACTCGATGGAACACCATGTAGCTTCACAATTACCCGAATATAAATCTCTGCCAGCTTCACCAACGGAAAGCTGATATTCATCGGCACAAAATGTGCAGACTTCGTAAGTCGATCCACAATCACCCAAATAGCGCCGAATCCTCTCACCGTATTCGGCAAACCCGTAACAAAATCCATGGTTATACAATCCCATTTCCAAACCGGAATTTCTAACGGTTGTATAAATCTGGATGGTCTCTGATGCTCCACCTTCGACTTCTGACACGTTAAACAGGCATAAACAAATTGAGCTGTATCCCTTTTCATACCGGACCACCAAAATAACTTCTTTAAATCGTGGTACATCTTCGTAGCTCCCAGATGGATACTCAAACTACTACGATGTCCTTCACTCAGAATTGACTTTTTCAGTTCATCATTATCCGGCACACAAATCCTGCCTCTGAATCTCAACACACCTGTACTATCCAACTCAAAATCACTATCGGAGTCACTTCTTACTCTAGGCATCAAATCCACTAACTTCACATCTAGCTTTTGGTTTTCTCTAATCATATCCAAGAAATCGTTGTTCACTTGCAACTTGCCCAACATCACACCATCTGCTGTTGTCTCACAAACCATGCTCAAATCTCTATACTGCTCAATTAGTTCTATTTCTTTCACCATCAAAGCTGACATATGAATCGTTTTTCTGCTCAAAGCATCAGCTACTACATTCGCCTTTCCTGGATGATAACTCAAACTGAAATCGTAATCCTTCAAGAATTCCAACCATCTTCTCTGCCTCATATTTAGCTCCTTCTGATCGAACAGATATTTCAGAATTTTATGGTCACTGAACACCTCAAATCTCGAACCATACAAATAGTGCCTCCAGATCTTTAACACGAAAACTATCGCAGCCAATTCAAGGTCATGAGTAGGGTAATTCCTTTCATGCACCCTCAACTGCCGTGAAGCATATGCCACCACCTTACTATTCTGCATAAGAACTCCGCCTAATCCCATCTTAGACGCATCATAGTACACCACAAAAGATTCACTCGGAGTCGGAAACACTAACACCGGTGTCGTAGTCAACTTCTTCTTCAGTTCTTCAAAGCTTTCTTCACAAGCAGAATCCCACACAAAAACTTGATCCTTTCTCGTCAACTGAGTCAATGGCAACGCCAAATTAGAAAACCCCTCAATAAACCTTTGGTAATACCTTACCAAACCCAAAAAGCTTCTAATCTCCGTCGCTATCTTCGGCGGTTCCCACTGCAACATTGCACTCACTTTCGATGGGTCCACCGCTACACCATCACTAGATATTACATGCTCCAAGAAATTCACTGTCTTCAACCAGAACTCACACTTTGAGAGTTTAGCAAACAACTTATTATCTTTCAACACCTGCAAAGCAATTCTCAAATGTCCTGCATGCTCCTCATCAGACTTAGAATAAATCAGTATATCGTCAATAAACACAACAATAAACTAATCCAAATAAGAATGGAAGATTCAGTTCATATACTCCATAAATACTCTTGGCGCATTGGTCACTCCAAAAGGCATTACAGCATATTCGTAATGTCCATATCTGGTTCTAAATGCCGTATTCTGAATATCACCTTCTTTCACTCTAATCTGATGGTAACCCGATCTCAAGTCAATTTTGCTGAACACACAAGCTCCCACCAATTGATCCATCAAATCATCAATCCTTGAAAGATGATATTTATTCTTAATGGTCACTTTATTCAACTGACGGTAATCGATGCACAGACGTATACTACCATCCTTCTTCTTTACCAACAACACTAGAGCTCCCCACGGCGACACACTCGGTCTGACAAACTTTCTATCCAACAATTCTTCAATCTGAGATTTCAATTCAGCCAATTCCACTGTCGACATCCTGTACGGCGCCATAGATATAGGTCTCGTACCAGGAACAAGACCAATGCTAAATTCAACTTCTCTTGTCGGAGGTGATTCTGTAATATCATCAGGGAACACTTCGGGAAATTCATTCACCATCGTCAACTCATTCATTGACGTCTTGCTGTCAATAGATAATGATGCAAATAAAGCAAACATTTTTGCTTCGTCCTTCAACAAGGTCCTTAATTCCTTATTAGACAAGGAATCCGCCAATGCTTCCTCTTCTAGAGTAAGGAACAACATCACCTTCCAAAAATAATCGATGTAGACTCGGTTGAACTCCAACCAGTTCATACCCAGAATAAGATCCAAATTACCAAGTGGCTGACAAATCAGATCTACTCCAAAGTCTCTATTGAAAATAGTCAGTGGACACTTCAAACACACCAAAGAAGTAGTCACCGAACCAATAAAGGGAGTTTCAATAGTCATCCGACGCTCAAGAGTAGACGGCACCAATCCTACTCTCTTCACACACTCAACAGAAATGAACGAGTGGGTTGCACTGTGTCAATGATAGCAGTCAAAGGAATATTATTGATAAAACAAGTACCTTTGATGGAACTCTTTTCACTGGAAGATTAAGATCCTACCACAGCAAATACTTTACCGCTGGCCTGAGACGCCTGAGACTTCTTCGGCTTCTCGCAATGCGTACTGATATGACCTTCCTCACCACAATTATAATAGGTAGGCATAGTGGCCCTGCAATCCGCTATCACATGGCCTGGCTTAACACACTTGAAACACTTCTTCACCTTATTAGGACACTCATTAGCACAATGACCCGCGCCACCGCACCGAAAACATTTCAAATCATCGGATGCTTTTCCTTCTCTGGGCTTCTTACCAGCAGTAGCCTTATGTTTTCCCTTACCAGCAGGAACACTGTAAGGAGTACCACCAAATCTCTGCTTACCTTTACGGTCATTCACAGCCTTATAATGTGAAATCCTGGTCCGGTTATCACTATCATAAATCTTGCTTCTGCTTACCAGCTCCGAATAATTCCTGATCTTCTGACAAGCAATCCCCAACTTAACTTCTGGACGTTGTCCATTCTCAAATTTTAAACACTTGGAGGTCATTGCCGCCTCAGTATTGTAATAAGGACAATACTGCACCAGCTCTTCAAACTTAACAGCATACTCTGCTACAGTCAGATTACCCTGCTTCAGCTCCAGAAACTCTATCTCCTTAGCACTTCGTATATCTTCAGGAATATACTTTTCCAAAAAAACCAGTTCGAACCACATCCCACGTAATTACAGTTTCAGCAGTCTCCAATCTTTGACGACTGTTATCCCACCAAGCCTCAGCTTCACCTTCGAGCATGTGAGTACCAAACTTCACTTTTAGCTCATCACTACAACCCATTATCCTGAAAATTTTCTCAATCGCCTTCAGCCACTTCTGTGCAGCTTTAGGATCCAAAATTCCTCCTTCAAACGTCGGTGGCTTGTTACTCCGAAATTGTGCCAAATCTTGAAATTGCGCACCCGTAGCTTGGGATCATTGCTTTTGCTTTTATTTTGAGGGTTCAACCTATTTTGTTTAACTAATTGCTATCTGTGAATACTTGCATATATTTTGTGCTCTGTTGGTTTGGGAAACTTGAAATGGTGAGACAGCACTACACCCGTGCTCAAGCGTACTTATGATAGGAAGGTGATATATTCAAGAAGGCTTATAGGGAGTAGATTCCCGACCAAGCCGTCTTGAGAAAATCACCGCTCAGTGGAGGCCCTTTAGAGAGCTAGTATTGTTGATCGAGTATTCGTGAAAACAATGCTACTTTCTACATAGGTGCCCATGACACTGAGGACCTTTAGATACCTTTTCCCCCACTATGGCTTTATTAGGATGTAGTGCGGTGACTATAAGGAAGTAATTCCAAAGTAGTTGATACGCGATACTACACTTGGACGAGACTCTCTTGAGAATATTATCAACCACCAAGTATTTGGGAAATTGATAATATCCGAAAGATGGGTCGAGGACTCCAGGAACCCTTTTAGAACCTTGTTCTGCAGTTATGGAAACCTTAGTACATACCTTTGGGGAGGGTAGACCTTGACTCCTTGCTCATATTTTCCAAACCCGAAACCTTGTCTGTTTACTTGTGTAAATCTGTGAATATGTGATTACCTGTGTTTGTGCATTCATGCATCCATAAACATCATGTCATAAAAGTTTTATGGAACTCAGAGTCTTTTATTTATAAAATATCAGGAACATCATGGACAATGGAAAAAAGAAAACTATAAAGTATACTTACAAAAGCCCTAATATAGATGAGATTGAAAGGTTAAGCACTCTGATCACAGATGTAGAAGGATTCAAAAGCAGGTACGGGAATTTGTTGTCTCTACTTAAAATAAGGAAGAAAATGGATTTGGGACTCCTTTCCACATTACTCCAGTTCTATGATCCACTTTATCACTGCTTCACATTTCCGGATTATCAGTTAGTGCCAACACTTGAAGAGTATTCCTGTCTGATTGGGTTACCCATCCTTGATGCATCTCCTTTTCCTGTCATGGAGAAGGACCCTAAAAAGGAAGAAATTGCTAAAGCCACACGTATCGGGTTGGTAGACATTCAGAAGAACATGGTTACTAAAGGAGGAATCTTTGGGCTGACTGCAAAATTCTTGATTGGGAAGGCTCAGTATTATGCCGATCACTTGAGTATGGATGCTTTTGAGGCTATTCTAGCCTTACTTATTTATGGGATCTTTCTTTTTCCGAGCTTTGACAACTTTGTGGATCTCAATGCCATCAAAATATTCTTGAAGAAGAATCTGGTACCTACTCTACTAGCTGATGCTTACCACTCTGTTCATCAAAGAAATCTTCACAAAGGAGGAATGATCGTCTGTTGTGTTCCGTTGTTGTATAAATGGTTCGTTTCTCATCTACCCAAAGCCCATACTTTTTGGAGCAAAGGATGGTGGTCTGAAAAGATTATGGCTCTTACTCACTCCGATATTGACTGGTACAGCCGTAGTTATGATGGGATCAAAATCATTGATAGTTGTGGAAGCTTCGGGAATGTACCTCTCCTTGGTACAAATGGGGGAATCAGCTATAACCCTGTGCTTGCTCGTCGACAATTTGGTTATCCGCTGAAAGACAAACCCTGCAGCGCTCACGTAGAAGGTATTTTCTTCACAGGAGTTTCAGAATTAAAAGATGAAATTCTCAAGGCATGGGGGCATATACACCGAAAAGGAAAAGAGGACTTGGGAAGACCTAACTGCATCTCATTTGAACCTTATCTCCAATGGGTACGAAAGAGGGCCATTCAGCTGAAAATGCCTTATCCTCCACAAAAGCCTATGGTATTAATAGAAGAACAACCATTAATTTTCATGTCTGAGGAAGAAAAGCTGAAGATCTCTCTGAGGAAGTCACAGCAGACTGAGGTATCCTGGAAGTACAAATATCAGGTGGCTATGGAAGAAAACGAGGAACTCCGCAAACAACTTCAGTCAAAAGAAGAGGAAGCAGTTGCAAGCAAGAAGAGGAAGGCACAGGAAGATGCATTTTATTCCAACCATCAATCAACTCCTTGGAAAGCTATGGTAGACAAACTTATCCTTGAGAAAGCACAGGTAGAAGAAGAGCTCAGAAGAATCAAGAAGAGAGAGGATTTTCTTTTAGAGCATATTGAGTTGTAATATTAGGGCTTCTTGTAAGATGTACTAAAATCTTTTGTAATACCCTTTTTGAAAAATCAATGAAATGAAAGGATATTTTGGTAAATTTGAGTTCCATGAAACTTTTGCATTTACATTTGCATTCTTTAAATATTTACAAATAAAGCTTTTATTCCCTTGAATGTTTAAAAAATCTGCATTTTGCACGTCTACATTTCATAAGCATCGCATACGCATGTTCCTGAGTCGTGTCTCATTCCTCTGTCTTGTCTTCAGAATCACACTGAGACCTCGCCATCAGTACAACACACGAGCCCAAGCTCGCTTAAGGATGGAAGAACAGAACTTAGATGTAGACAGAATCGACAATGAACTCGGAGAGCTCCGAGGAGGCATGGGACAGATCAAAGAAGCCTTGCAAGTCATCCGGGCAATGTTGGACACTCAAGCCACCGTTGTCTCTGAAATCACTGCAGAACCAATCCCGACAGCTGTTACTATTGCCAATGTGCCAACCTATGGGTTACCTCCAGGCTTTGTGCCACCGCCGAGAGTCACTCAACAGACAATTCCCTTGGGAGGTGAGATTCCACAAGTTATTCCCACCTACACTCCAGCTACAGTTCAGGTTCAAGCACGCCCCATCTTTCATAATCCACCACCGGTATACGAAGGACCCGAAGGGTATGAAGAGGAAAATGAATCACATGAGAGGTTGAGGGAGAGTGTTGAAACGATAGGGAGAAAGATCCGAGCAATGGAAGGAAATGATACCTTTGGCACTGACGCCAGAGAAATGTGTTTGGTATCTGGACTAGTAATACCACCAAAGTTCAAAATCCCAAATTTCGATCAGTACTCAGGAGCTACTTGCCCACGAACTCACTTAATCATGTACTATAGAAGAATGGCAGCACACGTCGAAGACGACAAGTTAATGATCCATTGCTTCCAAGACAGTCTGAAAGGAGCTCCAGCAAAATGGTATCTAAGTCTAGATCAGTCCAGAATCCACAGTTTTCAAGATTTGGCAGATGCATTCATGAAACATTACAAATATAATATGGATATGGTACCTGACCGAAGGCAGTTGTTGAACATGTCCCAGAAAAGCACAGAGTCATTCAAAGAATACGCTCAACGGTGGAGAGAAACAGCATCCCAGGTAGAGCCACCCCTAAGTGAGAAGGAATTGACAGACTGGTTTGTTGACACAGTGAGACCAGAATTCTATGAGAAAATGATCAGCAGTGTGTCTGCAAGTTTTTCAGACATTGTAGCCGTGGGAGTAAGGGTAGAATTGGGGATGAAAAGTGGAAAGGTAGCCAGCAGCTCCGGCAGTTCTAACAACAACAGTATTAAGAAGGTCAGCAGTGGGTTTCACAAGAAGAAAGAAGGTGAGACAAATGCCATAATGGGGAGAAGAATCCGTACCATGAGACCTCCATATCAGCAATATCAACCGCCTCAACAAAGTTTCTTCCAGCCAATCCAGCCTAACTATGTTCAACAGTTTCATCAACAAAGACCCATGTACCCGGTACAGTATGCCCCTCAGCAATATGTGGCAGCTGTGACCCCAGCATTCAACCATTCCACTTCAAACTATCAACCAGAGCGACCAGCGCCCATGTATCAGCAAAACCAGCAAGGGCATCAACGAGCGCCCAACGCTCCGCCCTTTCAACAAAATCAGCAGCAGAGGGTACCACAGCCCAGGCAACAATACCAGAACCGGAGGCCAACAACAAAACCTCCACTTCCACAAATACCAATGACGTACACTGAGTTATATCCATCTTTGGTCCAACAGGGGTTGATCACGACAAGACCGCTTAATCCAGATACCACATCTCCATATTATAACCCAAATGCTCATTGTGCTTTCCATGAAGGTGCTGCCGGCCATGACTTAGAAGGTTGCTTTGCCTTAAAACATCTGGTAAGAGAGTTGATGGAGAAGAAAATCTTGTCCTTTGATGATGTACCACCTAACGTCAAAAGTAACCCACTGCCAAACCATGGAGGGGTCAATGCCATTGAAAAGTCAGATGAAGAGATAATTAATGATGTGTCAAAAATCAGAACGCCATTGAAGACATTGCATGATAAGCTGACCAAAGCAGGGTTGTTGGGAGATGTTCATAACCAATGTGAAAAACGTACCGTTAGTTCCAATGGATGTAATGGGATACGGGAAGATATACAAAGATTGATAAATGAGGGGATGTTACAAGTATGTGGTAAGGAAAGGAAAGAAGAGGTTTCTGTAATAGAGCCAGTTTTCGACCTATCCAGGAAAAGAGAGAAAGTTCCAGTGTTTAACAGGGGTGCCAGGCCAGTTTTCAACAAAGCTGCTATAGGTCAACCACGACCAATTGTAGTTCAGAAACCAAGACCGTTCCATTATGACAATACAAAAGCTGTTCCGTGGAAATACGATGTGACCGTGGTAGACCAAGAAACGGGAAAGATTGTTCAGACAGATAATCAGAAAGATGTGACCAATATTGTCGGCACTAGCAAGATGACCCGCAGCGGTCGGATCTATCAGCCAAAAGAATCAGTAGCTATTCCAAAAGAAGTTATTCCTGCTGTGGTAATCAAAGAAAAAGAAGCTCCGAGCACAGAAGAAGAAAATGATGAGTTTTTGAGGATTATCCGAAGAAGTGATTACAAGGTGATAGATCAGCTTCATCAGACACCATCAAAAATATCAATCTTATCACTCTTGATAAATTCTCCAGCTCACAGGGAAGCATTACAGAAAGTATTGAGACAAGCACATGTAACTAAGGACATTTCACTTGGGCAGTTTGATTCAGTAGTGGCTAACATCACGGCGTGCAATACTCTAAGCTTCAGCGACGCCGAGTTACCCAAAGAAAAACGTGATCACAACCGTGCGCTACACATATCCATCAAATGCCAGGAAGATACTTTGGCACGAGTATTGGTCGACACAGGATCCTCATTAAACGTACTACCCGCAAGATCACTGGCCAGACTAGCCTATTGTCATACCCCAAATTTGTCCTACCCTTTTTGTAGATATTTTTGTATTTATTGTTTTATGCCACTTAAATGCGTGTCTGCTCGCAATTGGTTGTTTTTTCTAGAACTTTATCTTTTTGACCAATTAAAAGGTGACACATGGCCTAACAACATTTTTTGTAAATATTATTTTCTTAAAAATAACTTTTTCTTTTTAAATGTTACTAATAATATATATTTTCTTAGTAATTATTTTTTCTCGGTTTTTAAATTTTAGTTTTTTTTATATTCTTTTTAATATTTATTAATTAGTATTTATCAATATTTATTTATTAGTTAGATTCAATTAATAATGTAATATTAGTTTCATATGTCTTTTTTAATTAATTGCTGAAAAAATTCAAGTAAAAAAGAAGAAAAGTTGGATTTGGATATGGGCCCATCACAAAGACCCATTAAGAGAAGGCTGAGATCGTTATAAGAAGAGAGGGTATTCTCACACAAAAAACCCTAAACTACTGTTCATTGCCTCTCTCAAGATCCCAAAACGGCGCCTCCTCACAATAAACCCTAATTTACTGTTCACGGGCGCCCCTTTCAGAAACCCTAGAAGTGGGTACTGTTCATTCCCTTTCATCTTCGAGAATCGGCGCCGCTGCCCCAAAACCCCACCTCTCACAATCCCCAAACGAGAAACATCCTCCCTCACCATAAAACCTAATCAAACTCGCACCACCATTCCTTCATCTTCTCCCTCCGAAACCGTCTCATCTCTTCTTCTTCAAATCGCCACCGCCACCGTGAAACACAAATCCACGCCTTTCCTCTTTCTCCGAAAACACTCTTCCCTCTCAAACCTTTCTCCTCGTCGTTTTTCCTCGGAGAATCACTACGACGCGAATCGCCTCGCCGTCCTCGTAGCGTGGAGGTTTCATCCAGTTGTTTTGCTGCAAAGTTGAGCGTTGGGGTCCAGGATTTACAAGCTTGGAATCGATGAGGTCCAGGCTTTGAAGGCCGTGGTCATTGAACAACAAAGTCCCAAATCGTGTTAATTTTATCGCATTTGAGGTAATCGACTTTTGGTGATGGCTGTGTTCAATCTGCTAGCTTTATGTGTATGCTTATATATAAATTCGTTTATGTTTGATTATGTCCTTCTTCTCCTAATAATGGTTGGATTCAGGCCCACGACTTTGACTGTGAATGTGTGCCATTGTACTCTTAATGTAATGTAATCAATTGGATTCCATATGAACACTTCATTATTGAAACTTGTCCACTGGTTTAATGTCGTTTTTCTAGTTCGGTTAGAAGTGGTACTTGCCCTGTTTCTTTCGCGAATGTTTTAGGGGCGTGTATGCTGCAGCTGTGACCCGTATCTGAGTTGATGCAGATTCTGATTTTAGGCTCAATCAAGGTTTTGTGACCTAGCTAATGTTGGGCAGGATTGGATTAACGCTTTAATTTATCAGCTTTCAATCATGTTTATCATTTTCTGGTTTTTCATCTCATATCCTGTTTGGTATGGTTTAAGTGTACATCATGTTTGTTTTTTTGTTATTTCTCTATTGATTAGTACAGTTGTTGATGGTTAGGAGATCAGGTTGATATTTCTAACCATTTGACAGAGGATATTCTGATTTGGTCTATTTTTTAGTGTGCATTATGCAGGTTTCGAATGGGCAAAGGAAAAAGGAATTGACATGTTACTCTCCCTGACTGGTTTTGTTTGAGTTTTTATGGGATTGTAGATTGTATTGTTGTCTGCTGTAATTTTTTGTGCAGGTTATGACATTGTCAAGTTTTGACTATGCAACAACAAGCTCTTTCAACTACAGTTGCTGACACGGAAATGCAGCAGCAGAAGATGTCCCGACCGGTTTCATTTTTCATCTCAGCGAGAACAAACCACGGTGTAACGTTAGGCGTGAATTGCGGCTCATACCAGCTAGTGGTCTCGATTTACTTCGAGGTTGTGAGATGGGAATGCTGAAGACATGAGTAAAAGAGTTATTCGCAAAGTTGCCCTGAAGCAGCAGTTGGGAGTTTCAGCCACCATGTCAACAACACGACAATGACAATATATTTCTTCCAGGATGCGCAATTCGATGTTGAACGCTGCGTTCGATGTTTCTCTGTGCTTTTCATTTTTACGTATAACTAAAAGCTCATTTCACAGCTCAGGTTCACATAAGGCAACACACTGCATCAAGCTGGCGGTAGCAGAAATTTCAAGCTCACCTTCAGGCTCAACCTTATTTTTGTAGATTGTGTTTACACCGAATTACGCTTTCAATTTCTGTTTGGGTTGTTGAATTTTATGCAGGTTGCGTAGGTTCTGCTACTTCCATTTTCCCACAGCAGCAAAGCTCATGACAGTGACAATAACACTAGGCAATATACAGTTTCAGTAAATGCTGTTTTTCATTGTTTTCGACAACGGGGGTGCGTCAAACTCTCCAAGCCGCAACAGATTTAAGCAGCCGCGACATATTCTTACCCAGTTTGACAACAACGTAAGCTCGACCACAACATGACAACAGCGGTCTCAACACAACCTGTCAGCGGCCTGCTATGAGTTTTCGACTTGAATCACCACTTTCCCAATTCACTGCTTCGAGTCTCCTACCTCGAATGGGTTCGAACAAAGAGAAGCGAAACGCAAGCTGGTAGACCTGTCACCATCAAAGATCTTCTCCAGCACCAACTTCATGATGACCGACTCTGCAGCAGAGGGGATAGGCTGCTGCAGCAGAGGAGATAGGTTGAAGAACATGTCAACGCATATCCATAGTCGTTGAATAACTATAACAGTGATCCGCCGGTGGTAATATCTCAGATGTCTTTTCAATACAAACGCCATATTCATTTGAAAGCTTCCTATATTCATGTTGTTCTTTTTTGAAAATGTTTAACATTGCGGATATTCTATGCTGCCGTTATTTGTCGTGATCAATTCAACTTTCTTTTCTGTTGTTCTGTTTTGTTTTTGAACATAATTTCAACTCTTTGTAAGTATTTTGGTAGCATGGGAATTAAAGAGTGATATCATTTCGGTTTTCATTTCGGTTTTGCCGCTGTGATCAATTTGTTGTGCAGTTAGTGCGATACAACTTTGTTGCGATTAATAGTTCGTGATGCGCGAGTTTTAACTCTGTTCGAGTACGGTTGTTGTTGTTATCTTGCTGTGGTAATCTACTGTCTGTGTTGTTTTCACAATATTTTGATCTTATTGCTAGAAATTTAGGATTTAAATCCATTCTGTTTTGATTTTAGAAGGTTAACAGATTAGCAAATGCATGTTGCTATAATTTTAAATGATTTAGTCTTATTCATTATGTTATTATGTTATGTTTCTAATGCTTAAACCTTGGTTCATGTTATGTTAGCGCAGTAGGTGAAGTGAGCAAGCATCACGGTTAATGCCGGTACCCAGTACAGGGGATATTATGGTTTACTTTATATTTGTTATTATTTACTTAAATTAAATCATTTTTAAAGGTAAACCTTAAATCCATTTTTTAATGCAAACTTTTTTCTTAATTAAATCACTTTCAAAATATAATTTTGTTTCTTAATCCTATTTCAATTATGTTTTTAACACAAAAATCTTTCTCTTAATCAATCACGAAAACTAAACTCTTAAGGTCTAGCACCTCTTGAGTTTTTGAATAATTATTATTGGGGCGTACGCCTTGGATAATATTATTCGCGTTTCGTTTCGCTCTTAATTATTTGAACAAAGATATATTATAGGAGTCTAGCACTCTGTGTAATATATTCACTGTTTATTCAACAATATTTCTTAAATTAAATCCAAACCGTCCTCAAAAAATAATTTTCCTAAGTTTTCATAGTGTATTATTCGACTACTCATTTTCAAAATTGTTTTTTTAATTATTAAGATATTTTCAAACCCATTTTCTTAGTTTGTATTTAAACTTATTGTATTAAGATATTTTCTTTTCAATTTCTTTTTTTAAATAAATAGTATTAGTCTTTACTCAATTTAATTTTTACTAAATTATTGTCTAAGTCAAATCATGAGTAACTAAATTCTTGAAGTCAAGCACTTCTTGAATTTTTGAATAGTCATTATTAAGGTGTACACCTTAAATAGTGTATTATTCAAATTCTCATTTTCAAAATTATCTTTTTTTTTCTAACAAAGAAATATCATGAGAATCTAGCATTCTTTGTGATATTTCCTTTGTTCATCCAAACATTTTTTCAAATGAAAAAGGTGTTGTCGAGATCTAGCATTTCGATAATACCCCAATTAATTGGTTATGAGGCCCGCGTCTCATTTATCAAATAATTGTCATTTCTCTCATTTTCAAATCCAATCTCACACTCTCACATCTCGTACCTTAAACTATTTTCATGCCCTCCTATTCACTTCAAATCATTTTCTAAAATATTTTCTTTCCGATTCAAACTTCGAAAGAAGGAGATTCTTGGAGTCTAGCATTCCTTGAATTTTCGAGTGAATAGCTCTCGAGGCACGCCCTTTGGGTTGTTATTCACTCAACCTTTCGACTTTTTCAAACTCAAACATTCTCAAACGTTCTCCTAAGTCGAGTGCTCATACGCATTCGCAACCATCGACATTTTGCACACACATTCACAATTCCCCGTGGTTTCGATATTAGGAGCACCCTCAGGGACTAATATCGTTTCTCACAACCTTAACCCTTGACACGTCGTCAAGCAGGTTCCATCTTCAAACAAATCTTCGACACGTCGTCGAACCAGTTCAGAACAACTTCCTTTCACCTCACATTCCATTTTCGATTCAGTCCTTTCACAAACTTTTTTAACTTACGAAAGAGGGGTATTCTTAGAATCTAGCATTCTTTGAATATTCGAACGAGTAACTCTTGGGCGCGCCCCCGAGTTGTTATTAGTTCATTCTTTCGTTTTCAAAATATCCAACTCTTATCTTCAACTCATTCAACCCAATTTCCGAAAGAACTGAGTTCTTGGGATCTCGCATTCCTTGAATTCTTGAGTGACAAGCTCTTGAGGCACGCCCTTAGGTTGTTTGTCAGTCACTCTTTCATCTCTCAACTCAACGTCAAACCAATTCAAACCTCTTTTTTTCGTGGTCGTCTCCACGAACTACGGACGCTCTGATTCTTTATTCATTCGTGAATATAAGATACGTAGGCACAAGATTGCGATGATCTTGGCGAGCACACTTCTATCCACCTTCCGTTTTCCCCCATCCTTTCCCGTAGTCGAACTACGAAGCTCTGATTTCTCATTCTTGTCCGAATGAGCATACGTAGGCACAAGGGCCCCAATCCTTGGCGAGCACCCTATCTTCTAACCACCCATCTCTCCTTAGCGTCTTTAACCTTTTACCCTACCAATTCTACCTTTAACAACGAGAAGAAAACCAGTAAACCTAAACAACACTCCCCACAATTACCTTAAGAGGTTCCCGTCGAGTACGACGGACGTGAGGGGTGCTAATACCTTCCCCTCACGTAACCGACTCCCGAACCCGGAACTTGGTTGCGACAGCCCTGTTCCTATCCTTTCGTTTTAAGAGGTTTTCTCGATATTTTCCTCTCCCGTTTATTCGGGAAAAATAAAGTTCGGTGGCGACTCTGTCGAACCGCATTTTCCGCGCCTTTCGCGCGAGGGTCGTATTTCCGAAATGTCTCCATGATTTTTCGAGGTGCGACAGGTGGCGACTCTGCTGGGGACGCATTGCTCCATGCAAAGAGAGAGTCGAGCCTATCTTTTGGATTGTGAGGAGTGTTTGTTTTTATTTGTTTTCTTTTTGTATTCGTTCTCTTGTGATTTTATTTGTGCTTTGTCGCCTGTTGGTTCCTGGGATGACATCATGAGTAAAGCTCTACACCCGAGCTTTGGTAAAAGCAGAGAGAACACATAGTTTAGAATTGGTAGTCGAGTAGTGTTAGTCTCCGAGGACTCGCTCCTTGTGGGCCTAGCATGAAAGCTCCTCCAGAGGAGACCTATTCGTGGATCTTGTTGTAACACAGCCAGCCTGTCGCACGACTTGATTAATGAAGGGTCCGTGATTCTGGGAACCTTTTGTTAGCACCAGTTCCGATATTGGTGGTCGTGTAATGTTAGTCTCCAAGGACTCGCTCCTTGTGTGCCTAGCACGAGGACCCCGCTCAGGAGAGACCTTATCGTCATTATCGTCGTAATGCAGCCAGCCTGTTACGTGACGCTAATACGACTAGTGTCCGTGATCCTGGGAACCAAACATAGAAACCATCCCGTAAGAGGGTTTATGGGCAGAGTGTTTAGATCTTCCCGCATAGGTCGCACCTGTCAATGTTCTTTGAGCAGGAATCATGGTTACTTATCCGTTACAGTTACCAGCTTCAGGAGTTGTTTGATTGTGGTCTTGGGATCCTGGATCTTGTATCTTGCATTGCATCTTGCATATCATTTGCATTGCATTTCATATGTTGTGCATTTTGCATTTCCAGTCCTCCAACAGAATCTTATGTCTCCGTTCCTTCTTCTCCAGTAAATCAAGCTGATTCCTCGACACCAGTACGCAACTAGAGCCAATACCAGACGTATGATGGAGCAGATTCAACAGGAGCAAGTCGCCTTCAGGGAAGAGTTGGATTCCATGAAAGGAAAGATCGACCAGATCCTCGAAGCCATCCTCACAGCCAGGAGAGAGGAAGAACAGCGTGAAGCCGCCGCTGTCGTCAACCACAATGGACAAGGGTCTACTGCCATCCCTTTGGTTCAAATTCCAAGTTCTCATGGGATGCCGCTGAACTTCAACAACGCAGTCGAAGGAAATACTTCTCAGCCAACCCCAGCGCCTGGAGTTACCGTTGGAGTTATCCCGCACGCCCAGCCTGCTGCTGTGCAAATCCCGGTTCCTCATGTCGAAGATACTCTGATGGATCAGTATGACGACGTTCAGAACTATCATGCTGCTATTCCCATCGCCAGTCCTGTTGCTGCTCAGGATTCAGAAGCCATGAAGATGTGTCGAGATCTAGCCGAGAAGCTCCGAGCCATGGAAGGGCACAATTCAAATTCTTTCAGTGCTTTGGAATTATGCTTGGTGCCTGATGTTGTCATTCCTCCCAAGTTCAAAGTTCCCGAATTTTCGAAGTACAAAGGTCTCAGTTGCCCAAACATTCATCTGAAGATGTACTGTCGCAAGATGGCTGCCTATGCCAGAGACGAGAAGCTCATGATCCATTGCTTCCAGGACAGCCTGTCTGGGGCATCACTTGAATGGTATATGCAGCTGGAGCGTAATAGTGTGCGCACTTGGGCCGAGCTAGCTGATGCATTTGTCAAGCAGTACAAGTACAACACTGACCTTGCTCCTAATCGTACTCAGCTTCAGAGTATGACTCAGAAGGACAACGAATCCTTCAAGGAGTACGCACAACGATGGAGAGAGCTAGCCGCAAGGGTGCATCCACCTCTTGTTGACCGAGAATTGATTGACATCTTCATGGGCACTTTGCAAGGCCAGTACTACGAAAAGCTAATCGGTAGTGTCTCCGCTGGATTTTCTGACTTGGTGATTGTCGGTGAAAGAATTGAAGAAGGGCTGAAAAGTGGGAAGATCCCGGGAGGTTCTAACAGCCAGGCTAATGCCAAGAGGCCTTTTAATGGATACAAGAAGAAGGAAGGTGAAACAAATGCCATCTTTGTGCAGAAAGGGCAAGCTTCTCAACAAACTCCCCCTATGCCTTATCAAGTTCCCTACTATCAGTATCCATATGTTGCTGCTGCGCAATATGCGCCAATGCCTTATCAGCCAGCTGTTCATGCAGCGCAAGCTCAGATGCCACGGCAACAGGCTCCTCAGCAACAAGCCTACAACCAACAAGGATATCAGTATCCTCCTCAGCAACAGCAGATGCAAGCAACTCAGCAACGACAAAGTGCTCGCCCACAGCGTCCGCAGAGAACATGGAGACCAGATAGAGTCTTTGATCGTCTACCAATGCCATATGCCAAAATCTTTGCTCAGTTGATGGAGAAGAAAGCTATCGTTCCGAGAGATTTAGCTCCTCCAACTATCATTCCTGCCGATTACGATGCAAATGCTCATTGTGAGTTTCATAAGGGCGCTCCAGGCCACACCATTGAGGACTGCAGGGCTTTCAAGCATATAATTCAAGACATGATCGATAGGGATGCTATCAACTTCAATGGGAAGTCTCCAAACATCATCAACAATCCGATGCCACCAGTCAACTAGTGCCAACAATCACTTCCAGTCAAGTTTGTTCCCCGAAGAAGGCAGTCATGTTGCCATTTCATTATTCGCAGTTTCTTATGTTTTGTCTTCGTTTATTTAAGTATTGTATGCTTTGAACAATTGCCATTCGTATTTGGTTTTCATTAATGTATCGTTTATGCATGTTTTGAATTAGTTATGTCGTATTCACTCTCTTTTTCATTTATCACCGACACATTTATTTACTCCACTCTATTCACTGTTGTTTAGCATGATTTGAGGGAGGATGATGAAACGAGATACCCATAATTGCAAACGGTATGCTTTCAGATAGAATCTCGTCAATGATGTACAGGCATTGCTTCAATCCCCCAAACACCGGAGATATAAGGAGTTAATCCCTAGTAAACCACTTCGAGCCTAGAAGTAGCAGTTTCCTTCGGATATTCAAACCTTTTACACTCAACCTGGGGCAGGGTAGTGTTCAGTTAATCCGATCCCACACTCGAATCAACAAGCAAAATTCAGAAGACGGTTGTTCATCAATGACCCATACTATGGCAGTCACAACTTTCCAACAAAATCAAAAATCAAAAGCCAGCTAAGTCAGACACCTTAGAGGGGACTTAGGCAAAATCAAGGCAATCCCGATGGATCTGACAAACGAAGTCAATCCATGCAAAAGTTAGGGATCAAAACAAAGAGGACCCCGAAACCCTCAACACAAAAACAAAGGAGGATTCAGTGGCCACCCAAGTCAAAGGGGCACTAACATCCATAAAAAACCAAAATAAGGTGACTGCCACGTCGATCAAACCTTGAACCATCAAGCTTACACCGTCCAGACAAGTGTAGAATTAACTGAGCGTAGGACTGGAGATCATTACGAAGAAGGGGTGGGTACAAATCATACTTTGAGCCTAATAACCTTGTTTCATAACCGTGAACCAGACCACGTTACGACCCTTGAAAGACCTAATTGAGGCGAGGTTTTATTCTGAAAGCGTATTATCGCAAAGTTGCGTAACCTGACTCCTCACATGATTTCTAATCACCAGCATTGGTGTCATTTCTCTTAATATATCTTTCACACCAATCAAATTAGCACAACATCTGGGCTAGCAGTCCATTTGTCTCACTATCACGACACTTCCAAATAAACAATACTTTTTCAAACTTGCATCAAACTTTGCATTAATTATTACCATCTGTGAATGTACAATTATATCTGCAAATCAGTGCTAGGTATTAAAAGACACTCCAGCAAGGGGCAATCGAGGAAGAACTTGACTTCCAATGGCGCACGCGAAGCAAGACTACATTGGAACCCACAGGCTGGGGCAAATCACTCAATAGCTCGAGCAGGGGCAAGTCATCCGAGTTCAATTTCCATATGCCAGAACTAGTTAATCTGGGGCAGACTATTACCATGTTCAGACTGGGGCGAGACCAGGTCGTCTTGACCAACAAGCAGAGTTGCAATCTTCTCTGAAGGAAATTCGCAGTCATCCAAATATCCCAGACTTGGGACATCCAGAGCATCTTCCGCTTCAATCATGGCGTCTTCAACAAACTGCGTGTCGAGGAAGTCAATCCCTCCCACCACCCGAAGTCCAATCCGCACCGGCAACTACCTAAAGTCCACCACGCTGGCATTTCCACCTGCATTTCCAATGACCCGTCGGCATCATATGCATCATACGCATTGCATTCATCATCATAAGCATTTTTGCGTCACATACATACCAATCATACCATACTTCCCCAGCTCTTGCATCTCCGCTCTTCAGCATTTGCATTTGCACATCCACTCATATAGAATATCATTTATCATCCAGCATTCATATATGCAAGTCAAGGTCCAGGATCAATCTCGAAGATTTCCAAGACCATCGATCGCCCAGTCAGGGGGCATCTTCCGCAAGATGGTGGGTTTACCCCACGATTTTCCAAAAGCTTCAAAGTAGTCATCAACCCAACCGGGGCAATCCTCTGCAATTGTGGGTTTCTCCCATAAATTTTGAAGACATTCAAAGCAAGATTCAGCCCAAGCAGGGGCATCTTCTTCAATACCATGGGCGTCTCCCGTGACGAATTTCAACCTCGTGGTTGGTCAAATATGCAAATCAACATTCAGCCTAATCAGGGGTATACCATTCAAGACCGTGGGCGTCCCCCACGAAGTTGTTCAACCTTTTGTTGGGCAAATCCAAGAAGTTCAGTGCAAGATCCAGCCCGAACAGGGGCATCTTCAGCAAAATCATGAGCGTTCCTCATGAAGTTGTTCAACCTTTTGTTGAGCAAACCAGGACATCCAGACAAATTCAGCCCAGTCAGGGGCATCCTCTTCAGGATTCATGGGCGTAACCATGAAATTATTTCAGCAAATTATGATCTCCAAGCAAAGACGGTGGGCGTACCCCGTCAACTCATTTCAAATTCAATCTTCCTCTCAGGGATTCCCCAGTGAGTTGTACCCGGCAAGCGTGACCGTTGTCGATTGCCTTACTATCATCCTTTTGGTGATAGTCGAACTTCGTCAGTTCAACCCAGCCTGCATCCTTTTGGTGTTGGTAAACCTCAGTTTTGTGTTGTCCTATCATCCTTTTGGTGATAGCGACCTGTGTTTTGTTTTCGCTCTACCATCCTTTTGGTGGTAGGTCTGGTACTTCGTCGGTATCAGTTTGCGCGATTTGTTTTGTGTTTTCGCTCCGTCATCCTTTTGATGAGGGTCTATCATGGTCATTAATGGTAGATTGCGCGATTTGTTTTGTGTTTTCGCTCCGTCATCCTTTTGATGAGGGTCTATCATGGTCATTAATGGTAGATTGCGCGATTTGTTTTGTGTTTTCGCTCCGTCATCCTTTTGATGAGGGTCTATCATGGTCATTAATGGTAGATTGCGCGATTTGTTTTGTGTTTCGCTCCATTATCCTTTTGATGGAGGGGTCTATCATGGTCATTAGTGATAGATTGTGTTTAGTTGTGTCCCACTCCGTCTTCCTTTTGATGGAGGAGTCTATCATGGTCATTAGTGATAGATTGTGTTTATTTGTGTTTGCGTCTATCATGGTCATTAGTGATAGATTGTGTTTAGTTGTGTCCCACTCCGTCTTCCTTTTGATGGAGAGGTCTATCATGGTCATTAGTGATAGATTGCATTTTGTTTTGTATTTCGCTCCGTCATCCTTTTGATGGAGGGGTCTATCATGGTCATTAGTGATAGGTTGCGTTTATTTGTGTTTCGCTCCATCATCCTTTTGGTGTTGGGTCTATCATGGTCATTAGTGTTAGATTGTGCGATATTGTTTGGCGTGTGTCTCGCTCCGTCATCCTTTTGGTGAGGGGTCTATCATGGTCATTAATGATAGATTGTGCGATTTGCGTTGTGTTCCACTCCGACTTCCTTTTGACGGAGGGGTCTATCATGGTCATTGATGATAGATTGTGCGATTTTGCTTGTTTCGCTCCGTCATCCTTTTGGTGTTGGGTCTGTCATAGTCATTAATGTCAGATTTTGCGAATGTGTTTTGCTCTGTCACCCTTTTGATGGCAGTAGCCGTGTGTGTTGCGTCCCATCATCCTTTGGTGATGACGACTTGTGCCAGCTTACTCAGAGGTTTGCATCATCCAGCATTTTCAATTCTCAAGCATCTCTTTTCGTTTCGGACAAATTCAGGGTCTTCTTCATATCTAATTGACTTCTACCTCAGGAATATGAACGCTAATGCAGTTCATTTTCCTATGTTTAAGCCGATTAGATAGGGGCATCTGTCATACCCCAAATTTGTCCTACCCTTTTTGTAGATATTTTTGTATTTATTGTTTTATGCCACTTAAATGCGTGTCTGCTCGCAATTGGTTGTTTTTTCTAGAACTTTATCTTTTTGACCAATTAAAAGGTGACACATGGCCTAACAACATTTTTTGTAAATATTATTTTCTTAAAAATAACTTTTTCTTTTTAAATGTTACTAATAATATATATTTTCTTAGTAATTATTTTTTCTCGGTTTTTAAATTTTAGTTTTTTTTATATTCTTTTTAATATTTATTAATTAGTATTTATCAATATTTATTTATTAGTTAGATTCAATTAATAATGTAATATTAGTTTCATATGTCTTTTTTAATTAATTGCTGAAAAAATTCAAGTAAAAAAGAAGAAAAGTTGGATTTGGATATGGGCCCATCACAAAGACCCATTAAGAGAAGGCTGAGATCGTTATAAGAAGAGAGGGTATTCTCACACAAAAAACCCTAAACTACTGTTCATTGCCTCTCTCAAGATCCCAAAACGGCGCCTCCTCACAATAAACCCTAATTTACTGTTCACGGGCGCCCCTTTCAGAAACCCTAGAAGTGGGTACTGTTCATTCCCTTTCATCTTCGAGAATCGGCGCCGCTGCCCCAAAACCCCACCTCTCACAATCCCCAAACGAGAAACATCCTCCCTCACCATAAAACCTAATCAAACTCGCACCACCATTCCTTCATCTTCTCCCTCCGAAACCGTCTCATCTCTTCTTCTTCAAATCGCCACCGCCACCGTGAAACACAAATCCACGCCTTTCCTCTTTCTCCGAAAACACTCTTCCCTCTCAAACCTTTCTCCTCGTCGTTTTTCCTCGGAGAATCACTACGACGCGAATCGCCTCGCCGTCCTCGTAGCGTGGAGGTTTCATCCAGTTGTTTTGCTGCAAAGTTGAGCGTTGGGGTCCAGGATTTACAAGCTTGGAATCGATGAGGTCCAGGCTTTGAAGGCCGTGGTCATTGAACAACAAAGTCCCAAATCGTGTTAATTTTATCGCATTTGAGGTAATCGACTTTTGGTGATGGTTGTGTTCAATCTGCTAGCTTTATGTGTATGCTTATATATAAATTCGTTTATGTTTGATTATGTCCTTCTTCTCCTAATAATGGTTGGATTCAGGCCCACGACTTTGACTGTGAATGTGTGCCATTGTACTCTTAATGTAATGTAATCAATTGGATTCCATATGAACACTTCATTATTGAAACTTGTCCACTGGTTTAATGTCGTTTTTCTAGTTCGGTTAGAAGTGGTACTTGCCCTGTTTCTTTCGCGAATGTTTTAGGGGCGTGTATGCTGCAGCTGTGACCCGTATCTGAGTTGATGCAGATTCTGATTTTAGGCTCAATCAAGGTTTTGTGACCTAGCTAATGTTGGGCAGGATTGGATTAACGCTTTAATTTATCAGCTTTCAATCATGTTTATCATTTTCTGGTTTTTCATCTCATATCCTGTTTGGTATGGTTTAAGTGTACATCATGTTTGTTTTTTTGTTATTTCTCTATTGATTAGTACAGTTGTTGATGGTTAGGAGATCAGGTTGATATTTCTAACCATTTGACAGAGGATATTCTGATTTGGTCTATTTTTTAGTGTGCATTATGCAGGTTTCGAATGGGCAAAGGAAAAAGGAATTGACATGTTACTCTCCCTGACTGGTTTTGTTTGAGTTTTTATGGGATTGTAGATTGTATTGTTGTCTGCTGTAATTTTTTGTGCAGGTTATGACATTGTCAAGTTTTGACTATGCAACAACAAGCTCTTTCAACTACAGTTGCTGACACGGAAATGCAGCAGCAGAAGATGTCCCGACCGGTTTCATTTTTCATCTCAGCGAGAACAAACCACGGTGTAACGTTAGGCGTGAATTGCGGCTCATACCAGCTAGTGGTCTCGATTTACTTCGAGGTTGTGAGATGGGAATGCTGAAGACATGAGTAAAAGAGTTATTCGCAAAGTTGCCCTGAAGCAGCAGTTGGGAGTTTCAGCCACCATGTCAACAACACGACAATGACAATATATTTCTTCCAGGATGCGCAATTCGATGTTGAACGCTGCGTTCGATGTTTCTCTGTGCTTTTCATTTTTACGTATAACTAAAAGCTCATTTCACAGCTCAGGTTCACATAAGGCAACACACTGCATCAAGCTGGCGGTAGCAGAAATTTCAAGCTCACCTTCAGGCTCAACCTTATTTTTGTAGATTGTGTTTACACCGAATTACGCTTTCAATTTCTGTTTGGGTTGTTGAATTTTATGCAGGTTGCGTAGGTTCTGCTACTTCCATTTTCCCACAGCAGCAAAGCTCATGACAGTGACAATAACACTAGGCAATATACAGTTTCAGTAAATGCTGTTTTTCATTGTTTTCGACAACGGGGGTGCGTCAAACTCTCCAAGCCGCAACAGATTTAAGCAGCCGCGACATATTCTTACCCAGTTTGACAACAACGTAAGCTCGACCACAACATGACAACAGCGGTCTCAACACAACCTGTCAGCGGCCTGCTATGAGTTTTCGACTTGAATCACCACTTTCCCAATTCACTGCTTCGAGTCTCCTACCTCGAATGGGTTCGAACAAAGAGAAGCGAAACGCAAGCTGGTAGACCTGTCACCATCAAAGATCTTCTCCAGCACCAACTTCATGATGACCGACTCTGCAGCAGAGGGGATAGGCTGCTGCAGCAGAGGAGATAGGTTGAAGAACATGTCAACGCATATCCATAGTCGTTGAATAACTATAACAGTGATCCGCCGGTGGTAATATCTCAGATGTCTTTTCAATACAAACGCCATATTCATTTGAAAGCTTCCTATATTCATGTTGTTCTTTTTTGAAAATGTTTAACATTGCGGATATTCTATGCTGCCGTTATTTGTCGTGATCAATTCAACTTTCTTTTCTGTTGTTCTGTTTTGTTTTTGAACACAATTTCAACTCTTTGTAAGTATTTTGGTAGCATGGGAATTAAAGAGTGATATCATTTCGGTTTTCATTTCGGTTTTGCCGCTGTGATCAATTTGTTGTGCAGTTAGTGCGATACAACTTTGTTGCGATTAATAGTTCGTGATGCGCGAGTTTTAACTCTGTTCGAGTACGGTTGTTGTTGTTATCTTGCTGTGGTAATCTACTGTCTGTGTTGTTTTCACAATATTTTGATCTTATTGCTAGAAATTTAGGATTTAAATCCATTCTGTTTTGATTTTAGAAGGTTAACAGATTAGCAAATGCATGTTGCTATAATTTTAAATGATTTAGTCTTATTCATTATGTTATTATGTTATGTTTCTAATGCTTAAACCTTGGTTCATGTTATGTTAGCGCAGTAGGTGAAGTGAGCAAGCATCACGGTTAATGCCGGTACCCAGTACAGGGGATATTATGGTTTACTTTATATTTGTTATTATTTACTTAAATTAAATCATTTTTAAAGGTAAACCTTAAATCCATTTTTTAATGCAAACTTTTTTCTTAATTAAATCACTTTCAAAATATAATTTTGTTTCTTAATCCTATTTCAATTATGTTTTTAACACAAAAATCTTTCTCTTAATCAATCACGAAAACTAAACTCTTAAGGTCTAGCACCTCTTGAGTTTTTGAATAATTATTATTGGGGCGTACGCCTTGGATAATATTATTCGCGTTTCGTTTCGCTCTTAATTATTTGAACAAAGATATATTATAGGAGTCTAGCACTCTGTGTAATATATTCACTGTTTATTCAACAATATTTCTTAAATTAAATCCAAACCGTCCTCAAAAAATAATTTTCCTAAGTTTTCATAGTGTATTATTCGACTACTCATTTTCAAAATTGTTTTTTTAATTATTAAGATATTTTCAAACCCATTTTCTTAGTTTGTATTTAAACTTATTGTATTAAGATATTTTCTTTTCAATTTCTTTTTTTAAATAAATAGTATTAGTCTTTACTCAATTTAATTTTTACTAAATTATTGTCTAAGTCAAATCATGAGTAACTAAATTCTTGAAGTCAAGCACTTCTTGAATTTTTGAATAGTCATTATTAAGGTGTACACCTTAAATAGTGTATTATTCAAATTCTCATTTTCAAAATTATCTTTTTTTTTCTAACAAAGAAATATCATGAGAATCTAGCATTCTTTGTGATATTTCCTTTGTTCATCCAAACATTTTTTCAAATGAAAAAGGTGTTGTCGAGATCTAGCATTTCGATAATACCCCAATTAATTGGTTATGAGGCCCGCGTCTCATTTATCAAATAATTGTCATTTCTCTCATTTTCAAATCCAATCTCACACTCTCACATCTCGTACCTTAAACTATTTTCATGCCCTCCTATTCACTTCAAATCATTTTCTAAAATATTTTCTTTCCGATTCAAACTTCGAAAGAAGGAGATTCTTGGAGTCTAGCATTCCTTGAATTTTCGAGTGAATAGCTCTCGAGGCACGCCCTTTGGGTTGTTATTCACTCAACCTTTCGACTTTTTCAAACTCAAACATTCTCAAACGTTCTCCTAAGTCGAGTGCTCATACGCATTCGCAACCATCGACATTTTGCACACACATTCACAATTCCCCGTGGTTTCGATATTAGGAGCACCCTCAGGGACTAATATCGTTTCTCACAACCTTAACCCTTGACACGTCGTCAAGCAGGTTCCATCTTCAAACAAATCTTCGACACGTCGTCGAACCAGTTCAGAACAACTTCCTTTCACCTCACATTCCATTTTCGATTCAGTCCTTTCACAAACTTTTTTAACTTACGAAAGAGGGGTATTCTTAGAATCTAGCATTCTTTGAATATTCGAACGAGTAACTCTTGGGCGCGCCCCCGAGTTGTTATTAGTTCATTCTTTCGTTTTCAAAATATCCAACTCTTATCTTCAACTCATTCAACCCAATTTCCGAAAGAACTGAGTTCTTGGGATCTCGCATTCCTTGAATTCTTGAGTGACAAGCTCTTGAGGCACGCCCTTAGGTTGTTTGTCAGTCACTCTTTCATCTCTCAACTCAACGTCAAACCAATTCAAACCTCTTTTTTTCGTGGTCGTCTCCACGAACTACGGACGCTCTGATTCTTTATTCATTCGTGAATATAAGATACGTAGGCACAAGATTGCGATGATCTTGGCGAGCACACTTCTATCCACCTTCCGTTTTCCCCCATCCTTTCCCGTAGTCGAACTACGAAGCTCTGATTTCTCATTCTTGTCCGAATGAGCATACGTAGGCACAAGGGCCCCAATCCTTGGCGAGCACCCTATCTTCTAACCACCCATCTCTCCTTAGCGTCTTTAACCTTTTACCCTACCAATTCTACCTTTAACAACGAGAAGAAAACCAGTAAACCTAAACAACACTCCCCACAATTACCTTAAGAGGTTCCCGTCGAGTACGACGGACGTGAGGGGTGCTAATACCTTCCCCTCACGTAACCGACTCCCGAACCCGGAACTTGGTTGCGACAGCCCTGTTCCTATCCTTTCGTTTTAAGAGGTTTTCTCGATATTTTCCTCTCCCGTTTATTCGGGAAAAATAAAGTTCGGTGGCGACTCTGTCGAACCGCATTTTCCGCGCCTTTCGCGCGAGGGTCGTATTTCCGAAATGTCTCCATGATTTTTCGAGGTGCGACACCTATGCCGGGGCAGAGATGAAACCAACCTCATTAATTGTAAAAGCCTTTGATGGTTCGAGGAGAACGGTCATCGGAGAAGTAGAATTACCGATTTTGGTGGGACCCCATGAATTCAACATTGTATTTCAGGTGATGGACATAAATCCAGCTTATAGCTGCTTACTGGGACGTCCCTGGATCCATGAAGCAGGGGCAGTAACTTCTACCCTGCACCAAAGAATGAAGTTTGTGGTAAATGATAAGCTGGTGATTGTTCATGGTGAAGAAGAATTAATGGTCAGTAATCTTTCATCATTCCGGTACATTGAAGCAGAAGAGAATGCACTAGAGACATCATTCCAAGCACTAGAAATAGCAAACGCAGTGATGATAGAGGAGACGGTGGCAAAAAGTAGTCCAACTTTCGCATCTGCTCAAAGCGCCAAAGCTACGCTGGAAGAAGGCACTCCCGCAGGATGGGGAGAGGTCATTGAGGTAAAGCCGAAGACGAACCGCCAGGGGTTGGGTTACAAACCAACTCAAAGTGAAGAACCGAGGCATGACAACAGCCGGCCAAAGGCTATTCAAGAAATATTTATCAGTGGCGGTTTTCAAATTAACGCTGTGGAAGGAAATCTTGAAAGTGAAGACATAGAAGCACTAGTGTATCATGACGAAGCTACTCTGAACAACTGGGAGGCTATCGAAGTTCCTGTAGTTTTTCCCAAGTTAAAGTAATTTGTTATTTCTCTTTGTTATTTTTAAAATCTCCATAGCCGTGCCCAAGGCTATAGGAACATTTTGTAAGGGCCCCATGCTTTCAAAGAAATATCAATGAGAATGGACTATTTTGTTAAAAATCCTCGTGTTTGTTTCTTTACCGTCTTTTGCTTTTACTTTGAAAGAAAAATGGCAATACAAAAAACCAAAACAAAAATAATTTTCTCTTTCTCTGTGTGTGTTGCATTTGTTGATTGTGTGTTTTAATAAAATAAACCCTTCAAACATGCAGTGATGACCATAACCCCATTGAATCCTGTGACCATGCATCTCCTCCTGGCCTTGATTCACCAATTTACCAAGCTGAAGACGAGGATGAGGACTGTGAAATTCCTGATGAACTGGTAAGATTGGCCCAAAAAGAGGATGCAGAGCTTCAACCCCATAAGGAACAGGTAGAAGTTATCAACCTTGGTACCGAAGAAGATAAAAAAGAAGTCAAAATTGGGGCAGCCCTAGGGGCAGAGGTAAAACAACAGTTAAAGGAACTCTTAAGAGAATATGTAGATGTGTTTGCTTGGTCTTATCAGGATATGCCGGGTTTGGATACAGACATAGTGGTTCACAAGTTACCGCTCCGACCTGAATGCCCTTCGGTTAAACAGAAACTCAGAAGAACCAGACCCGACATGGCTCTTAAAATCAGAGATGAGGTAAAAAAGCAGATTGATGCAGGCTTCCTTGCAGTGGCCAAGTATCCAGAATGGGTAGCCAACATTGTTCCTGTACCAAAGAAAGATGGAAAGGTAAGGATGTGTGTGGATTATCGAGATTTAAACAAAGCCAGTCCAAAGGACGACTTCCCTCTACCACATATTGACACTTTGGTAGATAATACAGCTCAGTTTGCAGTGTTTTCCTTCATGGACGGGTTCTCTGGTTACAATCAAATCAAAATGGATCCTGACGACATGGAAAAGACAACCTTCATCACTCCATGGGGCACCTATTGTTATAAGGTTATGCCATTCGGTTTGAGAAACGCAGGCGCAACTTATCAAAGAGCTATGGTGGCTTTGTTCCACGACATGATGCACAAAGAAATAGAAGTATATGTGGATGACATGATCGCCAAGTCTCAAAATGAAGAAAACCATCTAGAACATTTGTTGAAGTTATTCAAAAGACTCCGGAAATATCAGTTGAGGTTGAATCCTGCAAAGTGCACTTTCGGAGTCAGATCAGGAAAATTACTCGGTTTTATTGTCAGCCACAAGGGAATTGAAGTGGATCCAGACAAAGTCCGTGCCATCCAAGACATGCCAGCTCCGCGGACCGAAAATCAGGTTAGAAGCTTCCTTGGAAGGTTGAATTACATATCCAGGTTCATTTCCAATATGACCCTCACCTGTGAACCGATCTTCAAGTTGTTACGAAAGGATCAAACGGTCGTATGGAATTCTGATTGTCAAACAGCATTCGATAAAATCAAAGGTTATCTCCAAGAACCTCCAATTTTGATACCACCCGTTCCGGGAAAGCCTCTCTTTATGTATTTGACAGTGCTTGAAAACTCAATGGGTTGCGTTCTGGGTCAACAAGACAAATCTGGACGGAAAGAACATGCCATTTATTATCTGAGCAAGAAATTTACTGATTGTGAAAGCAGATACTCACTCCTAGAAAAGACTTGTTGTGCTTTAGCATGGGCCGCTAAGCGTTTGAGGCAGTATATGATTTGTCACACCACTTTATTGATCTCGAAAATGGATCCAATAAAGTACATCTTTGAGAAACCTGCACAAACCGGAAGACTCGCCCGGTGGCATATGCTACTATCAGAGTATGATATTCAATATGTGGCTCAGAAATCTATCAAAGGCAGTGTGTTATCAGAATATCTTGCCGATCAACCTGTCGAAGATTATGAACCCCTGAAGTTTGATTTTCCGGATGAAGATATCATGTTAGTAAAAGATTGTGAAGAAACAAGTTCTGACAAAGGTCAACAGACAGAGAATTGGTGGAAAATGATGTTCGACGGTTCCTCCAATTATAGCGGACATGGCGTAGGTGCAGTTTTAATGAATCCTGAAGGTGGTTACACTCCGTTTACAGCCAGACTAGACTTTGATTGTACAAACAACATTGCTGAATACGAAGCATGTATCCTTGGTCTCGAAGCAGCCATTGATCTCCAAATCAAAAATCTCGAGGTCAGTGGAGACTCAGCTTTGGTTATCTACCAAGTCACGGGCGAATGGGAGACAAGACATGAAAACCTGATCCCTTACAAAACTTATATTGTTGAAACGATCAAGTATTTTGACGAAATCACCTTTAAACATGTTCCAAGAGCAGAGAATCACATCGCCGACGCCTTAGCCATGCTGGCCTCAATGTGGAAAACTAGAGATGTCAACAATGGCACACTTATCAAAATTGAACGCAAGACAGAGCCTGCTTACTGTCAAATGATTGAAGAAGAAACCGATGGCAAGCCCTGGTATCATGATATAAAGAATTATCTGTTGAAGCAAGAATATCACACAGATGCTACGGCACTTGACAAGAAAACACTAAGGCGATTAGCATCCAAATTCTTCCTCAGCAATGGTGTACTTTACAAAAGAAATCATGATATGGTCTTACTCAGATGTGTTGACAAAAGAGAAGCGGACTTGTTAATGAAAGATGTTCATGAAGGAATGTTTGGTACTCACGCCAACGGATACGCCATGTCCAGAAAGATCTTGAGAGCTGGTTACTACTGGTTGACCTTGGAAACTGACTGTATTCAATACGCCAGAAAGTGTCACAAATGTCAGATCTACGCAGACAAAATGCATGTGCCTCCAACACTGTTGAATGTACTATCGTCGCCATGGCCTTTCTCTATGTGGGGCATCGACATGATTGGGGCAATTGAACCGAAAGCTTCAAATGGACACCGTTTCATTCTGGTCGCCATCGACTATTTCACAAAATGGGTTGAAGCTGTATCTTACACCAATGTTACACGTCAAGTGGTGGCTCGTTTCATTAAAAAGGAGATCATCTGTCGCTACGGGATCCCAAGCAAAATTATAACAGACAACGGTACCAATCTGAACAACAAAGTTATGAAAGAATTATGTAATGATTTCAAAATCGAACACCACAACTCTTCCCCTTACCGTCCAAAGATGAATGGAGCTGTGGAAGCTGCAAATAAAAACATCAAGAAGATCTTGCAGAAAATGGTTAAAACCTACAAAGATTGGCATGAAATGCTGCCGTTTGCCCTGCACGGATACAGAACCTCCGTCCGCACTTCCACAGGGGCAACCCCCTTTTCTCTGGTATATGGAATGGACGCAGTTCTTCCCATCGAGGTCGAAATACCATCCCTCAGAGTCATCATGGAAACCAAGTTAGAAGAGGCAGAATGGATTAAAGAAAGGTTTGATCAGCTGAATCTCATCGATGAAAAGCGCATGTCTGCGATGTGTCACGGCCAGTTGTATCAAAAAAGAATCAAGAGGGCGTTCGATAAAAAGGTCCGTATCAGAGAATTCCGCGAAGGAGAACTTGTGCTCAAGAAGATCTTACCAGTTCACAAAGACGCAAGAGGGAAGTGGATGCCTAATTATGATGGCCCCTTTATTGTGAAGACAGTATTCTCTGGAGGTTCACTGATCCTTACTACCATGGACGGAGAACAACTTACACACCCGATAAACTCTGACGCAGTTCGGAAATATTACGCCTAAAAAGTACCCGATAAACCGGAAAATCCAAAAGAACGGTTTATGCAAAAGAGAAGGAAAGAAAAAAGAGAAAAGAAATCAAAAAGCTCGCTAAGTTGAAAACCCGAAAAGGCGGCTTAGGCAAAAATGAGCGTCCCGGTGGATTGAAAACCCGAAAGGGCGATCCAGGCAAAAATTAGGGACAAAGGCGTTTCGCTGCATCAGACGAAGGCATCAACACTGCAGATTCAACAAAAATTCATCTCAACAGCTCTCGTCAGAAGCAAGGATCTTGGAGAATTCTAGTCTTTAGGGATAGTTAGGTCACAGGATTCAATGTAACCTTATCCACTTTTGTCATTTTTCTTGTAAAAATTTCCATGGAATATTGTCATTGGCAAGATTTCATCCTTTAAATAAAATCAGCCTTTTGAGCCTCTCTTTCTTGTGCAAATTATCAGTTCCTTATTTTCTTTGTTATGCAAAATACCGTTCGTTAATCAACGATTATTTTTGAAAGCATTAAAATCCAGATTTTTTGAAAAAAATAATAACTTGGAAATATTTTACAAAATGTTTTAACTTGTGGAAAGACTCGAGGAAAATCATACATTCCCCGAAACTTCAGGGTAGCAGGAGTCTTGATACACAGTCAGGATTTACATTCCCCAATGAAATGCTAGCAAGTTGGGCGACGAAGAGTCCTTTGGCCGTGCATGATTACCAAAATTGAAGATTATCCCTCGGGATTTCTTGTGATGATATGAAGGTTCCTCCCCCCAGCAAAGTGTTTCTGGACGTCAGAATTCACCTCAGCAAAATCTACCTACTGGCTTTATTCCTCAGTAGGTCTTCGGGTTCATTTTCCCAAGTCTACGTACACCCCTCATCATGGGATCAGTGTGATTCGTTTGTTCCCCGGGTCGGTGACATCTATCAATCCCCACGAAGTCTAAGTTATTACTCGCTTCGTTTTTTCAAGAACAAGCCCAGTAGTAATTGGCATCTTGTTTAAACCAATGGTTGTTGATATTCATTTGGTCATCACCATCCATGTCCTTTTAAAGCCCAGTCGTCACTGGCATTGTCTAAATCCAATCGTCATTGGTATCTCGTTAGTAGTCACTAACAAATCCACCTATAAGTCCAGTCGTCACTGGCACTGTTTTAAAGTCCAATTGTCATTTGCACCTCTTGGTTTGGTTGTTACCAACCTTTTCCCGGGAAATTCAGTCGTCACTGGTATTGTTCCAATTATTATTGGTATCTTGTTAGTTGTTACTAACTCTCCCCATGAAGTCCAGTCGTCACTGACGCTGCCTAAATCCAATCGTCATTGGTATCTTGAGGTTTTAACCAATTTTCTCCCTTTTGAAACCCAGTCGTAACTGGTATCATCGTCTAGAGTCCAATCGTTACTTGGAGTCTATTTCGTTTGGTCGTTACCAATCTCCAGCTAGAAGATCTGGTGATCCCTAGCATTTTTGTATAACCAATTGTCATTGGTATTCCCCAGTATGGTCGTCACCATCTTCATTAGAAAATCCAGTCGTAACTGGCATTGTTTAAAACCAATCGTTATTGGTATCCTGATTTGGTCGTCACCAACCACCATTAAAAGACCAGTCGTCACTGGCATCGCTTGGAATTCTGGTCGTTACCAATTCCCCAGGAAGTCTATTAATTACCAGCATGGTGTGAACTATTTGCAGAAACTGAGGGTGTATCCCCAGTAATCCATGTTCCCAGTCAAGTCCTGGAGATCTAGTCGTCATTAGTGTCCTCCGTGTGTGATTAGTCTTATTTCTAGTCCATTCCTGAAGATCCCGTTTGAACTCTTCGCTATAGGAAGTTCCTCATCTGATCATCCCCAGTAAGGTCGTATCCAACCTTTCGCTTCCCCGGTGAAGTCTGCTTCTCTTTTCCCAACGAAATTAATTCTCCATTTCCCCAGTAGAAGTCTATTCTTCTCCCCGGCGGAGTACCTCTGTTCCAAAAAGATTGTCATCTTTATTGGATTTGCCTATTCCCCATGTGAAGTTTTCCTTCTTACGCTATCAGTCATGTCTGAACTGTTAATTTAGTTTTTCAGTACGAGCCCCCCAGTATCGAGTCCGTGTATTTGTCATTATTCGTTTTACTGTTTCTTTTATTATTATTATCGTTGCGTCTGTGATGTTTGCATTCAAGCATCATAAAGCATCATTTAGAGTGCATGGCATATCACAACTGGTCCTTTAGCATGGCATCGGATCTAAGGGACAAAATTTTCGGTTATCTATATTTAAATACCTTTCACTGCGATTTAACGAAGATTGTCATCTCTCGTTCTCCATCTAGTGAAGATATTTAAATAGGGGCAACTGTTGTACCCCAAATTTTGACCCCTTAGATCCTCATTATCATTTTTAGAAGCATGATCATGAATCATCTAACCCTAAATCAGTGCAAGTTTATTATTGTCAAGTTACAGATGAGTCAGGGTTCTCGCACCGACAAATTCAAAACAATCAAGGAATGATCAACCAATGATTTGGGCCAATTCAATCATGGAATGAAATCCAAGATAATATCAAAGTCAAATGGGAAGTCAATTTGAAGAAATCGTTTCAGAATCAGGAACAGTGCAGTCAGGAGGCCCCGATTAGGGTTTTTAACCAATGGAAAGTCAACTGTGGTTTGACTTTGATGTTGGGAAAGGTTTTAATGGTGGGAGTGAGGTCCATGAAGTTAATATAGGCTATTAAAGGCTATTCAAGAAGTGTCAAAGTCCCAGGATGTCCAGAATATCAACAGGCGACTCGATCGGCACCGATCGATCGTACGGTTGACCGAAAAGTCAACTCCTCAAATTTTGAGAATTGGAATCCAAGTTGTGAATCAAAGTTGTTCCTTATGTCATAATGGACTTGCATATCAATTTTCATGATCATTGGATCAAGAATGAGAGAGTAATCGAGAAATCAGGAAATTAGGGTTTTGAAAAGGGCTAAACCGTATCTCCTTAACCACACATCCAATTGAGTTGGTTCTAGTCTCATTTGAAAGCTCTTGACAAGTCCTACAAAAGTCCCATACTAGTCCACAACCATAAAATGCATACTTTTTGAGATATAAGCAAAAACATTCCTAGAAGGGAAAATAACTTAGAAAATTTCTAAGTTATTTTCACTTTAGAAGCTAAAATCAGCCGACTTCAAGGGGGTTTTTCACCTAGTTTCAAATAGAATCAAGATTTCTGGCCAACATGAAAGTTTTAGTACTATGTGAGGGCTTTCTAAATTGTACAAGAACATCTCAAGGTGAGTTGTGAGCTGAGAGATACATGTGTTCAAAGTTGGTATTTTGTCATACTAGTCCCACATTGACCAATATTGCAAAAGCACCTCTATCACTCAAGTGAGCCAATTTCCACTTGCCCAACTCTTTATACCTGATATATTGAACATTCTTAGCATGTTAGAACAGAAAGTTATCATGGAAACATCATGGAATTAAAGTTTGAAGCTTCATTGCCTAAGTTGAAAACTTTGACTTTTCCAAGCATGAGGTGTAAAGAAATTCTGCTCCAGCCACTCTACCAAGCCTCTAGGCTGTGTTTTCTCAGTAAAAACATCATTAAAACTTGCCCATTGGGTTAGGGAGACAGCCAAGAACCAGAAAAAGCAAGGCAAGTGGACAATTGGATGGAAATATCTTAGTTTTCTTCATGGTGAAGCAAGGTTACCTAGCAAGCTCCTCACTTCATAATTCTATAAATAGGGACCTCAAACCCCTCATTTGGGACATCAACATCATTCTGAAACCTTGCAAAACCAAGCCCTCTCATCACACCTCTCTCTCACTTACATTTTGCAAAATCACCAAAGTAGCCAAAATTGCCAAAATTCAGCATTTTGCAATCTTGCTACCATATTGAGCTACACATGTTCCAGCACTCAAATCTTCATCCACACATCCTATAAATCATATATAGGAGGTGTACAAACACTTAAACCACCCAAAAACTCAAAAAATCCAAAAGTCAACTGTCCATGGAACTTACTTTGACCAAAGTTCATAAAAACCTCCAAATCTTGATCCAAACACTTTCTTGAGGTTTTGATTGTTTGAACACCTCAAATATACCATATATCAAGTGTCCAAACCTTCATCCTTCATCAAAAGTTCACCAATCTCATTTTGGCACTTCAAGTAGTTTGTTTCTTAAAGTTCAAGAAAGCACACAATACCAAAGACTTGGAATCATCATCTCTGGTTTTCTCAACATTCTTGGTGTGCTTAACTGATCTACAACAGGTATGTATCATGTATATGTCACTTCTTGCATATTTTCCATGACTTGGGCATTTTGAGTGATTTTTGTGAATCTTGAAGTAATGAAATGTATGGTGATTTCAATGATGTGTGTTAGTGTTTGATAAATATTTTGTCTCTATTAATGTGCTATCATGTCATGTTTGTTGAAATTAAATGATTGAGATCAAAAAAATGTAAAGTGGCTGTCATGAATGGTTTTGCCAAAACCTGCTATATGCTGCTAGTTTGCTTCATATTGTTGCTGTCAAAATATGTTTTCATGTATTTGCTGCTAATTCATCCATGTGTGTGCTGCTAGTGATGTTTGATATTATTGCTGTTAGTTTGTTCATATGTGTTGGCAGGATTTGCTTCATGTTTTGATAATAGATTGCTTCATGTATTGCTGCTAATTGGTGTCTTTGGTTTGTGCCAAGATTTGTTTTCAAGCTTTGCTGCTAATTGTTTCATAGTGCTGCTACCAAAGCTGTTTGCAAAATTCAGGATTCTGTTTTAATTGCTTCTAACAGTTCTGTTATCATCATTTACATAAGAGCATGATCATGTGTTTGCATCAGTCCAACATGACTCAATTGACATTCTGAGCATATCCATGTGTGTGGTTTTGTTTTGCTGCCTTGCACCAAAGAATCACATATGAACCCAAACACTTGAAACCACACAAAGCCTCAAAATGTGATTTTTGCATAGAGCATGCTTTCCATCAAAACCAACAGCACCTACACCTTATATGGTCCATATGTAATGTGTTGAAACTTTGAATTGATAAGGCAAAGCATTGTATCATGATTTCACTCACTAGTTGCTTGTATTGTTCACATGCTTACATATGCCATATCATATTTTGAACCATGGTGTTTTGGACTTTCTCACTTGATCAAACATGATTAACATCACATGTATGAACTGTCCATACACTTAAACAAGCCAGAATATACTTGAAATGAGATTTGAGCATCATCATGCATGATTACTTGGACAATTTGCATATGACATGACGTTTTCCATACCAAGTGTTTTCTTTGAGATCTTAATGTTTTAATTAACTCATTATCAAACATATAGGCTGTACAAATGATTAGAACACTCTAATTTGATCTGGAACTACACCTGCTCATCATCATGCATCATGAACCATATTTTGCAAATTGCTCTATTCTCACATATCAGTGGGAGCATTCTTGTTTGTTCTTGATATTTTGGTATGCCAATAGCTTTGTAGGGTCATATAGGACAGGTTTAAATGAACAAAAGCATTGGAACTTGACTGAACACAAAAGCACACTACCACACACACATGACACATATCAAAATGCAACTTGAATGCTAAGTTTTCATATACTTGTTACAGATCAAATTTGTTCACTTGCACACACTTAATATGACATACTTAAGATGTTGTGATGATTGGTACAGCTCAAAACACTCAAAACTCAAAAATCATCTTGTTGTGCATTGTTATGTTTATGTGTTTTGCAACTTGAATATGACAGTCACATTTATGCATGCCTTGGTCTCAATTTTGTTTGCTACCTGTTGAATATCATGTATGGGATGTGTGTGTAAGCTTACTTGGCATTAAACATGTGTGTATCCAAGTGTTCATATCATTTTGCAAGCCATAAAGTCATGATTTTACCCCCTATCGGGTTTTGCAGAGGAATGTGAATTTCAAAAAACTAACATCACCATCCTCTTCCTCTCATTTTTCTACCCAATTTACATATAAAATTTGCCTCGATCCGATGAGCGGTTAGTGAGATACGGTATAAAACGTATTTGGTTTCGATTATGTTTCCATGTCATTATGCATTCAAAACACACACACACACACCAGTCATCGTTTTTTTTCACTAGGTGAACAATTTGGAAAAACTAACATCACCATCCTCTTCCTCTCATTTTTCTACCCAAGATCCATATAAAATTTGTCTCGATCCGATAAGCGGTTAGTGAGATACGGCATAAAACGTATTTGGTGTGAATTATGTATTTTTGCCCAGCCATGGAACTAAACCAAGCATGTATATTTATGGTTTCCATTTGATTAATGGATGTAACAGCCGCCCCAGCGGTAAGAACATGCGCGCAATTATACCTTTCACCATCATGACCAGGGTTCGATCCGGGTGGAGGTCGAACCCTTTTATTATTTTTCCTATTTTGTGCATAAACTTCAAAAATCCGTAACTCTCTCATTTTTTATCGTTTTTCACCCGTTCTTTTTTCATTGTGTTTATTTTAATGTGTACTTTCATGTCATAATTTTATTTTCCATGTTTGATTATTTTTTCACCACATTTGATTGTGCGCGATCCGCGCGTCAACGGTATTAACCCTATTTGGTTGCAGATGAAATTTAGAAGGTTTCCTCTTGTGTTTTCTCAGGAAAATTGATTGTTATCATATCTATATATGTTTTTCAACATGTTAGAATTTTTACCTTGAATTATTCTCCTGTTTATTTCATCTGTTTGTTAACAGTATTCCAGGTGCAAACTGTCGTCACGGTTCTCGTACCAGAACAATTGCTTTGATTGCCATCATTGCTTTTCATCCTTAATCTTTTTCTTTGGTTGTCACCATAATTGCTTTGTATAATGTTTGTATTTTATTTTTATCCCCAAGCGACGAAGCTCGTTAGCTTTCGTCCAGTTGCCGACAATACTGTTCCTCCAAAGGAAGGTCTGTCCACTTGACTGTCAATGTCTTGGACCAAAATCTCTGCTATCCCTTGACTTTGTTAAGTCACCTTAACCCTAGACTAGAAGCCTTTAGACTTTGCTTGAAGTCTAAGAAACCCACCCATACTAGGAGTGTTCTTCAACTAGAACCCTAGGAAAGAGTTCGTCAACTCTGTGTAAGAATCATCGTCATGATTTCTTACTTCCCCCTTTTACAATTTAGTTTAGGGAGTTTTGTCAAACTCCACACAAACATCGTCATGTTTGTTCCCCTTTGAACTTTGATCGTCATCAAGTGTTCTTTTCCCTTGTGAGGTGAACTACGATTGCTCTGATTCTATCCTAGTCAGGATACGTAGGCAGAAGGTGCGATACCTTTGCGAGCAAACCTAGAAAACCACTTAGGCCTTTTTATTCATTTTATCACAATTCCCAATCCTTAAACCATAGTGCACAATTCACAAACTTAGCAAGTAATTAAACAAAAGGTTCCTGTAGAGTACTACAGATATTTAGGGTGCTAATACCTTCCCTAGATATAATCAACCCCCGAATCCCCGAATCTCTAAAGCGTTGTTGTCACATCGCGCAAAAGGTTCTTTCTTTCTTTAGACCTATCCTTTGGATAAATTAAAGTCCGGTTGTAAAAAGAAATACGGTTCAAGTTAATTAATAGCTTGATATCAAATTTTCACCGCAACAGAAATGGCGACTTCACTGGGGATCATTGCTTTTGCTTTTATTTTGAGGGTTCAACCTATTTTGTTTAACTAATTGCTATCTGTGAATACTTGCATATATTTTGTGCTCTGTTGGTTTGGGAAACTTGAAATGGTGAGACAGCACTACACCCGTGCTCAAGCGTACTTATGATAGGAAGGTGATATATTCAAGAAGGCTTATAGGGAGTAGATTCCCGACCAAGCCGTCTTGAGAAAATCACCGCTCAGTGGAGGCCCTTTAGAGAGCTAGTATTGTTGATCGAGTATTCGTGAAAACAATGCTACTTTCTACATAGGTGCCCATGACACTGAGGACCTTTAGATACCTTTTCCCCCACTATGGCTTTATTAGGATGTAGTGCGGTGACTATAAGGAAGTAATTCCAAAGTAGTTGATACGCGATACTACACTTGGACGAGACTCTCTTGAGAATATTATCAACCACCAAGTATTTGGGAAATTGATAATATCCGAAAGATGGGTCGAGGACTCCAGGAACCCTTTTAGAACCTTGTTCTGCAGTTATGGAAACCTTAGTACATACCTTTGGGGAGGGTAGACCTTGACTCCTTGCTCATATTTTCCAAACCCGAAACCTTGTCTGTTTACTTGTGTAAATCTGTGAATATGTGATTACCTGTGTTTGTGCATTCATGCATCCATAAACATCATGTCATAAAAGTTTTATGGAACTCAGAGTCTTTTATTTATAAAATATCAGGAACATCATGGACAATGGAAAAAAGAAAACTATAAAGTATACTTACAAAAGCCCTAATATAGATGAGATTGAAAGGTTAAGCACTCTGATCACAGATGTAGAAGGATTCAAAAGCAGGTACGGGAATTTGTTGTCTCTACTGAAAATAAGGAAGAAAATGGATTTGGGACTCCTTTCCACATTACTCCAGTTCTATGATCCACTTTATCACTGCTTCACATTTCCGGATTATCAGTTAGTGCCAACACTTGAAGAGTATTCCTGTCTGATTGGGTTACCCATCCTTGATGCATCTCCTTTTCCTGTCATGGAGAAGGACCCTAAAAAGGAAGAAATTGCTAAAGCCACACGTATCGGGTTGGTAGACATTCAGAAGAACATGGTTACTAAAGGAGGAATCTTTGGGCTGACTGCAAAATTCTTGATTGGGAAGGCTCAGTATTATGCCGATCACTTGAGTATGGATGCTTTTGAGGCTATTCTAGCCTTACTTATTTATGGGATCTTTCTTTTTCCGAGCTTTGACAACTTTGTGGATCTCAATGCCATCAAAATATTCTTGAAGAAGAATGCGGTACCTACTCTACTAGCTGATGCTTACCACTCTGTTCATCAAAGAAATCTTCACAAAGGAGGAATGATCGTCTGTTGTGTTCCGTTGTTGTATAAATGGTTCGTTTCTCATCTACCCAAAGCCCATACTTTTTGGAGCAAAGGATGGTGGTCTGAAAAGATTATGGCTCTTACTCACTCCGATATTGACTGGTACAGCCGTAGTTATGATGGGATCAAAATCATTGATAGTTGTGGAAGCTTCGGGAATGTACCTCTCCTTGGTACAAATGGGGGAATCAGCTATAACCCTGTGCTTGCTCGTCGACAATTTGGTTATCCGCTGAAAGACAAACCCTGCAGCGCTCACGTAGAAGGTATTTTCTTCACAGGAGTTTCAGAATTAAAAGATGAAATTCTCAAGGCATGGGGGCATATACACCGAAAAGGAAAAGAGGACTTGGGAAGACCTAACTGCATCTCATTTGAACCTTATCTCCAATGGGTACGAAAGAGGGCCATTCAGCTGAAAATGCCTTATCCTCCACAAAAGCCTATGGTATTAATAGAAGAACAACCATTGATTTTCATGTCTGAGGAAGAAAAGCTGAAGATCGCTCTGAGGAAGTCACAGCAGACTGAGGTATCCTGGAAGTACAAATATCAGGTGGCTATGGAAGAAAACGAGGAACTCCGCAAACAACTTCAGTCAAAAGAAGAGGAAGCAGTTGCAAGCAAGAAGAGGAAGGCACAGGAAGATGCATTTTATTCCAACCATCAATCAACTCCTTGGAAAGCTATGGTAGACAAACTTATCCTTGAGAAAGCACAGGTAGAAGAAGAGCTCAGAAGAATCAAGAAGAGAGAGGATTTTCTTTTAGAGCATATTGAGTTGTAATATTAGGGCTTCTTGTAAGATGTACTAAAATCTTTTGTAATACCCTTTTTGAAAAATCAATGAAATGAAAGGATATTTTGGTAAATTTGAGTTCCATGAAACTTTTGCATTTACATTTGCATTCTTTAAATATTTACAAATAAAGCTTTTATTCCCTTGAATGTTTAAAAAATCTGCATTTTGCACGTCTACATTTCATAAGCATCGCATACGCATGTTCCTGAGTCGTGTCTCATTCCTCTGTCTTGTCTTCAGAATCACACTGAGACCTCGCCATCAGTACAACACACGAGCCCAAGCTCGCTTAAGGATGGAAGAACAGAACTTAGATGTAGACAGAATCGACAATGAACTCGGAGAGCTCCGAGGAGGCATGGGACAGATCAAAGAAGCCTTGCAAGTCATCCGGGCAATGTTGGACACTCAAGCCACCGTTGTCTCTGAAATCACTGCAGAACCAATCCCGACAGCTGTTACTATTGCCAATGTGCCAACCTATGGGTTACCTCCAGGCTTTGTGCCACCGCCGAGAGTCACTCAACAGACAATTCCCTTGGGAGGTGAGATTCCACAAGTTATCCCCACCTACACTCCAGCTACAGTTCAGGTTCAAGCACGCCCCATCTTTCATAATCCACCACCGGTATACGAAGGACCCGAAGGGTATGAAGAGGAAAATGAATCACATGAGAGGTTGAGGGAGAGTGTTGAAACGATAGGGAGAAAGATCCGAGCAATGGAAGGAAATGATACCTTTGGCACTGACGCCAGAGAAATGTGTTTGGTATCTGGACTAGTAATACCACCAAAGTTCAAAATCCCAAATTTCGATCAGTACTCAGGAGCTACTTGCCCACGAACTCACTTAATCATGTACTATAGAAGAATGGCAGCACACGTCGAAGACGACAAGTTAATGATCCATTGCTTCCAAGACAGTCTGAAAGGAGCTCCAGCAAAATGGTATCTAAGTCTAGATCAGTCCAGAATCCACAGTTTTCAAGATTTGGCAGATGCATTCATGAAACATTACAAATATAATATGGATATGGTACCTGACCGAAGGCAGTTGTTGAACATGTCCCAGAAAAGCACAGAGTCATTCAAAGAATACGCTCAGCGGTGGAGAGAAACAGCATCCCAGGTAGAGCCACCCCTAAGTGAGAAGGAATTGACAGACTGGTTTGTTGACACAGTGAGACCAGAATTCTATGAGAAAATGATCAGCAGTGTGTCTGCAAGTTTTTCAGACATTGTAGCCGTGGGAGTAAGGGTAGAATTGGGGATGAAAAGTGGAAAGGTAGCCAGCAGCTCCGGCAGTTCTAACAACAGCAGTATTAAGAAGGTCAGCAGTGGGTTTCACAAGAAGAAAGAAGGTGAGACAAATGCCATAATGGGGAGAAGAATCCGTACCATGAGACCTCCATATCAGCAATATCAACCGCCTCAACAAAGTTTCTTCCAGCCAATCCAGCCTAACTATGTTCAACAGTTTCATCAACAAAGACCCATGTACCCGGTACAGTATGCCCCTCAGCAATATGTGGCAGCTGTGACCCCAGCATTCAACCATTCCACTTCAAACTATCAACCAGAGCGACCAGCGCCCATGTATCAGCAAAACCAGCAAGGGCATCAACGAGCGCCCAACGCTCCGCCCTTTCAACAAAATCAGCAGCAGAGGGTACCACAGCCCAGGCAACAATACCAGAACCGGAGGCCAACAACAAAACCTCCACTTCCACAAATACCAATGACGTACACTGAGTTATATCCATCTTTGGTCCAACAGGGGTTGATCACGACAAGACCGCTTAATCCAGATACCACATCTCCACATTATAACCCAAATGCTCATTGTGCTTTCCATGAAGGTGCTGCCGGCCATGACTTAGAAGGTTGCTTTGCCTTAAAACATCTGGTAAGAGAGTTGATGGAGAAGAAAATCTTGTCCTTTGATGATGTACCACCTAACGTCAAAAGTAACCCACTGCCAAACCATGGAGGGGTCAATGCCATTGAAAAGTCAGATGAAGAGATAATTAATGATGTGTCAAAAATCAGAACGCCATTGAAGACATTGCATGATAAGCTGACCAAAGCAGGGTTGTTGGGAGATGTTCATAACCAATGTGAAAAACGTACCGTTAGTTCCAATGGATGTAATGGGATACGGGAAGATATACAAAGATTGATAAATGAGGGGATGTTACAAGTATGTGGTAAGGAAAGGAAAGAAGAGGTTTCTGTAATAGAGCCAGTTTTCGACCTATCCAGGAAAAGAGTGAAAGTTCCAGTGTTTAACATGGGTGCCAGGCCAGTTTTCAACAAAGCTGCTATAGGTCAACCACGACCAATTGTAGTTCAGAAACCAAGACCGTTCCATTATGACAATACAAAAGCTGTTCCGTGGAAATACGATGTGACCGTGGTAGACCAAGAAACGGGAAAGATTGTTCAGACAGATAATCAGAAAGATGTGACCAATATTGTCGGCACTAGCAAGATGACCCGCAACGGTCGGATCTATCAGCCAAAAGAATCAGTAGCTATTCCAAAAGAAGTTATTCCTGCTGTGGTAATCAAAGAAAAAGAAGCTCCGAGCACAGAAGAAGAAAATGATGAGTTTTTTAGGATTATCCGAAGAAGTGATTACAAGGTGATAGATCAGCTTCATCAGACGCCATCAAAAATATCAATCTTATCACTCTTGATAAATTCTCCAGCTCACAGGGAAGCATTACAGAAAGTATTGAGACAAGCACATGTAACTAAGGACATTTCACTTGGGCAGTTTGATTCAGTAGTGGCTAACATCACGGCGTGCAATACTCTAAGCTTCAGCGACGCCGAGTTACCCAAAGAAAAACGTGATCACAACCGTGCGTTACACATATCCATCAAATGCCAGGAAGATACTTTGGCACGAGTATTGGTCGACACAGGATCCTCATTAAACGTACTACCCGCAAGATCACTGGCCAGACTATCCTATGCCGGGGCAGAGATGAAACCAACCTCATTAATTGTAAAAGCCTTTGATGGTTCGAGGAGAACGGTCATCGGAGAAGTAGAATTACCGATTTTGGTGGGACCCCATGAATTCAACATTGTATTTCAGGTGATGGACATAAATCCAGCTTATAGCTGCTTACTGGGACGTCCCTGGATCCATGAAGCAGGGGCAGTAACTTCTACCCTGCACCAAAGAATGAAGTTTGTGGTAAATGATAAGCTGGTGATTGTTCATGGTGAAGAAGAATTAATGGTCAGTAATCTTTCATCATTCCGGTACATTGAAGCAGAAGAGAATGCACTAGAGACATCATTCCAAGCACTAGAAATAGCAAACGCAGTGATGATAGAGGAGACGGTGGCAAAAAGTAGTCCAACTTTCGCATCTGCTCAAAGCGCCAAAGCTACGCTGGAAGAAGGCACTCCCGCAGGATGGGGAGAGGTCATTGAGGTAAAGCCGAAGACGAACCGCCAGGGGTTGGGTTACAAACCAACTCAAAGTGAAGAACCGAGGCATGACAATAGCCGGCCAAAGGCTATTCAAGAAATATTTATCAGTGGCGGTTTTCAAATTAACGCTGTGGAAGGAAATCTTGAAAGTGAAGACATAGAAGCACTAGTGTATCATGACGAAGCTAGCTTCAGCATAGAATGATTAATCCTCATTGGTAAGAAATGAGCTGATCTATTCAATCTATCCACAATCATCTAAATCGAATCATATCCCTTCAAAGTCTTTGGTAGGCTTGCCACAAAACACATAAAAATGTTATCCCATTTCCACTCTAGAATATTCAACGGTTGCATCAGACTCAACAGTCATTGATATTCAATCTTCGTCCTCTGACATGTCAAACAAGCCTAAACAAGATTGGAAATATCTTTCTTCATACCTGGCCACCAAAACAATTTCCTCAGATCATGGTACCTCTTTGTAGCACTGGGATGAATACTCAATCTACTTCGATGTCCTTCCTCAGGAATACTCTTTTTCAACTCAACAATATCTGGAACACAAACTCTATCACGACATCTCATGATACCATTTTCATTAGTCCGAAAATCAACTCTTCGACTTTGATCCATCAAATTCAACCGATCTACTAACTCAAATCAGATTTCTGACCTTCTCGAATCTCATCAAGAATACCACTAGTTAGCTTCAACATACCAAGCTTAACTCCATAAGAAGTTTCTTCACAAACCAAACTCATATCACGAAATTGCTCAATCAGCTCTAACTCTTTTACCATCATCATCGATATATGCAAAGATTTCCTACTCAATGCATCAGCTACCACGCTTGCTTTATCTGAATGGTAATTCAAACCAAAACCATAATCCTTCAGAAGTCCCAATCATCTCCTCTGCCTCGCATTCAATTCTTTTTATCAAAGAAATACTCCAAACACTTATGATCACTAAACATCTCAAATCTCGAACCAAACAAATAATGCCTCCAAAGCTTCGACACAAACACAACAACCACCAACTCTAAATCATGCGTCAGATGATTCCTCTTATGCATTTTAAGTTGTCTTGAAGCATAAGTTAAAACTTGTTGATGTTGCATTAACGCACCTCCCCATCCCAGCAACGAAGCATCACAATATACAACAAATGGTTCTGTCGGATTTGGTAAAATCAAAACATGAGTTATTGTCAGCCTTCTCAAAAGCTCTTGAAACTTTCTTCACACTTTGCATCCAAACAAAAGCTTGAACCTTCTTAGTCTACCGTGTCAATGGCAAAGATAACTTAGAAAATTCCTTCAATGAATTTTCGATAATAACCTGCCAACCCAAGAAAACTTCAAATCTCAAAAACATGTTTTGGAGCTTCCCATTGCGATACAACTTCAACCTTCAGCATATCAACCGCAATAACTCTACTCGAGATCACATGACCAAGGAAACTTAATTCCTTCAACCAAAACTCACACTTTGACAGTTTTGCATACAACTGCTTCTCTTTCAACGCTGATAACACAATTTTCAGCTGCTCAACATGATCCTCTTCACTCTTCAAATATATCAAAATATCATCAATGAACAAAACCACAAACTTGTCCAAATAAGGATGGAAAATATTGTTTGTGTACTCCATAAATACACATGGTGTATTAGTCACACCCAATGGCATCACAGAATACTCATAATGTCCATACCTTGTCCTAAAAGCTGTCTTTGGAATATCCTCAGGCTTCACACGAATCTGATGATACCCAGATCTCAAATCTATCTCACTGAACACACTTGCAACAACCAACTGATCCATCAAATCATCAATCCTTGGAAGTGGATGCTTATTCTTGATAGTCACCTTATTTAGTTATCTATAACCCACACACAACCTCACAAAACCTTCTTTCTTCTTAACTAGCAAAATTGGTGCACCCCATAGTGACAAACTCTGACAAATGAATCTCTTCTCAAGCAGATATTCAAGTTGATTCTTAAACTTCTGCAATTCCGGTGTGGACATACGATATGGAGCCATCGATACCTCACTAGTTCCAGGAACTAAGCCGATTGTAAGCTCCACTTCATGTTTCAGCGATAAATCGCTTATCTCATCAGGAAAAACTTCCGGGTAATCACAAATAACTGTCACACCACCAACTTCCCCACTTTATTAGCACTCAAAGTTTCCATCAAAATAAACATCTCAGCATCATCCTGCACCGACTCACAAAAACAATCTGTAAGCACTTAGCTTAACTCAAAACAATTCACAACACACGCCACCTAAGCTTACAAGGCACATCTATCCCATCCAACATGACCCCGTCTACTATCAACAAGAGATTAAGGGTGATCAGTTCCTCAATTTGTCAATAGACATTCGAAAATCATGATGGAGCATAAACCATCTTTTACCAAATTATAAGAGCGTTCAACAATACACTGAGCCACCACTCCACACTTGAAGCATCTTGGAGAAGAACGAGCCTCTCCCCCACTTCTCACTTCTGCAGGAAAAGGTTAGAAAACAAACGTGTACCGACAGTGTTTTCACACACATGTCGCATACTAGTAAACAAATAACATTAGACAACTTGGCCGGACTGGTCGACCTGCTTTAATACCACTAATGTAACACCCTTTTCTACCCCAAAAATATAATGGCAAATCAATCACAGTTCCTCATGGGGATTCATCATGTAATCATGTATTAATCTCATAAGAATCACAATTATACTCATGGGTACTCATCATACGGTCACGTATTAATCACATAGGAATCACATCTATACTCATAGTAATTCATCATACATTCATTTAATCACATAGTAATCACAATTATACTCATGGTAACTCATCATACGGTCATGTATTAATAACATAGGAATCACAACTATACTCATAGTAATTCATCATACATTTATTTAATCACATAGGAATCACATGGTAGTTCATCAGGAAAATCACAGCATCAAAACATCAAGACATCACTGAACCAGAACATAATTTGTGAAACTCTACTATGTTCACTGGCTAGTTCGTCGTGCGAGTCTGAGGTGAGTGTTCGCCGTGCGAACTCGTGATTACAATAAAACGCTATTACGCACCAGTGGCAAAACCAACCCAAAAGTCCCTATGATTTCCTTCCTCAATGCCCCAAAAACATCCATAAATCATTCCTAAGGTATTAAGGCGATAAAGGCACAAAATTTACAACTTATTAGGCCAATCCTGTATCATATTTACGCCTCCAATTCCCATAAATCCTTACAAATTCCCCATATTCATATAGTTCTCATAATCCGTTACCCTACAGGGTTAAACAATCTCAACAACAGATTTGGCCACGAAGGCCTAATTTCCCTTACTCTCAAATCAACCTCAAACATATTAGACCATCAGTTCAAATCCTCAAACTCATTGAACTCCTCACTAGAAAGGCAACAATAATTCAATACTCAAAAACCCCTAAACCCTTAAATCGGCTTTAAACACATTGAATCACATATTGAAAACAATGAAAGCAATACTCCCCATACCTTAATTGTCGATTCTAAACCTTTCTCCTTTGATTCTCGGAAACCTCGCGAAGCTTTGCCTCAATCCTCTTCCTCAGAGCTCAGGCCTCTATTTCTTCTCTTTTCACGGTCTAA